>JAJJMC010021072.1:20122-78209 GCA_023531435.1 Papaver californicum | reverse complement strand
CAAAAAGATACCAGTAACATTCACGTCGATAGGTCTTAAGGTACCAGCTTTGAACCTAAAATGATGATAATAGTCCAGAAAGGAAAAGTTTCCGGCTCTAACTATCCATTGAACTTCCAATATACATCCCCATACGTTTACCGACCCCAAAAGTTAGCCGAAGTTAATAATAATGGTCTTCTATGATTAATATAAAGGTTTTTCTATAGTACTATTAGCTTTTACCAAGCAGTGGAAAGTAAATCATTCTCAACTCATGGACATTTCTGTACAACTATTAATCAACCTCTAAATGAACCGGAGATAATTAGCAGATATCCCTGCTATGCATTTCAGCAGAACTACCTCTTACAAGCCGTACAATAATGATCTTTCAATGGAGCTCCACAGTTGTAACAGAATGCATGTCCACACCTACGAAAACCGTAAAAAGGAAATAATCATAAGACGGATATTTAATCGAATAAAGAAAGCTCAAACGATCTACACAGACCTGCATTTGATGTACAGGCAACCAGAAGACCTTTCAACATAAAACTTGCACTTAGGACATCTCTGCCATTTATTTTTCTTCGCAGCTTCTATTAACATAATATCCTCTCTTCCTCTCTCGTCAACATTCAACTTCTGAAACTCTGCGCATATGATCCCTGCATGCCATGGAACTTTACATTGTGCACAAAAGAGTCTTCTACAATGAGGACACTCCGATTGTGATATTCCTCCTACACCTTCATCGAGTAAGAGAGCTGAACAGTCCTTAAATGGGCAGTAAAATTTCTGGGCCCCATGTATTAACGCTTCACATAAAGCTTTACCCCAACGATCAAATACTTCTGGTGGTAAAATTGACTGACAAAACTCAGGTTCTAATACTCCTTGACAATTCATTTCTGGGCATCCAATTGATGTTACATTCTCTTGAATCTTTGATGCCACATACCTTGTAAAGTCAAAAAACTTTAGAAATCAAGAATTTTGCACTTCAAATCTCATCTGTCAAGTTAGAACATTGCAATACAGACTACGTAGAGTGTAACGATAAACTGAATGCAGATATCATCAGTATATCATGCTCAAATTTAATAATGCAGCACATTTAACTCAAATCCAACAAATGTACAACTCTAGCATTCCTAGGAAATGGCTATCACCCACGTTGCCAATGATAGGACATACGAGGACAGATCAAGACAAATAAATGCTGTATTCAAATATCTACATTATTGTATAAGAAAATGAATTATGCAACCAGCTTGAGGATTTCGTTGATTTCCAATTCAATCAATACAACACTTAACTAGGATGAAATAATAAAACATAAGGATAACTTTGTACAACAGAAGCAAGTTTCGGCTGGCAAGGACATACATTTAAAAAGCACAACCATGAACTAGCAAAAGCTACGAGTGAAAGACACACCTATTAATTCAGCTAAGTTTTTCTTACAGCAATACAAATTCCATAAAATGACTTTTCAGGTTTTAATTTTGTCAGTTCTACTTAACCAAGAAGGTATATCCAACCAGTCTATCCTATGAACTCATAATAATGTGGGTTCAAATTGAGGTTCAAATTTCGCCAATAATGCACCATCATTCCATCAAATTTATCCCAATAAACATTTAAAATCATAGTACAATAATGCAATACGGATAATACAAATGATGCAATGGAAACTGTAAGAACAACTGAATACCCTTTAGAAATGCAAAATCACAAGCACACATATTCAGCTTAGTGAAACTAAATCTTTCAGCTCATATATGATGCATATCGCAGACAATCCAAAACATGTACTAGAAGTATAAGAACAATCTAAACACATAATACCCAATAAGAATGCATATTTCAGCTATGTAAAGTAAAACCAAGTGTTCGACTTTCAGCTCATAGTCCTTGGAACAATACAAAATCCACAATATAATCCATTCACTAACTATTTTATGTTTCGCCAGTCATTTCTACATAACCCACAAGCCAATTCTAAATCATTAAGTCCACGAATCCCACCGCAAAATGGGTCGAATTAGTAAAAAACATGAGGCTGATATATACTAACAACCTGACACCATAAGGTCCATAACCTTTCAGTTTTCACTGTAATAATCTAATAATAATCTTAATTTGTTAACTTTAATACACAGTAAAACAAGGTTTTTACACTAATACAAAAAGAAAAATTAGGTTTGTTTTTTTTAACCTGACCATACATTCAGAACAGAAAGAATGTCGACACCCTTTAACCTGAAAAGCATCACTGATCATCTTCGTCTCAACACAAATCTCACAGACAAAATCACTCCTTTTCTTCTTCTTCAACCCAGAACCAGAACCAGTTTCAGGAGAAGAACTAGATTCACCAATCTCAATTACACTAACACCAATCATGGGTTTTCTTTCTTTCTTAGGTTTAAATGATCTAAACGGTTTAATTTCCAAAATCTCATCATAATCATTATCATCATCTTCTAGATCAATGAAACCCCCAAAACATGCCCTAATTTTTATATAATCCTCAACTGAAATTGCTTCTTCTTTGTTTTTGCCTCTTTTTGAAATATGTGTGAATGAGAAATTGGGGTTTTCAAGATCAATGGTTTCGATTTTAGTACTAGTTTCTGCTGCCATTGCTGATGATGATTTTGATCTTCTTTCGTTTTTTTAGGGGTTTTCTGGTTGCATCATAGTAAGAAAAAGTTAGGGCTCTTGAAAATTTAACTGTGGGGTTTTGTTATGGAGGAGACAATTATTTACTGCGGCTGAGGGTAAATAGTATCTGAGGTTTTACTATCCTCTCCCTAGTACTTTTACCGTTGTTCGACCTTGATCGTCAAAGTCAAACTTTGACTTTTATTATTACATTTTTGATCCATCACTAACCATGGCACTAGCGAAATTTTCGATTTTAAAACGTTCTATCGAGGTATATATACACGTGAACAACTTTATAATTCTACTACAGATATATTTATGATTTAAGATTCTTAATTTAGATTCACCAATATTTGAAGTTTATTTTTTATTAACAAAATTTTAAATAAGTTGGGAAGATTTTAAATAGTGAATATTTTTACTTGACTAAGCTATTCTTATAATTCAAGAGTTTACAACGTAACAAAACCAAAAAAGATGGAACTAAACACTAGTATTTGTGGCGGGGGCGGAGCCAGATTTATAAGGATGGGGTGTAAGAAATTTCATTATCCATGCTAGGAGGTGCGGGTTTAGACCATGGGTTTGCTCTAAGCTGGTTTCACCCCTGCTTTGTAACATATTTTTAAAGGGTTCAACTTCTCGGTTGGCGACCAACAATGGATCAACAATGATCCTCTCCTCAAGGCATGGATTTTCACCTTGAGTTCACTCATATCTGTATCCGATTGATTGAGTGAAATAGTTGCTTGAAGTATGTCACTCCACATCACTTAAAAAAAGGGTGTAAAATAAGCAAGCACCATCAAATAGGCTTGGGTTTGGGCTTAATCAAAACCACAAAAGGAGCTTAGATTTCTATACTCTATGTAGTGCTTCATATTTCATCATTGCTTTGATCCAAATGAATATTTTCGGATTAGCAGTGACCCCCCAATGTCTTTGTAATTAGGTCATGAAGATCAAATTTTAGCTCTTTAAACTAATTTATGACTAGGCTAGGGCCAGTGGGTATTATTGTAGGATGCATGGATCTTGTTCTCCCACTTATTTCTAGTGGGTCTTCTATGTATAATGACCACACTTGTTGTCTCTTCTCCTCAATTGATATTATCCCAAAATGGCATATACAATTAAAACCCTTTCTTTCCTTTTTGTCATTTTGATGAATTAATGTGTAGATAAGGAGAGACTTTACAAGACTTCATCACATATAGAGAAATTTTAAGCTTCGTCCACCGAATAAAAGAACATGTGCCTTAAAGGTAGACTATATTTACATAGAAAGTATGCAAGAATACAAGTACAACTTAAAGCTTAGTTTGATAGGTCATGTTTTCATACAATTAGCAGTTTTGTATATACCCATAGATATGCTCTCTTTTCAAGTGTTTAGTTAGATATTGATAAAGTTAGTAGAAGCACTAAGAAAACTTTTAGACAGCAAATATATATTCTAAATTGTAAATTGATTTCTTTGGATTCTCTAGAGCACAATAGTGAATAGAAGAAGACTATTATGAAATGCATATTTGAAGTTTGAAGTGATATTTTGGGAGACAAAGTAGTAGTTGTGGACCTATTAATTTGTGTGATGGCAAAGTGTGTGGTTTGGTTTTTGCCTTTTTGGCATGATTAACATGTGGATTTGGCGATCACTATTGGCTTAAGACAAATTATATTTGGCATCATTGAAGTATCTAACATTTTATTCTTAGTTCTTATCCAACCATGATCTTTTTTTTTTTTTGAAGCACTAATCCGACCATGGTGATTAGTAATTAAACTTTGTCGAACGCTTTACTTATCTAGGGATCCTTTTTCTTCTGACTCTAATCATATAGTTGACTAAAAAACTAAAGCAAAACCTTATCTTATCTAGTCGAATTCTTTTTTACAAGTCTCGGCCTTTAAAATCAAGTGAGAAAAGAAGCAGTATATCCAGTTATTGCAATGATCTTCTACGCTAACGATGGTAGAACCGGACTCTAAGATTATACGAATGTCATTAATCTTATGAATAATAAGTAGTGGCTAGGGTCTTGTTATTTTATTATGCTAAATGAATAAACCGATTTTAAGAATGATCGTGAAAAATTATTTTTTTTAAAGTAATCGATTTTAAGACTCTCCTCTAATATTGATTGTTGATTGTGTGTTTCTTAAATTGCATTCACTCAGGTATCAAAATTTTGGCCAACAACATCTTAAAGTATCCTTTTTCATGAGAACCTAAATTGCAGATTAAACCTATAGAATCTTCAAGATGCATAAATTTATTATATGGTAGTTGGTTGGTACCAACAACCATAGGAGGAAAAATAAAGATAGTGACAATAATACTTGGTGACTTATTTGGCTATGGATTTCACGTGGGTCACATGTGACATTTCAATGCAACACTTGTCAAGTTGAAAAACCATTTATATGTTATTTTCTTTCTATTGTCGAAGAAGAAAAAAACATGAGAAAAAAAATGAAGATTCAACTTTTTTTAAAAGAATCTCTATTACATAATTTACCTGCGTATCAATGGTTCTGGCCAATACCGGTGGGTTAGCTACGCAGGATATGTCTCTGAAATCCAAGCTATAAAAACATAAAACTTGAAGTTTTTGAACTTTCTGTAACTCTCCGTCATTAGACTTCATGATCTATTATTCCAAATACAAAAGTAGCGGTGGCATGGAATGGAAGATCCCCACTATAAAACTTGCTCTTGTGACAAAAAATAAAACTGAGTGTTAGCTAGAATTTTTTTAAGTCATGCACAATTAACTCGTGTGCACTGTATGTAAAACCCCAAAAGTACAATTTGGAACATCTCCAAATGGCTTCCATGTCAGGGACGGAGCCAACCCATGGTAAGAGTAGGCAGCCCAATTTTACCTATCAAAAAAAATACTTATCCTAAGTTTTTATTCATTTTTAAAAAAAAAATATCTTTATATGAGAATTTCTAGCTCCTTTCCTGTCCCATGTAATATAGGTAGACGCCATAGAAAACTAAGAACTTAAACTTTGCAATCTCATTGCATAACTTATTTAGGTCTCATCTCCAATTCCTATTCCAACTTCCAACTTAACTCGAATTAAAAGTATAGGTTATTAGGTAGATGTGAAATCAACAAAAGAATGTCAATGACAAGAATTCCAGAGTATGTTATATTTGTGAATTACAAATGTGTTTTTCATTTCTTCTTGAACTATTCCTCATAGAATTGATTGAAATGTATAACAATAATTTAACTTGTTATTAATCAACTAAAAATTATATAGTTAATGTCAATGTGGAAGTAAGCGATTTGTTACAACTAATCAAAGTCCAAACTACAGCTATACTAATATAAAAAGAGAAGAGCATCTCATTTTATTTTGTTTAGGCCGAAGAATATCTCTTCCTTTCTATTATCCAATCAAATATGCACACATTTTGCAAGAAACTATCTCTAGAGAAAGAAGGGGTTAAGTATATAAGTGTCTTTTAGTGTGGTGTAAGCAAATGGAAAAATGTAACCATGGGAAAGGGAAAGATGGCCTACTAACGAAATGGATCGATGGATCTTTCATATGTATACTAGACCTAATCTCACGATCATGTCCCTTCACCTAAGGCAGAGATTACATAACCAACGTTTGTATCAAAAGAAAGGAAAAAAAAGTAAACCTACATGGCTACATTATAACATTTTGGTGTAGAAGAATGACATTAGGAAAACAAAAATCATGTCCTGAAATACGCTCCTTCTCTGTTTGGTGGCGACATGACGTGTTCGTACGATTTTTTCTTTTTCTTTAGTTATTTGCAGGCACGTTGCAGGCACGGATCTAGGAAAGCTGAAAATGTAATTCTTGCCTAGAATAAAATGTTATATATCAAGATCACATTTCACTCCCAGGAGCATTCATAGTTTCGGATATAAAAACAGCGGTAGAAAAGTAAAATATGATCAAGTGTAAATATAATTGAACGCTTGAAAATGGATGGTTGTCAAATGAATCCACTAATAAAAGGGTCTTTAGTGGAGCGGTTATGTGATGAACGCACACTACAGACGTTATTTTGGTTTGCGTCGGGCCATGAGATGTACGATGTATTTATGCTTGGCACGAGACGTACGACTATGTTAACGCCTACTATCAAACGTTCATTACATTTGTGCTCCACCAAATTTGAGTTTGGTATGGATTTCATACCAAATTTGATCCCAAATCCTAAAAAACTCGATCAAATTTAGTTATAGTCTGTCCCATCGTGATTTGTTCAACGATCAAATATAAATTTGGTCTATTGTTTAGTCGTGTGACTGTGGACGCTTAAGCTATATAAATTAAATTTAGTTACTGAACTAGTGGGCTAACCCAAATTTAAACCTCATTTAGCCCGATATGAATCTATCAATGGTTATTTGTAGGGATAATTGGGAAAATACCCCAAAAATACATACCCCGTTGGGAAAATGCCCTGCAAAATTTTTTTTATGGAAAAACGCCCCAACGTTACATTTTTCATCCAAGTACCGTTAAATGGTCAAATTGTGCAATCTTGACCTTATGCATATGTGGGCCTTAAGACAAGATTACCCTTTAGCCGTCCTAATCTAACTCTAGGAGACGTGGCGGAATCCAAAAATAAGAGTAATCTCGCCTTAAGACCCACATATGCATAAGGTCAAGATTGCACAATTTGACCATTTAACGGTACTTGGATGGAAAATGTAACGTTGAAGCATTTTTTCATAAAAAAAATTTACATGGCATTCTCCCAACGGGGTATGTATTTTTGAAGTATTTTTTCAATTATCCCTTATTTGTATTTAGCCGACGGATTTTCCGCTTAAAAAAGCAGTTTTTGTAATTGACATATATTTTGTTAAACCGCCCATTTTAATCAACAGAGGATCACGTAATGCTTGCACTAAAAAGTACGTGCACCCTATCACAACTCTCAAACTTCTAGTAGAACCATGTCATCATTCATGATACTATCACGGAATTGTCCAAAGGCTCATGATATGCCTAAAATAAAAAGCTTACAATACTTGTGAAAGGGGCTTGGCCATTATCAGCCATCACTTCTCATATGTCACTTCTGCAACATTGATCAGTTAAGTGGGCATAAGTTCTTTACAGCTTAGTTATATAAGACTCCAATTCAAAGCAATTATGAAGTTAACATCTGCATCATATACTGATTTAGGAAAGACAAAAAAGAAGAAAGGGTTATGCGTGACAGGTGGACAAATCAACATTTGCTAAACCGTTAACCTAAAAGTTTGGATGATCAATAAAGATCAAATCTTGATACAAGATGAAGTATAATAATAACTGGTTACTTACCTAGAGTAAACTGTTATAACAATCAAGGGGAAAAACGGTTTAGTCGAACAAATCCGATTTTGTCTTTTGCCCCTCGCAAAGATAATATCCATATAAAGCCTGTCAATGGATTCCTTCATCAAGAACATAATAATGGATAGACACAAAAAAAAATGCGTTAGAAAGACTAAGTAAAAAGGAAAAAGAAACAAGAAGCTAACTTTGACGTTTTCTCTTCATGAATCTTTTAAGTTATTTTGTTTGTGTTCCACGTTCTCAATCATTTGATCACTCTTTTCTCTTTTCTTACAAATCAACAGTTTTATTATTATTTATTATATAAATAAATAACTCAAAATTCAAAATTGACACTTGTCAAATCTGTCGTGGCACACCGATTGAGATCCGATCCGTTTGTATCATCACTACATGCTTAACTTAAATAGTTACTCACTGGACATCCACGTCATTCTCTAGCTGTTACTAGCTGGACCCTGTAACATTCTAACACGTGGTCAAGTCAACACCTCTTAAATATTTAGATTTCGATATGACAACTAACTCATCCGCTAGACCGGCCGATTTTTACCGCCCTGATTAAAGACTCATACTTTTTTTTCAAACAATGCGCCTATGCCATGCAATGAAATAAGTATGCAGTAGCGGAGTTAATATAGGTAATAAAAAATATCATTTTTTAAAATTATATGTTTATCAGATTTTTTTTCCCTCGTAAATATAATCCTAAATCTACCGTTGAGCTATTCTTCGAACTTTCTTAAGGAATCATGTAGTTTGAGTGTTTATGGCAATTTCCATCTTTATCTTTGTTGGGTCTCTTGTTGTTTAAAGATATCTGAAAATTGTTTCATAGATCTGAAAGAAAGTATTTGGGTTATTCCAATAACAAAAAAGCGTATCTCCAAATCTATTCACATTGGGATTACTCGATAATAGTTGATCAAGCTAGATAGATATGTTCTTGCATGTTGTATATATTGCTTAGTTTTTTATTTGTTATTATGAAAACATAAGAGGGTTTTATATGAGAACCCCAAACTCTATATAGAGATTTAATTCACTGATCTGAATAAGAGTCAGGCACCTAACCAACTAGGCTAGCTCTGGTTGTACCCCATAAGTAGCAACTCGCTCCAATTATTTGGATATAAAACACAAATATATATTCGCATAACATGTGCCGAGATTTTGTGGGAGATTTATTGATGAAAATTTTAATATATGTCTTACCAATTTGATTAATTAAGGCTCTAATTTAATACCAAAAGTTGAATATATAATTAGCATTACAAGGCACACAAATGTGGTTGCTAGTGACATTTGATTAACGACTTTGATAAAGTCTTTCTATATATAACAAGCTGTACTTTTATGTTAATTACTTGTTATGTACGGATCATAAAGCTGACTTTTGGAAGTGTTTTGAAGATTTAAATTAAAGCAACAAGTGATTGTCGAGAAAAGCAAGAAGTTAACTATTAAGCAAGAAAATTCTTTGATATAGAGAAAGATAGATGAAAATAGGCAATCTCAACTCATTGTGTACACTATTTGCTTTTCTCCCAATAGGTTCGTCAAACTTCCAAAGAAAACCGAAGTACGGATATACATATGTTATGAAATTTTAAACACGTAGAATAAATATTACCAGTGGTAATTTACTGATGGAAGAAGATTTATGAAAAATAAATATATTATTTTTTTATTATTATTATTTGTATTTTATTAATGTTATTTTTAGTAGAAAAATAATTAACTTTCAGATTTATTATTTAAGATAATTTTAGAAGTGTCTAAAAGTTTATTTTAAGAGTTTTTGACTAAAGGTAGTAGATACATTGAGAAACAAGTTTATAGGTTTTTGATAAGTTTAGGTTTGTTTAATAAGAGTTATCTATATAAAGAGCTTCAAAAACAAAAATTATGGGAGTTTATTGATTAATTAAAATTATTTTATTTTCATTAAACTTGTTGAGTTTATTGATTTTAATTTTTATTCATAGTTGGGTTTACCCCGAAGTCTGAATACTAATCTCATATCTATAGTCGTTATTCGTAGTGAATTAACGAAGTCTAGATAACCCCGTAGATTTTAGGATATCTCTTTGAAGATCAACTAATTTCTATCGATTTCTACCCATTCTACCGGTTTACTTTTCAATAGTTCTATTCCGCAGCGATTCTTATCATCTTTACACGCTTCCGATATGCATCAGTTGGTATCAGAGCAAAGTTTGATTCTAGGGTTAATAAGATGTTACTAAAACGAGTATTCAGGGTTAATAAACTGTCACCAAGACGAGATCCGAGAGGACGTGAATATCTGATCAAATCAAAGAAGGAGATTCTGAAAGTGATAGAATGTTATTTGAAGAAGTCATTAAAATCTCGATTTAAACCATGCTCGCTTATAGAAGAAAATAATAGTGCAGATAACGACGTTGAAGACTTCTTTTGCCGTCATGACAATGATGCACAAAATTAAGTTATTTTTGAGAGATATACAACTCCGATCTTTGATAAATATCCCGATGATGAGGAGGATATGAAATTTTCTTCTCAAAAAGGCGAAGAACATCCTGTTTCTGACAAAGGAAAACAGTCCCAAGAAGTTTTACATGATTTAATGGAGTTTCATGGTGAGTCATCTAATCCTGATAAACTTATTGATTTAGAAATTCTTGATATTGATGAGTTGTCTTTGTCCAAGAACAAGCTAGTTGTTGATTATTATGATACACAAATCGTCTCTCATATCTACCCTAACAAGAGAGAATTTGTTGAATCAACTTATGAATATCCATTTTAGGCTTCCATCATACCTCATGCTTCTATATGTTGCATAAATTATTATTTTTACAATAGCAATTCATGTGTATGAAGATTGTCATCAACGAGTTACACATGCAGAACATGGTACCGGCAAGATTCGAGGACGAATCTTCTCCAACACCGATAGAATGATGGAAAAATTTTATGGAAAATAAATTTCTTATTTTATTATTATTATTTATATTTTATTAATGTTATTTTTAGTAGAAAAATAATTAATTTTCAGATTTATTATTTAGGGTAATTTTAGAAGAGTCTGGAAGTTTATTTTAAGAGATTTTGACTAAACGTAGTAGATACCTTGGGAAACGAGTTTATAGGTTTTTGATAAGTTTAGGATTTGTTTAATAGGAGTTATCTATATAAAGAACTCCAAAAAGGAAAATTAGGGGAGTTTATTGATTAATTAAAATTATTTTATTTTCATTAAACTTGTTAAGTTTATTGATTTTGATTTTTATTCATAGTTGGGTTTACCCCAAGTCTGAATACTAATCTCATATTTATAGTCGTTATTCGTAGTGAATTAACGAAGTCTAGATAACCCCGTACATTTTTGGATATTTCTTCGAAGATCAACTAATTTCTAACGATTTTTACCTATTCTACAGATTACTTTTCAATAGTTCTATTCCACAGCAATTATTATTATCTTTACACGTTTTTGATCTACATCATTTACGTTCAATAAATATGCTAAATATATATCTAAAAATCTCATAAAAGAATAGACATCGCAATACTTTGCATTCGAAAAATACATGCACAAAAACATCACCATGTACTTAAATTTTTTTGTGGGATTTCGTTGATAAACACAAGGTGTGTACTTGTCAATTTCGGTGGGTCGGTTCTAATTTAATAATAGTCTTTCTAAAATTATAAGAAACATATATGTGGCAATAATGATGATTAACGATTTTGATTACGTACTATTCCCACAAGTTTATTATACTTAATTTAACTATAAGTTAATGAAATTATTAAAGAACTATAGATTAGTGCAAAAAGTATGAAGAAGAATTTCTCTGGAGGAAGACCATCCTCTAACCTCATGCCCTAATATGAAGGCAAGGATGTTCGTATTTACTACTGTAATAAACACGGGATCCTAGTAGGTTACAGATGAATCCTTCTAGGTAAATTCCACCAAAACACAGTTGAAACCGAGTTTCCTAAAATTATACGAATATCGTTGGTCATATAAAAATGATCCACCGTATTTTTACTTTAAAATGGAAAAATCCGCTTTGGAGGTATAGAAGGGCGTTTGTAAAGAATTATTCATCATTGTTATGTTGAAATTTTAATGAACCACTCAATACCTAACACGTACGTAGCTAGGTTGGAATTTAGTCATGATTTAAAATTTAAAATTTTGATTTTAAATTCCATAATTCCACAAACCCCCAATCAAATCAGGTAAATATAATCACCTTGGTGTTTTGCACCATCTTACGTTCTTTTATCAATAAATTCTCCCGAAAAGAATTCACTAATAACGCGCTTGGATATCATAAGCAGAAGTCAGAAGTTATAAGTCAGAAGCAGAACTATTTTACTTCATAAAAAGTTAACTCTTCGACTTCTAAAAGTCGTTTTTAAATTTGATACCTAAACTGATTTCTGACTTTCGACTTCTAGAAGTCAAAAAACAACTTTTGAATGTGTATCCAAATGCACTATAAGAAGTTTGGATACCACTTAAAAAATTACTTTTTAACTTTTGGAAGGATAAAAATCATAAATTAATTTGGATATACAATTTTAGAATAACTTATAAAAAAAAATAAAAAAAAATTTATGAAACAACATATTCCTGCTTCTAGTATCCAAACAATCTATTAAAACCCAAAAATTCATAGTTAGGTTCTCTTTAAGAGCGTCCACAATGGGACGATCAAAAGGCTGACTAAATATCAAAAGTGATCTTTAGTCCGAAAAATCGTAGCGCAGTGGGACGACGAGATATAGTGGATAGTCGAAGAAATCGACTGTAGCTGACTAGAAGTAGTCATTTTTCCCGACTAAACAGGTTATAGTCAAGCGGGCTCGTAGTGTACCGCTTGATGCTAAGCGGCGTCGTAGTAATTCGCCTGATCAATCGTTATTCTTGGGGTTCGTCTGATGAAACGGAGTACTAGGATCACGCCCACCACCAGGCGGGGCACTAGAGATACGCCCCAACGAAACGGTGTTCTAGCAATACGCCCAACACCAGGCGGGATCCTAGAGTGCCGCTTGTGATTTGGTGTGTCCAGGCGTTACTCTAGAGCTACACGAGTTCATAGAATGCCGTTGTAATATGTTTACCGTCGATTTAACCGTTGTCGTTCCAACGACTATATTTTTACACTATATATGGAATACTAATCAATTTCATTTTACTAGACTCACTCATTGCTATCTAGTTAGTATTCAAAAATAATTAAGTTCTTTTTCATTTAATAAGTTTCCGAATCGATTAGAATTATGCCGCCATCAAGACCACGAGGTCCAAATTTTACTACATTTGAAGATGTAACGATGTGTATAATTCATTTGTCAATATCTCAAGATTATAGTATTGGTACCGATCAATCAGAAGAAAGATTATGGTCTCGTATATTATATCAGATGAAAGAAGCCATACCTTCAATGCCACAACGCACTTGGACCTCCCTTCATAAACAATTTCAAATTATAAGTAAAGATGTGGCACTTTTGGCTGCAAAGGAGGCGGAAGTGGAACGTGAACATCATACTGGATGGGGCCCCGAAAATAAGGTAACTACTCATTTAATTTTGACGATTATATTAATGTTTTGAATTGTATATCCTCCACTAAATTGAATTCAAAAAATAGATTGCAGAAGTAAAGAGGCTTTTCAAGGAAGCTAATGGTGGGAAAAGTTTTAAGCATGAAGAGTGCTACACAGTTATGTTAGATAATATAAAATATTCCAGACGATCGACAACTATTTTCGATTCATCAACAACTGAGTCAGATTACGAAAGCGGTAAGGACAACCGGGAAACATAAGACTTAAGCCTAGACGCTTCCAGTGGCTATGAAGACATAGGAGATAGCCCTAACACATATATCCGTCAAATGGGAAAAAAAGAGGCGAAACGACAGAAGACATAAGGGAAAGCAAAAGTTAGCGTCCAACAGGAAATGATGGAAATTTTTTATAGAGAGCAACAAAACTTCAACGCCAAATATACAGAACAAACACAAATAAAGATGGTGCAGAGAGAAGCCAAGTTTGCAGCAAAACTACTAGGAAAGAAGCATAAGAGGAGTTTCGTATAATGACAATGGATCTCTCTCGGGATGGATGATGTATCAAGACAGTGGGTCGAACTTAAAAGGGCAAATTTTTTGAAGAAAAGATTAAACCAACCATAAAGGACTCTTTGAATACCTTAAACCTTTGTGAAGGGCAGTCTTATTAGCATTGTCATATTAAGTCTCAATTTTTATGAATTAATTTAGTTATTTTCAGTTTATTTTTAACCGATATATTGTTATCTTTTAATGTATCATAATTTTATTATTTATTTCAATTTTTTTTGTTTTCTAAGATTAATTGAGATACAACGGTCTGATTTTACTTTGTTAAAAAAATGACCGTTGATACTCCAGTTATAAAATGAACGTTGTCATACCATATTCCACCACCATCACCTGCAAAGTCTCATCTTCTGCTTCAACAACACAATTTTTGAAAAAATTTCAAACAAAACATACATAATGGAGGGTTCAAGCTCATCACCAATTACCAAGTGTTTTCTTTGTATTTCTGCTGGTCATGTTGCAAGAGATTGTCTTTGGGAAGGTAGAAAATGCACACTAACGAACTGCAAGGGGTATATGTTTCTTAGAGAAGCAAAAAAAGGAAATACTGGATTTCAACCTTATGTGAAGTGCAACTACTGTGGAGTTTTCATCTGGCTAGATGCTTATGTAGCTTCACACCATGGTATTCCACCACCCATTCCACCAACTTTACCAGATGATGAACAATGGTTACAAGAGAAGCAATTTTACTGCTACTCATGTGGGGAAGCTGATCACATGGCTTATAACTGCAGAACCAACCTCTTACCATGCACATATCCATGTTGTGAAGCGGCTCACTTCTAAAAAACCAGAATCCATTGGAAACAAATACTACTTAGTCAAACATGTAAGAAGGTTAAGTTTCAATAAATATGTAAGCAACTGTTGGAATATGTATGAACTAAGATATGTCATACTATTATAACTAGGTAATAAAGAAAATAACTTTGCAACTGCATATGTTGTTCACTTAATAGAATACCCAAATCTCATAAACAATAGTGTTATTCAATTAATCAAATAATTATCCACAACCCAACTAAAATTAACTAAATATTTTTTCAATTTTTACTTAAATTAAACAATTTCTTTTATTCAATTAAACCCAAAAATTATAATTATCAATTATGAATTCAATTCAACTAAAATATAAACAAAAAATCAACCCGAATTTTAAATTAAATTCAACAGTTTATTCTATTCAATTAAAACCTAAAATTAATATTCAATTAAACCCTAAAATTCTCATTATAAAGTAAATTCTCATTATAAATTAATTTTATAAAGTTTAGTGTTATTTTAAATGAAGAAGGAATCCAGAATGGGGCGGGCTCCTAGCAGCTCGCCTGGAACTCCAGGCGGTGCGCTAGGACATCGCCCGTCCCATTCTATTCACACACAAAGTTCGTACATGTGCACATTCTTCAGACGTGCTGCTAGCACTTCGCCCCATCAGGCGTGATTCTGGGATAACGCCCATCTATCAAGCGTGGTCCTAGATACCGTCCAATACCAGGCGTTACGTTAGTATTCCGCCCCACATCGAGCGTGACGCTAGGATTCCGCCTCGAGCAAGCGTTATCCTAAGATTTCACTTTTTTTTCAAGCGAATTGTTAGAACACCGCCCAACACCAGGCGCATCGCTAGAACAACGCCTAACTATACACGACTGTTTTTGGACCGAACTAAAACTAATTTTTTCAATCTTTGATGGTTTAATATTATCGTATGATTATGGATGCCCTAAGGGCCTGGATACTTTGGCCCGTCAAAAAAACAAGAAAACATGACATCATTGAGTATTCATACTAGGTCTATCATATTTGTGTTGAATATTTACCTGTCCTCCCTCCGCCGCCCAATGAACAGGACATTTCTCCTCCCTCTCTGTAAATTAAAGATATTTTTAACTGTTCTTCATTTCCCGGGTATTTTTCATTGTTGACTAATCAAGAAGAAGAAGAAATAACTATTTTAGAGGGAGATAAGTTTTTCTTCTTAGAGACAATCTAATTTCTTAGATATATAAAAAGGGTCTCTCCAGTTACAAACAAAAAAATACATCTCATTTTTTTTGTTTTTGTGGTTTACCTTTGTTCTTCACCAAAGTTTTGATCTTTCTTATTAAATCTTGTAACCCTTTCTTTCTATGAATCTATACAACTCATAAAGTTCCAATCTTGTTCTGTATTATTCATTTTTCTGTGTAATTTTTTTGTCTATATTTTTTTTTTCATTTTCCTGTATTCAAAATCTCTGTGTAATTTTTTCTTTCTTTCTAGATTTGTTTTGATTGATATTATTGAATGTTAAAAGAGTTGTGATTGTGGTTGAACAAGTAGAAAATGCTGAGCTCGAAGAAGCTTAGAAGAAGAAGGAGAAGAACAGTATTGATTGACTAATTAATCTTTTTGATTATTCCCTTTCTTGGGGGATCTAAAAAAATTATTTCATAATCATGACAAATGATTATGAGCTTAAGAAAGCTGGTTCTCAAGAACTAGACCAAATGGATCCAAACAAGTCTTTTTTGCAGAAATTCAGACTTTATGAGACTCAATCGGTATAAATCTCAACCTTTTTTAATTGTTGAATTCAGTTTTTAGCTTTAGAAATTCATACTTGTGTTTCATAGTTTTTTAATTGTGTTTTTGTCAATGATTTTATGGTGTTTTTATTGTTCAATTGACTTCATTTTTGTGAGTGAATTGGATTAGAATGGAAGGATATGATTCGTAGTATTGAATGGTTAAATAATCGATTAGCTTATGGTGGTAAACTATGAATTGGTATTGTTGCACATTCAACTTTTATTGAGAACATTTGTGTGTTTGTGTGGCAGAAATTTTATCTGATTGGTAGAAACAAGAGTAGAACGGTATGGAGAGTATTGAAGATTGATCGATCAGAGCTTACCGAGCTAGACATGCTTGAAGATTCTACCATTTATTCAGAAGCCGAATGTTACGATTTGTTGAAGCGGTTACATGAAGGGAATATATTGACCGGCGGGCTTAAATTCGTCACTACTTGTTACGGAATTATTGGTATGAGAAATATACTTGGAGTGTGTTGTAGCAGTAAATTTTTTGTCTAACCGTAATTGTAATTCATGATACTGATCTCTCTTTTGTTTTTCTTAGGTTTCGTTAAATTCCTGGGGCCATATTACATGCTGCTTATCACGAAAAGAAGGCAGATTGGTTGTATTGGTGGCCATGCAGTATATGCAATCAGCAAGAGCGAGATGATTCCTATTCCACATCCTACTTTGCGGTCTAATATGGCTTTTTCTAAGAACGAAAACAGGTGTTTTGTCCATTCTGTGTGTAAATGTATAATGTCCATGGTACCTTCAAGAGGAGACCTTAGAAATTTAATTTTGGAAATGTTTGTACCCTCCCAGTGTAGTACTCTTATTTGTGTGATTGTTTTATTCTTGGGTTCATCTGAAACAAATGATCTGAGTTTTGGAACGTCTTCTTTTTAGTACCAGATAAGTTCCATACACTTGGTGGAGATACTTCCAGTGTCAGTGGGTGCTGTGAGCTCTTTCCGTTGCCTCTAAATGCTTAGATATTTTCTGGTATTTGTAGATATGTTTATTTAGAATTGCATCTGTAAAGTGTTAAATATCGTTTCATAGGATCAATAAGCCTGATCAGTTTCTGCTAATACCCAAGGAAAACTTCATGCTGTTGTAAGGGTAAACATGATCTTGTGTTTTTTACAGGATCTGAGGGAAACAGGTTATGTTCGTTTTGTTCCTAATGATTTATTATTTGGACTGCTTCTTTTTGCTCTAATCATTTCTGACCTTGTTTTTCTCTGAATCTTTTGTGAATTGGTATTTATGGATTCATGTTTTTTGTTTTCTTGTTTTTGGCATAGATACAAGAAGCTTCTATGCACAATAGACCTTACCAAGGACTTCTTTTTCAGCTACTCATACCATGTTATGCGTAGCCTTCAAAAGAACATGACCGATGCTCAGACAGGGCAGTTTCTCTATGAAACAAGGTTTGTTTGGAACGCGTTCTTGACGCGTGGAATCCGGAGTAATCTGAAGAATACTCTCTGGACTGTGGCCTTGGTACATGGCTTCTTTAAACAGGTATGTCGTGAATGGGTTATTGAGTATGTTATCAGAATATACATTGTAGTACTACATAACAATGAGTTCGATAAAGCACAACCCCCTCGTAATTGTTTCATGTTGAATTGTAAGCTCAATTTTCCTAATTTACCTTTTCCCCGTTAGAATCTGTGTTTCCCTAGTAATGAAATCATTCGTCTGAACTGTTTTGTCTGTTGTTGCTTGTTTGCATCTCTAAGATGCTTTTGTCATTTTGTGTGGATTTCCATGCTGAAGTTACGGGCAATTGAGAATCCCTTTTGTGTATCCAACCAATCTTTTCGATACCACAGGGGCTATTGAGCAAATGTTTCATCTGCTGTTTATTTTTCGGCGTATATATTCAAATTTGTGTGTCTTTGGTTTCAGGAAAAACTTTCAATTTCTGGAAGGGACTTCAACCTTACTCTTATTGCTAGGCGCTCACGTCTGTATGCTGGCACAAGGTCTGAATAATTAGGATTTGTAAATACACTGTGAATTTTGTTTCCTGAAGCTCAATTGTACATTCATAAAAGAAAGTTGTCCTGTCGCCCACATTGACATGTGATGCGACCAAATTGTTTTAGAGTTAAGTATCTAAGGGTTCAATTGAGACTAAATGTGATTGTGCACTTCCTTATTATCACTTCCCTTGTGTAGGTACCGTAAACGTGGTGTGAATGAGAGAGGACGAGTAGCTAATGATGTTGAGACTGAACAGATTGTGTTTGAAGATCTTCCCGAGGGAGATCCAGTAGAAATTTGTTCTGTCGTACAGCACCGAGGCTCTATACCCCTCTTCTGGTCGCAGGAAACTTCACGCCTAAATATTAAACCTGATATCGTATGTAAGTGTCAGGCACGTTAGCTTGTACCTCACAAACTTATATCTAGTTAACATTTGTACTCATGTATCTGTTATATTTCAGTGTCGGCGAAGGACCAAAACTATAGAGCAACCAGGATTCATTTTGATGATCTTAGGGAGAGATACGGAAACCCAATAATCGTTTTAAATTTGATTAAGGTAGGTCCTGCACTTGCGATACGAAAGTTTTTTACTCAAATTTGTTCAGTGCATGGGTAGAGTATTTCAAATTCAACTATAACCCAATTGTGTATCCTGATTGTTTTCCTTTGTATTATGGTTGGCAAAACAGACCCGTGAGAAGAAACGTCGAGAATCCAAACTGCGAAGCGAGTTTGCTTATGCGATTGAAGTTATTAACAAAGATTTATCTGCGGAGAATCGTCTGAGATTCCTTCACTTGGATCTCAACAGACATTTTAAAAGGTCTGTCTATCTCTGTTGCTCTTGCTTTGCAGTATTTTGGTGCTGTTCTTATTGATTTTACGTACATATATGATTCTAACTCTACAATATTCTTCTATTTTTCAGCAAAGGTAAAAATGTGCTTGAACTACTTGGTAGATTTGCTGAATATTCATTGGGGTTGACAGGCTTCTTCCATTCACAATTAACGCCAGACCTGGTGCCTGAAGGGCGGTCTATCTTCGAGTAAGTTCTATTAATTTTTATATAAAATGTAGTAGCTCCTGCATGGGTATGTGGCGATCCACTCTCTCTGTGTTTCTCATATATTGTGAAGATGTTATGTTTTGGATCTCGTAGTAATAAACATGTGTTCTTAATTAGGAATAATGATACTAGAGTCTTGCCTCCTGAGAATTATCTGGGAAATGAATTAAACAATGTGGATAACTTAGAAACGGGCACGGCCGAGGTTGATAGTGATTGTGAAGCTAACGAGAATCCCCTGGTCAAGCAACCAAAGCTACAAAATGGGGTCCTCAGGACTAATTGCATTGATTGCCTGGATCGCACCAACGTTGCGCAGTATTCGTACGGCTTGGCTGCTCTTGGGCATCAACTTCATTCCTTGGGGTTGATTGATAGTCCAAAGATCACCCAGGATAACCCTTTGGCTCTTCAATTCATGGGGCTATATGAGATAATGGGTGACACAATTGCCTTCCAGTATGGTGGATCTGCTGCTCATAACAAGGTAACCATTTTTGTTGCTATTTCTTTGCACAATTTTTAATTCAGGTGAATGTTTTAGGTGCAATTCCTTTGATTGCCACTTTGTTGGTGTAATATATATCCATGAGAAGAGATAAAATGAAACAAGAAAGAAAGGCTTAAATTTCTTGAAATACGTTATCATTGTTGCAAAGAAGTTACTGAAGTAGGGAAATCAAGAATAATACTCTCGCTCACTTGCATTTTACATTCTGTACCTCCAGATTACTTGTACGGCATATACAATTTCTTTGATAAAAACTAAACTCTTGTACTTTGGGTGCTCCATAGATATTCTCTTTGATAAGAGGCCACTGGATGGCCGCCATTGGTACCCAAGAATTCTTCAGGTCAGTTCAACGTTACTACAACAATGCTTACATGGATGCTGAGAAGCAAGATGCAATAAATATGTACGTTACCTCTTGGCTTAACACTGTGCTCTACTTCAAAAATTTTGTTATACGATGTATATACTCATAGCATTTGATTTATTTACCACAATGCAGATTCTTAGGGTACTTCCAACCGCAACAGGGTAATCCTGCACTTTGGGAGCTAGATTCAGACCAGCATTTCAATGTTGGGAGGCGCGATGTTATTTTTGCAGATGAAAACGCTAGGTATGGATGTTCTAAAAATTCTTGATGGCATTCTGCAACTTTCTAATGTAGTGAAATTAGACAACATTGTGAAAGATAATGATATCTATTCTATGCACCCTCTTTGTTGATTTTTAATCATCCAACAAAGAAAGAAAAAATACAGTTTAGATGGGGTAGTAGGCTTCTTGTGTACTTTGGGGTAAGTACAAGTATTTAGTCTGCAAAAGATAAGATAATAAAAGTTGGAGACTTGTACTATTCAACATAGGTGACTAAATTTTTTCTATCGTCATTTTGCTGATATTTTGCATTTCTGGCTCCACTCAAAACCGATTCTAGACTATTTAGCTCTGGTGTGTAATTCTAAACTTATAATACTAGCTTATCTTCTGTAGGCTATCTTTTAAAAGATCCTTATCAGATGGTAACATTGTTAGTCCTAGTGATGATCCAACGTCAGCTACAAATGTTGCGCGAAGAAATCAGGGAGAGTGCAGTCATCTTCTTGATGATTCTACACCTGAAATCTGCGACACTGACATTTCACTTTCCAGGTTGGTTTTTAGCTGCTTCACTTTTGTTGCTTCTGTAGTATAACCGTCAGGTATTTAATTTATTATGTCAGTATCTGATAGTTCATATACTGTTAGCAAGTGGCTAGAATTGTGTCTAGGAGAATACAAAAATGGGGAGAAATTGGCCCTTCTGGTACTATGAATGTAAAATAAATGTGGGGTTGGATGATAATTAGCAAATAGTGTTGGCAATTCAGGGGATCGATATTTTTGTTTTAAAATCTAAGTTGTGCTTTTTTAGGTTCACCTCGATGGCTAGCAAGCAACTTTTCACCGACATGCAAAGCACTCGGATTCATTTCCATGAGGACTCACATAACTGCTCAAACTTTGTTGATGTCGAATGGCTTTCTTCCGCTGGAAATTCGTGTGCAGGAGACCTACATGAGAGGTATTCTTATCATTTATTTGATTAACCAACCAATAGTTTTGTGTATATTCCTGCGAGACTTCTGTATTTCTCCCCTGTGGGAGTCCAAATTGGTTAGAATGATTTGACAGTCTGATACTGAGTGAATTGAACCCTCTGGACTGTAATGATTTGCTTACTCATGCTTCTAACCTGAATGTCTGTAGGTCTGAAGAGAACATTATGGAGGGAATAAAAGATAAAACTACGTCATTTACGAGTGAAAATGACTCTACTGTTAAGGTCGAAAATTACCTACCTTTTTCTCTTCCAAGTTCCTCTTGATTTCTTTTGTTTTGAAGTTATGATTAGCTCTCAGAAATTTCAACACAATATGAGCTGCATTTGAAAAAACTAATCTCGACTCATAGTTAGAAGTATGTTTATTTCTATGCCAGAGGCTCAAATTTCAAATTTGATCAATATAGGAAGCGAGATGTTTAAAGATGGAACTGAAAATATGATCTGGTTACTGAGTTTCTTATGTTTTTCTTCTTTCCAGAGTTCCAATGGGGATTTTTCAGACAGATTTGTGCACTGGGTAAGCTATGCAGAGGCACTATGGCACACACGAGTAGAGCCTCATAAATTAGCAGAAGTGATATGACTTATTTTTAACACCCCACTGATCTAATCGATGCCATTTCTAGAAACATAAGACCCTAATAAAAGAATGACATAGGAAGGAAAAAAGCAAAAACACTGGAACTGGCATTGTTTGTAAAGCATCTCTTTCTTTCTCTACCAAAAATGTTTCGATCGAAAACCTTGGTCGGAACCAGAAAATACATTAAAAAAAAAGAAGAGCAAGGTAGATTTAACGGTAACGTTTCCGTTCTTTTTGCCGCCCCACCCCTCCCCAACCTTACTTCTTCTTCCCTGTTAGATTTTTATGTACTTAAGGAGTTCACAATTCTTGTAAAATACCTGCACATTCTTGTCTTACTCGAGGCTCCACTTATACAGCAGTAGATCTTGTTTCGTTTACATACATGAACATGTTTGGTTGTATTAAGAAAATTGAATAGTATTCCTCCCAAGGGATATTACCAATCTGGCAACTGGAGGGAAATAATATTTGTCTACAGTGGTTAGACCTCCTTTGTGATTCCTGAGAAGTTTTTGAAAAATCTTTTTGAGGTTTAAAAGATACAAGATAGAGTTTTAGAACTTCTCTTTTGGAATATCGGGAAAGAGTAACTTTTGCGTGATCTATCAAATCAAATCACAACCAGGAGAGATAGGTGTGTTCAGTTTATCAACCTTGACAAAAGGTTTTTCCCTTCTTAGAGTCTTTATCAATTGTTGAGGGAATAGGTCGATCAGTTTAAACAAATATTAGTTCCAAAGCATCCAGGAGAGGCATCGTTTTTAGGGTTAATTTTTTTTTTTTAATCGGAAGAGAAGATTTCATAGAAGAAAAGAATCTACAATGAGTCTACCAGAGGTAAGACAAAAAAAACACAGTAAAAAAATGTAATGGTTTCCCAACTACTTGTGACCGAACTTGCAAAGTTCAAGGGCACCCTATTGCCTGCTGCAGCTGCCCAACTTAGTACTAAGGGTTTAGCATCAATATTCAGCTTTGCATCAGTCTTGCAGCTGTGGTCCGACTCAAAAATTCTACAATTTCTTTCCCTCCAAAGTACACAGCTGCCGGGATTAGACCCAAATGAAATTTCCTGAGTTTGAGAAGTAATGCTGATCCCATCCATATGTCAGTAGCTTCACAGAATAAAGAAAAACCCAAACCCAATCCCCACCAGGTGATAACATACTCCAAACCTTGCGAGCAATCTTGCAGTTTAAGAACAAGTGCTCTTGTGTCTCAACTCCATCACCACATAGACTACAAGAATTTTAAATAGTAATACCCTTACTCTGTGGAGCCTGTCTATTATGTTTAGCTTCCCATGAATCAAACATCATACTAGAAACTTAATTTTTGGAGGGATTGCTGTTTTCCAAATAAAAGAATGAGGGTCATCTAAACCATCATCTGCTACCAACTTAGAATAGAGAGACTTGACAGAAAAAATGCACGTACTATATAAAGCCCATCTCCTAGTATCAGGTAAAGAATCCAAGGTTGGAGGAGAGTCACCAATAATCAACAAAAGGGTAGCTAAACTCATTTGTATCCACATCTGACAGGGTTTTTTTGAAACTAAGATTCCAGTTGCTATCTGAAGTAACCAAATCTGCAATTTTGGAATCTTTATCCCTTGATAATTGATGAAGATTAGGAAACAAAACTGCAAGAGGAGCAGTGCTAATCCAACGATCATTCCAGAAAGAAATAAGCCTCCCTGAGTGAATAAAAAAACATAAATTCTCAATTATTAAATGATCTATGTCTGCAATAACTCGCCAACAAGAAACTCCACATGTAGAACTAACTTTTCCAGCACCCAACAAGAAAAGTTGCTGCCATATTTGTCTGTAATAATTCTGCACCATAGTTTATTTCTTTCCACTTCAAATTTCCAACCCATTTAGCTACCATAGCTAAATTCATAAACTTGAGATTGTAGACACCTAACTCACCTTTTACAAGTGGAACACAGACTAAGTTCCAGTTAACCAGATGCGAAGATTTGGAATCCGAATTGTATTCCCATAAGAAATTTCGCATCTTTTTTTCTAGGATCTTTAAGATGGAAGCAGGTGTTTCAAATAAGGAGAAATAGTAAATAGGTAGTGCAGAAAAGATACACTTAAGAAGACAAGGTTGTCCAGTATCCCCTATTTTTTTTAGTATTGCTATGAATGGTTTCTGGAATTTTACGTTATAGGTTAACGAAACTAGTTTCCCAAAATAACTGCCCATAAATTCAAAAAGAAAATAGTTTATGATCGTTATAGATACAAACTGTTAGGTCTTTTCGGTGTTCACCTGTGCTGATACCAATTGAAAAAGGGGAGGGTACCAATTGCACCACCAGTTTCGTTACAAAACCTATAGATGATTCCTTGCATGGACTTTATTCAAAGATTAAAATAGACAAGACATATCCATGGATAATCTTTATAAGAGATTCTTAAATCACAAGGATTGACTTATGTATAACATGCTTATACTTTCAATTATAAAGATAAATCAATATAACGCGGAAAATAAAAGTAAAGCAAGACACCATAAATTTTATTAACTAGGAAAACTGCAAAGCAGAAAAACCCCGAGACCGCATTCAATTTAAACATACTGTATTAAGCCTCTAGAAACATTAACCTACTATATGATTTTAGTCTGGAATGTAGTTGAGACAAAGTAAACCATCCAAGCTACTCTGTTGCAGTTGTGTCCCTACGTCTCTTGATTCTCACAAGAACCTACGTACTTGATTCCCATAGATGATGCTCTTTATAGTCTTAGAAGTTGCTCCACAGCCCGTCATGAAGACTAGCGCTATCCTGCATCCAACAAGACGTCTGGTGATTTCCTTTCTGATTCAAGATCAAGGAGACGTAAATCGATTATGTAATTTAGATGACTCTAAATTAACAAAATAAGGGTTTACTCTCTTCAAAAGTTATAGTGATACCTACTCAACTATCATACTCAATCGTGTTTAAGTTTTCTATCGAATCCGGATTTGATCAATAATTCTTGAAGGAACTTATATTAGAAAAGAAAGACCTTAGAATAAATAAAAATTACAAGCATACAAATACAATTACATGTTATGAAACTATCTTTCTTTTAAAAATAAGTTGTACCCGTGCTTCAGGAATCCCAAGTGAAGTCTTTTAAAGTCGTACCGTAGATCACGAAGATCCTAGTGTTGGGAGAAATTTTTTTGGTACAAGATACATAAGCATGTAGGGATTA
Source organism: Papaver californicum (assembly GCA_023531435.1). Lineage (NCBI taxonomy): Eukaryota > Viridiplantae > Streptophyta > Magnoliopsida > Ranunculales > Papaveraceae > Papaver > Papaver californicum. Next base: position 52,474 of record JAJJMC010021072.1, on the reverse strand, counting down.
ATTTTTCCGTGTTTATGATATCTCCAATTTATAGTAATCGATCAAGGATGGATTACTTAAGATGTATGAATCTTTTGCAACCCAAGAAATTCTCGACTGCTAAATTTAAGTCGTTTCCTAAGATATATAAATCGGTTTCTTAAGTTAGAGTTTACGCGTGCAATGAGGTTCTATCTATAGTTCGAAGTAGATAATTGTTAGCTCAAGTAAGTTCAATGAAAAGAATTACTACCAAAAATAACTTCAAATTATCAATAAAAAAGAATTGGACTTTCAACCGAAGAATTAACTAAGGTATAACAATTCATAAGCGTATGAGAAGTTCTTCTTGAAAATCAAAGAAGGAAAGTGTAAAGACCCATATATGCAATTTTGGTCGACATCACCTTTTAGGTTTTGCGAACTCAATATGGATAGGTTCGCGAACTCAAATGAGTATAATGTTCAGTAGCTTGTAATTAACTTCATCGAGTTCGGAACTCACCTAAATTGGTTTAAAAACTCAAATAAAAAAAAAGTATTCAGGAACTTTAAAATCATATGAGTTCGCGAACTCAAATAGCTAGGTAGGTTCGCGAACTATAATGATTTTGGAGTTCAGTAAATTCTGGCTCTTATGGGGTTCACAAACTCAAATGGGTTTCGAGTTCAGTAACTTCTAGCATTTGAGTCGCAAACTCACCACTTAGGTTCTCAAACTTAAATGCTTAAAGTTCATATGAACACATACTCATTTAATCCACTGTTTCAAAAAACTTTCAAATGAAGAACCGAAATTGAAACATCACAAGATATACACCATTGGCTTATCTGTGATATGATCCTTTTTCGCACATGATGACTTACTAAAGTCCTGTACTTTTGCTACAATAGATAAATAGATATAAAATAAAAGAGTCCGAAAGGAAATACTAGTCTTAGTTACTAATCTCAATGAAGTTTTTCAGATTGATGTCTTTGTGTGATCTTCAATTCTTCATTCTTCATTCTTCGTAAGTAACTTGTAAAATCCTAGACTCTACTAGCTAATCTATTCAAAACCAAAGATGACTTTAGTAGGTTCAACCATAAAAAAAATTAGCATCTAAATTTGACAACATACTTAACATATAAAGATATGTAGGTTCAATCGAGCATTCGCTCTAACACCTTTTCAAGAGCAACACAGTTTGCATTCTTATTAGGCGTGATTCGTTTTCCACCGGTTTAATTTACGTGTACCTAGATCATACTATGATTTTTCTATCTATCATTCAGTATAAACTACAACTCCTAGCAGCTACGTACCCTTAATTTGGTCCATCTGGAAATATTGCTTCCACATTCTCTTCCAACCTCACCAATCAAAGCCTAATAGGTCACACCAACCCTTTTTTATCGACCATGCACAAATTTCCGTGCAAGCTTTCAATCCCAACCAGCAACACCCGTACCAGAATATACTATACAGATGGATGCCTCCTTAATGGAAATAAATAATTCGATGAGCCTTGTTAGAGCATTGTTCTGTTGAACCCATAAACATTGATATGCTAAGTATGTCGTCAAATTTACATGACAAAACTAGCTACGCGCTTAAATCGCTGGATAAAACCAACTTCAAATCATGTTAGACTTAGGTTGTAAAGGTGTAAGATAAAATATTATAAGTTACATTTAAAAAATTAAAGAAGAAAACTGAAGATCAAATGATGTTATCATTCACCATTAAAAGTTGGTAATTAATGATCTGATTTCCTTAATATGATTATCATCCTCTATCTATTTATATATATGCAAAAGAAACAAATTAATTATCGAAGATAAAAATGTTTGACTTTAGTACGAGAGATTTGATCATTAAAGTTGGTCAAAATATAGAAGGAATGTAGTAAATGAAATGTGAACATATTCTCTATATATATGTTGTTTTATCAAATAAACTTGTTAGTATCTCAAAAATATACGACAGGTCAACGTAGGATGTGTTTTAGTCCTCATTATTGATGATTCAAAAAATTAGGAAATAACTTTCAAAAACTAACCAGTTTTCGTAAACGGAAACTCCAATTTTCGAACACGTCTGAGTTACTAAAAATATGTACTTACTTTCATGGTTTCGAAGATTGTTTCTTTAATTTTCGGAAACTCGACAGTGAACCATATATTTTACTATCCATTACCAAGGTTTCGGAAGCACATTCACCTTACTTTCAAAAACTGATTTCTGAATTACTCCCAGGGTAGTTTTTGAAAACATAAGGAAGCTAGTTTTGAGAGCTTTAATGCTCAAAATCGTGAACACAAATTTTGGTGTTATGATTCGACAATAACCTTCATCACTGAAGGCTGGACGTGCTGCATGTTCTACTTAGTCATCTTTGCAATGTTAGCGACACTAGGATATGTTCCCACTTCCACCTAAGGAATGTTCGTTTTGATTAAGTTAAAATATGTAACATAAGTAAGTTAGATACAACTAATGTGAGATATATTTTTAGCCCTGTAAGAGTTGCATATCTACAAAACTAACTTGGGAAGTTTAATTTCTCAAGATTGATTGCTACTTCTATACTTAGCATAAGTATTTATGGGATTTTTATTTTCAGGGCTTTCCATATAACAACTAGTGTCTATAATTAGTATAATTCATCAAGTGCAAGCAACTAAAATTGGTAGTAAATCTAGTGGAGATGTTGAACGTTAAAGGGTGTTAGATTTCCAGGAATACCATAATGAAAACAATATCCTCCTGATAGTGCAAGTGAGTTATTCATTGATGTATATCCTAAAAAATATGGATATATATGGATACAAATAAAAAAAAAATATTGTGTGTATTTTCAAAAAATATTTAGCTTGAATACAAAGAAAAATTAGCTTAATTTCATTGGTAAAAAAGATTATAAATAGAGACTCTTTGCAACATCACAACTCATCCCATTACACATTTGTGTGATAAGTTGCATAAAGGATTCACCTACGTTCCCTTAACCTTTGGGATCGGGATCGGGATCGGTAGTCATCTTGACGCTCAACGTCAATAAATCATTTCAAGCCTTGGAACTTGTTTTAATCTTCCACTATAAAACTTGCTCCCCATGATCTATTCAAAGTGAGGAGGTGGTAATCAACTTAAAAGATGAGAGATTTTTACCACAAAACTTGCTCTCAATTGGGTCACCATAAGCTCCATGTGTAGTGCAGTATTTGCTAAAGCCACTGCCATGGCTACTGCTCTCAGTTGCCTCCATCTACAAACATTCTCTTCCACTGTTATTGCACTATTTATATTGTCCTATTAATATCTATAATCTTGAAATAATTTCGTAGGCAAAGCCGGTATGGGCAAGTAAACTGTTCATTTAATTACCAATTAGCTCCTAAAACCTGTTTATTGTATATATATTCTATAGAAAGGAAAAAATCTAATTTTGTCATTTTATTCATTGTTTACCTTGTGGTGTATATTTTTTTTCTTGTCCGACTACTTTCGGTCTTACCTCCCCTACTGAATTCTCTCACACACGTAGGTTCCTCCTTTTTGGATTATCTCGATGGGAAATTTATCCCAAAAATGCAATTGAGATATCAACGAAATTATATAAAAATTTAGGAGGTCATTGTGAAGTCTACTTTAATAAGTTGAATAAACTTCGTTGAACAATTAAAACAAATTGGTGACTGGAATTCCATCCTGATTAAAACTATTGACTTTTAAGAATCAAATATATCAAATGTGATATATTTGGTGGAAGGTAATTAATAAGTTGATTAACACATTTTGTATAATTTAATTTGATTTCTTTCTTTTACGAACGTGAGGTCCAATCTTCGAAATATCGTGTGAAGAAAAATGTAATCACTGATTAGGTGGGTGATTAGTCAAATATTAAGATGATGAAAGCTAGAAATATATCGCATTACCTCAATCTTGATTTTTAATAGATAATATAAACTCGCCGTCCCAAATTTTGAATGGGAATCTGTGCACCACTAAAACACCTTCTCCATCTGTTTTTATTGAGAAAATTTTATTAAAACTAAGTTTGTTATGAGTTTTTATTTTTTTCTAATCAGAACAAGGCTTTTTTTTTTTTTTTTTTTTTCAAGTTTTAGTTTTTTTATTTGTATTTCAAGTTTTAGTTGTTTTATTTATAGTTTATATGAACACATTGGTTATTTTGGTAATCTTTTATTTGTTATTAAGAAGATTTTCTGTTATTTCTAGTAATGATTCTTTCACTTCTCAATAGTGATTTTTGGCTTGCTTTTCTTGATTCATCCTATTTTACTTGCCTTTGCTTTGGATTCATTTTCTACAAAAGCAACTTAGGGTATTTGGTTTTGTTTGGGTTTACAAGATTTGAAGAAAAATCTTCATTTAATTTTTTTTGGTGTATCTCTTAACTAAGAAGAAGACAACCAGTTTCAATGGTTGGATGTGATTCTGATTTACACCATCATTCATCACAATTGTTTATACACAAATTGGATATCTTTACTGTTCCTGGCTATTTCTCTTTACTATTTACTTACAATTGATATCGTCATTTGTATTTGAGTATTGATTATCTTGTATTTTGGTGTTTATGATAATCTTATAAGCATATATGTAATAAATATGTTGGTTTAAATGAATTGAAATGTAAAAAAAGAGAAAGAAAAAAATGTTGTGTATATTCAAAATGCGGTTCCTTTTACTTCATTTATCATGCTACGGAGAGCAAAACAATTACAACGTATGAGCAAACTTGTAACACCTATACTTTTCACATGAAGCATACTCTATCATGCATCATTAATTAAACGAGATGAATCATCATTCCAGGTCTGTGTTGCATATTATAGAATGTGTCATTGATACATCTCCTAAGTCTGTGACGCACACTTGGTAAAGTGATGCAATATCTAGTCCCAAAGTTTATTATATGGTAATGGCACGTACTTCGTGATGCATTGTCTAGGAGAAATGCATCACCTCGAACTTACGGTGCACAATTGGTGCAAGTGATCCACCTTGGTATTATGGTGCTACAACATCATTATGCTTGTCCTTTAACAAGAGATACGACATTTATCAATAGTTTTTACCCATGGAGGCATTATGATACTTATTCACGCAATATTTTCCTATATTGCCTATCGAGGATACATTATATAGCATACATCATGTCGCGAAAAGGGAGGGAGTCGATGCATGGCATTTAACTTCCACTATATGTGAAAATATCATAAGACATCTATAAGGAGGAGGTGTTCGTTGAAGATGCATTGAGTGGGGAATGGATTATTATCCATATGTTTCTTATATGAGTGTGCAATATGATGCTACATACGGTACTAACCCGAGAATGCATTACGATGCAAAGGTATTATTATGCCAGGTTGCTTACTAAGAATGCATCACTAAGGTCACAAGTGAGACATTGGACGAGAACGAAATATGCTTCATATGCATCATTGTCTCTACGTTGTTGTAGCGAAAGCAGGTGGGAGTCAGTACATGTCACTTAACTCCTAAATCTCTATATTTAGAGATGTCAATAAAACATATATAGGGAGGAGGTATTGGTCGAAATACATATAAGAAATACATTATTTTTCCTATGTTGCATACCGAGGAAGTATATGGCATGATTTTTGTGTTGCTTATCGAGAAAGCATCACTTTGATGCATCCCAAAGGAAAGGTGAATGTGACGGAAATTTGCATGTCTTGAACATCATAATGCATATTTTTGAACCAAATGATATCAAATATGCACAATCTTGTACATCTTTTACGAAAGTCCCTTGGCCTTTAGGAGTCGCTTGGCCTTTGGCCTTGTGACACAAGCTGATATTTATTGTTAGTGATGCAGATTTCATATGCTTACATATCCTTTTTGAAACGATTGATCATTGGCATCGATGTTGGCCTTTCTTAATATGCTTGAGTTTCTTGTTCCATTCGAGATGACCCTTCAGAAGTGTTTGACCCCTTCATGGTACGTGTAGGATAAGTAGGAAACTGCATCGCGGTCCAACACTTTGTTGCTCATATCATCTAATTGGTAGATGATTGCAACATTTTGGAAACTTATATCATCTGGCTCAGCGTGCGACGCAAGAGATGATTGTTACAACTCTTGATGAGGTAGTTGCAGTCCATTTGCTAGATATTCAGACTTTCGACCAGGAACACACTTATTCTTAAGAATAAAATTGTCTAGTATCATGCAATCTATAATATTATTTACAAAACTTTGATTAGTTTTGTTACCTTTATTATAGTTATTCAAAAATTTATTAAATCACTCGTAATATAAATATATGAAAGCACATCATAACACATAATATCACGTTTAATATTTTGGCACAATTCGACACGACACACTTAAACTTCTGGCATATCACTATACAACACGCAACACATTCCTATGTGTGCCGTAAGTTATGCCTCTAACCGATATTGGTAAATATTGGTCATCAATAGGCAACATGTGACACCACTAACCCTCTCTTATGTTTTAAGAGATTATTTAGAGTAGTATGTTTAACTTGTTAAAAATTTAATTGTTTAGGTATAAAACACGTTTGCATTAGATTAAGAAAAAATATAAGAATTATAAAAATTTATCTTGTTTTCCTATATTATCTTTTCCTTTCTTGATAAAAACTATAAATATTAAATTCGTTTTAGTGTAATACTAATATCATCAGTAAAAATATATATAGAAAAATTATCTTAAAATTAGAACTATATTTATATATAAAATGTGTGATATATATATTTTGGACGGAGGGATATAGTTCTTTGGTTTTTTGATAAGCTGAAATCCTTATCTATATCGTGCATGATTTTACAGGAAAAAAGAAAACAAATAGGGGAAAGGATACTTGGAAGACACGTCTAATTGGGGACCGTGTCTTCCCCTTGTAGCAAGCGCGAAGGAATATCCATTTAATTTCTTCGTTAGGAAGAAAATGACAATTTCAAAAAACAATATATTAACAAGACATTTTAAGTTTTTCACTCTCTGTAAAAAACAAGACAGAATTTTTTAACGGCTCTTCATTTCCCTGGTTTTTTTCTTTCTTATCTTGTTGCTGTTGCTGTAGGTGTTGACTCCATCAGACGAAGAAGAAGATTAGAAATTATGATTAGGTATAAAAGGAGTATTCGTTCAAGGTAAATTTCATCTCACCAAGTTTCTATTTTTCATCCCAATTTTCTCTGTATATTTTTGATTCATTTCAGACCCTTTATTCAATTCAAATCTCTGTTTTGTTAGACAAATTCTGTGTATTCTCTCTTTAGAATTGTGTGTTTTTACAGGATTGATTTATTATTCATTGTAATCAAAAAAAAGTTTTGATTTTTTTCTTCAAGTTATGGGAAGAAAATGTTGAGCCTGAAATTACTCAGAAGAAGAAGCAGATTAATATTGATTGACTAATTATTTCTCAAAAATATCAACCATGACTGGAGATTATGAGCTCAAGAAAGCTGGTTCTGAAGAAGTAGACCAAATGGATCCAAAAAACTCTTTTTTGAAGAATTTCAGACTTTATGAAACACATTCGGTAAACAAAAAAAGTTCAACCTTTTTGGAAAATTTTCTTTTGGTCAAAAAGAACTTTTTTTTTTTTTTGTCTTATTAGGTTTCTATTTAATAATGATTAACAACCCTTTTTGTTCTTTTCAACTTTATTATGATTTTTGTTTCAAGTTCATGTTTTGTTTGAATTGCATTCAAATTGAATGATATATAGCTCCAAAGAACTGAAAGGATTCGAATACTCGATTTTGTGCATTGAGCTTATGAATCCATGACTGCTTCTTTTTGGTGTTTGTGGCAGAGATTTTATATGGTTGGTAGAAACAAGAGTAAGACAATTTGGAGACTAATGAAGATTGACAGATTAGAACCTACCGAGCTGAACATTGTTGAAGATTCAACCACGTATTCAGAAGCTGAATGTTTCGATCTGTTGACGCGTTTACGTGAAGGGAATGCAAGGAATGGTGGGCTTAAATTGGTCACTACTTGTTACGGAATTATTGGTATGTGAAACAAAACTATGCACGATGTAATGTTTTGCCAGTGGGTTGTTGTCATTCATAAACGATGTTTTTGGGTTTGTTTCCATTGCAGGATTCATTAGATTCTTAGGGCCATATTACATGCTGCTTATCACGAAACGAAAACAGATTGGTGTAATTGATGGTCATGTAATATATTCAATCAGCAAGAGCGAGATGATTCCAATTCCACATCCCAGTGTGCAGACTGATAAAAGCGAAAACAGGTACTTTACCCATTCAACGTGTAATATTACTTTGTCGCTGTTATTTATAGACGAAGACAATAGAAAATTTGTTTACTCGGTTTATCATTCTCATGCTGTTGTGAGGGTATTTATGGATTTTGTGTTTTTTGTTTACCTGTTCATTACATAGATACAAGAAGCTTCTATGCTCAATTGACCTTACGAAGGACTTCTTTTTCAGCTACTCATATCATGTTATGCGTAGTCTTCAAAAGAACTTGGGTGATGCTCAGACAGGGCCAGTTCTCTACAAAAATATGTTCGTCTGGAATGAGTTCTTGACACGTGGAATCAGGCATAATCTGAAGAACACGCTCTGGACCGTGGCATTAGTATATGGCTTCTTCATGCAGGTATGGCTTGGATGGGGTTAATTCAGTATGTTATTGAATATATCATATATACATCATAGTACTAGTTAACGTTCATTGAAAACTGTGAAGTACAATTCATTTGTACCTCTTTTCAGTTGAACTGTTAAATTCTTTATGTGCTGTCAGCTATATACTGCATATACATTTCCATGCTGAACTAAGGGACAAATGAGATTTTTTTGTATATCCAGCCAATTTTTTTTGGAAAGTTGTGCAGATGTTCCACCTGCTTTTTATACATAAATGTTCAATTCTTAATTGTTAGCTGCATATTTCTTTGGTTTCAGGAAAAACTTTCAGTTTCTGGGAGGGACTTTTACTTGACACTCATTTCTAGGCGCTCTCGTCACTATGCTGGCACAAGGTTTGAATAATACTGCTTTAGAAAGAAGTATCTAGTTAAGATGTTTCTTGTGTTTCCTAATTATCTCCTTTTCTTGTGAAGGTACCGTAAACGTGGTGTGGACGAGAAAGGAAGAGTAGCTAATGATGTTGAGACTGAACAGATTGTGTTTGAAGATCTCCCTGAAGGATGTCCAGTGGAAATAAGTTCTGTTGTACAGCATCGGGGATCTATTCCCCTTTTCTGGTCGCAGGAAACTTCACCTCTAATTGCTAAACCTAAGATCAAATGTAAGTGTCAGAAATGTTAGATTGTAGTCTACAAGCTTGTGTGCACCACATTTCTCTTGTACTAATATATCTGTTATCTTTCAGTGTCAAGACGTGACAAAACCTATAAAGCTACCAGGCTCCATTTTGATAATCTAGTGACAAGATACGGAAAACCGATAATCATATTAAATTTGATTAAGGTAGGTCGTACAATATCGATTCCGAAGTCTTGCACTTAATCTGTTCTGTGCTTAGATAGACTGTATTTCAGATTCAATAATAAGCTTATTAGACATCCACATTTATGGTTGATATAACAGGCGCGTGAAAAGAAACCTCGAGAGTCTATTCTTCGAGGAAGGTTTTGTTATGCGACTGAGGTTATTAACAAAGATTTGTCCTTTGAAAATCGTCTGAGATTCTTTCACTTGGATCTCCATAAACTTTCTAAAAGGTCTTGGTCTCTCTTGATCTCTTGCTTTGAAATAGTTTGCCGTGGTTCTTATATGTATAATTCTAACTCAATAACTTTTATATCTCCCAGTAAAGGTACAAATGTGCTGGAATCACTTAGTGGAGTGACTGAATATTCACTGAGAACGACAGGATTCTTCCATTCGCAATTAAAGCCAAATTTGGTACTTGATGAAGATAATGAGAACCACTTGATCAAGCAACCCAAGCTACAAAAAGGTGTCCTCCGGACCAATTGCATTGATTGCTTGGACCGCACCAATGTTGCGCAGTATTCATACGGCTTGGCTGCTCTTGGATATCAACTTAATGCCTTGGGGTTGATCAGTAGACGAAAGATTGGCCATGATGACCCTTTGGCTGTTGATTTGATGGGGCTATATGAGATGATGGGTGACGTACTTTCTCTCCAGTATGGTGGATCTCTTGCTCATTGCAAGGTAAATGTCAATCTTGTGCTCTCTTTCGTGTACCACTTTTATTACTAGTTGTTTGTGCAATTTTTGATCCATGGTAGTGCTGAGAGTGATTATTCTAGTTGCAATTCTTTAACTGCCACTGTTGGATGCTGCATAGATATTTTGGTTGAGAAGAGGCCGTGGGAAAGCAGCTGTCCATACCCATGACATAGTCAGGTCATTTCAACGTTTCTTGAGCAATGCTTACACAGACGCTGAGAAGCAAGATGCGATAAACATGTACATTACCACTTGGTTTACCATTTTGCTTTACTCCATAATTGTATTGTATTATGGATATACTCATATCATGATTTACACCACAAAACAGATTCTTGGGGTACTTCCAGCCACAACAGGGTAGGCCTGCCCTTTGGGAGCTAGATGCAGACCAGCATTTCAATGTTGGAATGCGCAACGATTCTTTTGGGGATGAAAATGCAAGGTACGGATGGTTGAATATTGTTGATGATATACATAGGCTTTCTTTATGTAATTTAGAGGATTTTATCTGCTTTAAAAAATAAAACAAAAATATTTGGGAGAGTATGGCTATTTGTAATCGCCATTTCTCTGATTACCTGAACCCACTCAAAATTGATTTTCTTCCATTTAGTTTTGGTGTGAAATCCTGAATCTGCAGTATTTTTCTCTCCTGTAGGCTATCTTTTACAAGATCGGCATCAGATGGTAACCTTCTTAGTGTAAGTGATAATCCAATGTTGGCCACAATTCTTGAGCAAAGATATGAAGGAGAGAGCAGTCGTCGTTTTGATGATTCTACACCTGAAATCTTAACTTCCAGGTTTGTAGTATAATCTTCAGTCATTTATTTTCCTTAGTCGATGTCCAGAATAACCAAAAAAAAGAAAAAAAGAAATAAGATTCCTCGATTATGTACATACAATCGTACCATCCAATATCTCATTGCACATTATCTGATGATGGTTAACAAATTGTGTTTGGCGATTCAGGTATCCAACATTTTCGTTTTAAATTTATGCTATGTTTCTCTAGGTTCACTCCCTCGATGACTACCAAGCAGCTTTACGCTGACATGCTCAGCACTCGGATTCAGTTCTACGAGAACAAAGACTCACATAACTGCTTCGATTTTGGTATTGTCGCCTCTGAAAATTCGTATGCGGGAGACCTACATGAGAAGTATCCTCATCACTTATTTGATCAGCCAGACTGGCCAGATTTTGCTAGTGACAGGCCTGATGGCTACTGTTCTTCAGCCGAAACATCATGCACAGGAAACCTAACCGAGAGGTAATATTATCATTTATTTGATCAACCTACATATTGTTTCGTGTATATTCTTGAAAGGGTTTTCTATTTCTCCTTTGTGGGAGTCCATATGGTTCAGAATGGTCTTAAGGTTTGATATCAAGTTAATATATTGAACCTTGCAACTTGCTGTTCCGTAGTATTGGTGAGAACTTACGCTTTTAAGCTAAATGTCTGTAGGTTTGAAGATTCTGATATGGAGGTACTAAGAGGTGAAACTTTGTCAATTCCGAGAGAGAATGATTCCACAATTCAGGTCAAGTAACCCACTTTTTTTTTCCCCTTCCAAGTTCTTTTCATGCCATTTAAAAATACTAATCTCTATGCAAAGAACCGAGCTGTTTAGCTAAACCTGGCAAATGATTAAAGAGTTTCAATTGTTTTCTTTTGGCAGAGAATGACAGCAGTTCTGGGTCTTTCATATGCATATTGGTACTGGGTTACCCATGGAGACACACTAGATATGCCACGGTGACAAAATGAAGGCTCATAAGTGTTCTCTAAAAAATACATTCTTTGTCTTCAACCCCACTATGATTCACTCGATTCCAAGGATGCCGTTTCCAGAAGAAGGAACTGGCATTCTTCGTAAAGTATCTCTTTCTCTCTACCGTGTGTAAATTTCACAATAAAATGTTTCATGTACTTGGAATTCATAGTTCTTGTAAATATTTGCACATTCTTCTCGACTTGAGGCTCCACTTATACAGAGTAGAAAATCTTGTTTCGTTCCGTTAGGTACATGAATGATAAAATGTTTGGTTATGTGAAGCAGTATTAGAACTACCGATCATTGCAAAGATTGTTTTCATTCTGACTTCTTGTGGATGACATCAAATTTTAAACTTTCCCAATCTCAGTTAAAGCCTGAAGAAAAAAGCAGTATTGCTTCAACCAAGCATCCTAATTTGGCAAACCTGAAGGAACCTTCTCTAGTCCGGTTACATACGCTCCGGACGTTTATTGACAAGGCACAGCCCCCCTATCGAGACTGCCAAGCAAGGTCCCCTATTTGAAGAAAAACGTGCACTACATGAACATTTCCTTCTTATCTGTCTTAACCGAGAAATTTTAATAAAATTTGTTGGAATCTCTTTTTATATTGGATCAAATCTTCTTAGTTGTTGTTAAGGCGATACGGTATGGTTAAATAATTAGGATTAGTTGTGTATTACATGTTAATGAAAATGATTCAAGTATACATGCATGTGTAAAAATGGACATTGTATTTGCATTGAATTATCATCTTCAATCAACTGTTATAGCTAGTTCTCAATAACACAATCACAAATTTGTATTGTGCATCATCCATTCACCATGATGGCAAGAACAAGTTTGGTCATCAGCATTGCCTTCACTGGTTTCATCATGTTGTCTATCGCACGTAAATAGTCGTGCACATACCTGTTTTTCCTGTTTTTCTTGTAAATAGTTGATCATAAACTTCTTAAGTATCGTATTAACTAAATACTGGCAAAACACATGTATACACAGAGATGGCATTTGGAGTTTCAAGAGTTGATGAAGTGGTGGGTGCATGAGGACCATATAAGGCGGCTAACGTAGATCGAACTGGGACTATAATCACTGACTTGCACGATGGGGTGGTACATGATGAAGTCGTGAAAGGGGCAAATGGACTCGCAACCGCGGAGAAGGATGGGTATATAGGTGTAAACGGACACAAGGGTGAGGTAAATCTGGGTGGAAATACTAGGATAAATGCCGCAGATTGGCTGGTGGATGTGCAAAGAAATAGGCCTACAGCAGTGAATTTACATAAAGGTGAGGTAACTGAGGGTGGAAAAATCAGGGCAAGTGCCCTAAAGGGGTTGGCGAATGCAAATATAGATGGAGAGACCGTTATCAATACAAATAACAGTCGAGTGGAAAAAAACACCAATGGAAACCATAACTGAGCAGGTTAAGAAGGAAGGTTTTTAATAGCATTTGCCTTCACCGTAAAGCTTCAATATGGAGCTGTTCCCTTTGAAATTTACTTTGTTCTGTTGGTTTTTGGAAAAGAAAAAAAAATCAAATTTGTTAAGTTTCTTTGTGTCAATGGTTTTACTGTGTGTTTTGCTGTTGGCCTGTGTTGTTGATTTACATAATCAAAGAGATTGTTATATTTTCCTTCATTTGATGACAACATTAAGGAAGAGGTGCCCCTGACATTGAACCGTATCCCCTCCGTCCCAGAAAAACTTGCAAGAAATTTGAGTATCTTGTGGTGTTTAAATCCTAACTATCAACGTTACACATCCAATGATGCGTGTACTTCACCACCGAAATAAATATATAAGCTTTAACTAAACAAAAACAGAAGAGATACTAGTATTGATGAAGTACGAATGTAAGACATTAGACACTGTCAATCTCAGGATTTTGCTGCTGCCATTGAGAAAATGTAGATGATTTCACGCAAAACTTTTATAGTTGTAGTTGGGTTGATTAACCAAGAATGGGAAAGATCTTGGTAATGTTTTCCAATGGAATACCGTCGGATGAGCTTTTCTTGAGCTCTGGATGATTAAACTCGGTGCGAGGGAGGACAATGATCTGACCCCGGCCTTGGCTCTTCTCAATCACCCAGCCGTAGTTGGCTACCTGGTGCTCTAAGAACTTGTCGAATGCAGGACCTTCAATGTTGATGGCCTGTAAAAAGAACAAAGATCATGTTTACGGAGACAAAACAGGGTGACCATTGGCACTGACAGAGAAACTGAATCAGGAAATGGTGCAAAAAGATTCCTTTCGTAGAATGGGGAAAAAAAACTGTATACCTCCGCAAGTACAGTCCTTGGAACCTTTTGATACGTCAGGGAGAGAACATGAATTGCATAATTTTGGATTGCTTGCTCAAAACCTGCATCATACCTTCTGGTAAGCCACAGAAATAGGAAGAGATATAAGGGTACAAAGACCACATATGTTAAAGACTAACTCGTATAAAGTGAAGCGGCATCAAAATCTACAAAGTAGTTGCTCCATTCTCCCCAAACAAGGAAATTCAAGTGCACAATAATCAGCTTGGTATCATCCAGATAAAAGGGTACATAGACCACGTTGGTTTAAGACTAACTCTTGTATTTAATCTAGTGAAGCGGCGTGAGACTCTATGAAGTAGTTGCTCTGTTTTCCCAAAACAGGGCAATTTTAGTGGAAACTGATTTACTGAATTAGCTTGCTATCATCCAGATTCAAGGGTACAAAATCCACATATGTTCAAGACTAGTTCGTATTTAACCAAGTGACAGAGTAGTTGCTCGTTCTCCCTAAACAAGGCAATTAAAGTGGACCATGATTTACTGGATCCGCTTGGTAGGATCCAAATGTACCTAGCCTAATTCAAGTTTAAACAAAAATCAAGTATCTTCTATTCCACCAAATAGGTAACTTAACAACGTAAATAATATTAAATTTTTAAAGATGCATGGAAAACAAGACAGCCAGGCATATGCAAGAACAGAATCGAACCTGGTACAACTTCAACTATGCTACGGTTCTTTGCTGCCTCATCCCAAAACTGACGGAATCTTGCAGTCTGAAAATAAAAATGGGGAAACAATAGACTAATGATTAATAAACCCATAAGATATGATCTAGCATCTCTTTGAAGCAATTAAATGGGAGACATACCTCCAAATAATGAGAAAGCACAATCAAAGTCTTGAACTGCTCCTCCATTTGCTAGTGCCAGAAACAAGAAAGCACCGGATAAGATCAAATAACAACAGAAAGCAGATACTTCAAAAAGGAACCATGCTGTGAAGTTTTTACAACTGATCTCGAGCAACCTCTACTCAAGTAAATGAGATTTGCAGTAGCTTATAATGTTATACTCTCAATTTAAAACTCCAAAGGCACGGGTAAGTGGTAACAATAAGTAATGTCTAGAGTAGAAGGATAAAAATCATACCACTCTTTCAGGAATCAAGAAGAGACAAAGGCTAAAATCTGGAGCTGGCATTGCCATAAGTGCCTGTTTCAAATGAGAATGAAAATATACCATTCATTAGATATAAATTGAAGCCAGATGAAGGATCTAGGACACAACTCATCTAGAAAACTCACAGTACCTTCACCAAAATACGAGCAACAATCTGGGTACTCATTCGCTCTGGTTCAAACTACAAATAAACAAAAAAAGAAAACTCAAAACCATTTGTTCAAATACAAAACACAAGTACACATGATAACAAAACAGAATGACAAGTTAGAAAGAGTTTATGAAAGTATATCTCTTATTTCAAGAGCCCTCACCTGATAGAGCCTAAGAAGGCATAGATTCGCATCCAAACTGTATGATTCTGATGAAACCTACTCAGTATCAAAAACAGCATACATCAGTAAATGCAAATGGTAACACATACGAGCCATACCAAATCACACCAAACACAAGTTTCAGAAAGCTACTAAACTGAAAATCAGAAAATGGGCGTGTATTAAGTAAGCCACATTATGTGTACATAAGTATGACTAACTATTGTAACTGGTAACTGCTAAACTGTTGATCTATGCAAGTAGTTCATTGAATGATTGAAATAACCTTTTCCCGTTTGCAAACCATTCATCAACATTACCCAATTACCATCGGGTCCATCACCCTTGACTAGAATTATTCCCATTAGGAAACTATTGGTCTTATTAAGAAAACTACAGTTTTTCTTTTTCAATTGATATTTCAAACAATCCATTGACAAGATACAAATACCATTACATTTTCTTTTAGATCAGATTTCTTTGCACCAAAGGCAATGTAATTCTGTAACACTTAACAAGCTAGAACTCATAACAATAGACTTCTTTTAAGGTGATTTAGGGTGCAATAGAGTTCTAACACTCAAATTTTGAGAAAATCGACAACCTACTTATAAATCAAAAGAAAAGCATTTTTTTTTCCAATTTTATCTGTTTTCTGCAGAGATAACTCAGATCATTGCTCTTACTTAGTGACATTTCTTCAACACTTAGTGAGCCTCAAATTTGTAGCTTAATACCTTCCAAATATGAGTTCCAACAAACCCCCAGGAATTCAATCTATATATTCTTCTTTATTCACTAGCAGAAAATCAAAAATCAAAATCCTTCATCTTTTTGATAGCGTTAAATGAGAAATTTTAGGGTTTTAACAAACCAATAAAACTATTATCAGGGCAAAAAAAATCAAACTTTTTTAACCCAAATAAAAAACCCATCATAATTAATATAATATAATCACAAAAAAACAATGGAATAAACTGAAACCTGACCTGTTCATTGACATAAGCTTCAAGATCAGGAAGAATATCAGGATTGTATGGATTCAATGCAACAAGTTGTTCAACAGTGTAAGCCATTGTTTTCTTTGGACTGCTCTCTTTACCCATCTTTCTCCAACAATCTTTAAAACCGAAAAACTCAAAGGTAAGAGACTGAGAAAAAGGATGAGTTTTTGAAGATGAGGACTGAGGAGGGTTTTGGGGAATTTTCTTTTTAGGGCAGAGAATAGGAAAGAAAAGGAAGTTATGTGAAGGACTATTATACCCTTTTGAAATTGATAACAACAGTCGCATTGATTTTTAAGGCAGACACCCAATCCTACAGGTATATCTTCACAATAATCACTATAGACATCATATGGGTAACTTGAAAATCATCTATGGAACTGTCAAGGTCTTCAAAACGATCTGACAAGATCTCATCTTAGAGATATAGTTAACAAAGATGACCACGACATGCTTTTCTTGTCTGAAACAAAAAACAAGACTGGCTATGTATCTGATTGCATAAGAAGTCTAGGATACAAGTATTGGTTCACTGTAGACCCTGTGGGTTTTGCTGGAGGCTTGGTGGTTGCTTGGAAAAATGCCACCAACTTCAAGATAGGTGCATCTTGTGCTAACTTCATCAATTACCATTAGAAACTATCATTTCTTGTGTGTATGGCCCTTCCAATTGGAGCCCGAAATTCCAATTTTGGAATTACATCTCTCAGATGGCTTCTTCTTTCACCAATGATTGGATGATAATTGGGGACCTTAATCTCACCCTAAGCCACAGGGAAAAGAGGTGCAGGCGCTTTTAATATGATTGAAGTTGCCAAGATAAAAAGGTTACTACCAAGAGATGATTTGCAAGATATTGGGCATATTGGATACAGTTTCACTTGGCCAAATAGAAGGAAAGATAATGAATCAGTAGAAGCAAGGCTAGATAGATGCTTGGCTAATACCAATTGGTGTAAACAAAACCCTAAAGCCACTTTGACTCACCTACTCCCTCTCAGGTCCTATCATAGCCCAATTCTCCTCAACATTAAAAACCTTCAAATAAACAGTTCAAAGCCAGGGGAAGAACAAGAGGCTGGCTTCCCCCGGCACTAGCCCCTCCCGAAACCCAAAAAGCTTTTTATAAGTCTTCGAAAAATAACAAGTCTAAAAATTAGATTTAAGCCCAGGTAAACTTTTACCAAGCCCACCCATTGTTGGGCTTCTAGTTCCGCCACTTGAAATATGGCTCTAACACCTTTCTTGTAAAACCCTAGTTCAAAAGACTTGGGATGAACCGGTTCAAGGAAGCAATCCTATCAAACTTGCAAAACAACTCAAGAAAACTAAGAATATAATAAGTCTGTGGAACAGGAATACCTTTGGAGATATCAAGACAAATATCAACAGAGCTAAACAACAACTATAACATGCTTGTTCTCTAAGCAACTTGCACAATAAAAGTGTTGTTGGAAAAAGAAGAAAACGTGGCTTACTGGTTACAAATATAAAACTCTGGAAAGATAAAAGTGGAGAAGAGGAAATATAGTTAGAGGATAAGAATTCAGGGTACTTCCACAGAAAAGTCCAAAATATATACAGAAGGAACATAATTGAGATTCTCAAAGATAGTCAAGGTGTTTGGGTGGAAGGAAGTAAAAAGGTGGAAAATTTAATCACTAACCACTTCAAAGATGTAACAACTTCCACAAACACATGATTCAGAAAGTAACTTCATCAATCTTGTTCAGCAAGTCCTCAATGAAGAGGACAATCTAAATATTAATAGAATTCCTTCCATAGAGAAAACAAGGTCTGTCATTTTCTCTATAAAGCCTGATAAGGTTCATGGACCGGATGTATACTCTCTTAACTTCTTCCAAACTAATTGGAAGATAGTGGGAGAGAATGTCCATAAGATGGTCCAAAGTTTCTTTACTACTGGTCATTTACTTAAACAAGAAACTTCTCTGCCTACCAAAAAGCAAGTTCACCCACGACCAATCAGTTAACATCCGACCGCTCTACCACTGAGCTACTGAGGAACAACGAACGACATCTCTTATAATTCTCTTTCTTTTAAGTCATTCTTTTCAACACACTCTGTAGGATTTGAACCAACGACATCGGGTTTTGGAGACGGAATAGGTGCTCTGATAGCAATTTACTTAAATTGGTTGTGATCTTAGAAGATGTTCTTCAATTGATATGTGATGTGTTTTTGTGGTTATGGTAAATAAAGTATCGTTCGCTCGGACTTGTGAAGAGTGATTTTAGATTTAAAAACTAATTTTAAACTAGAAAATATATATAAAAGATGAAAATAATATTCACAAATACTGAGGTTATGGATTTCACCATTAACCACCTTTAATTGGTTCCAAAAATAATAATTTATACACAATTCTAGCTCAAATAAGTGACTCTAGTTTTTTTTTTGCCAAAGGTAGATTTTTAAAATATCAATTGTAAATCACAAGCATGGTTCATCAAAAGCTCTAGGTCCCAGCATAAACCATCAAATAAAATCACAATCAATTAAGAAAAATCGTAATTTCAATTAAAAATAAATACAAAAGTCATAAAAGAATTATAAAAAATCACCAATTAATCATGGAAAAATGACTTCCTCCTTTCCTCAGTGATGGGGTTAGCTCATCTTGCTCAAAACACCCTCAAAAGATTGGTACATAGCTCAAAAGTGCTTGAAAGATGAAAAGAAGCTAAACGTAATGTAATAGGAAATCTGCAACGTTTTATAGACGTTCCAGATTAACTGTTGCAATAGAGCTTGAAAATAAACGTTGCAGATGTGTTAAAAAACATTTGCAGCTGAAGATAAATGTTGCAAAGACGAAGATATCCGTTGCAAATGGATAAAAAAACCGTGACTGAGAGGTTGACGAAACTGTTGTCGTAGCCTCTGTTCTTCGTGTTCTTCAGCAGCAGCAGCAACAGATTTTTCTGGATCTTTTTCTCGAGATTCTGGCGTCTACCTACCGCACCCCCCTCCCAAAAAAAAAAAAAAAAAAAAAAACTTCCCACGACTCTTCTATATACTACACGATCAAACAACTTAAAATCTTCTCTCGAATCTTTGCAATAATCTCGGAATATTTTCTAACCATTCTCAGACACTCTCGGTCTGAATTTTTTTTCTGTTTCAAGCAATATATTGATTATGTTGTTGCGCTGGGTCGAGTATGCTTCAAATGATTATAGAAGAAGGATCAGTTGAAATAGGGAAGAAATCCCATATTTCACGTAATAATGAGCACGAGATTTTTTTTCTCCCTGTTTTCAAAACAAAAATATTTTGTTGTCGAGATTTTGCTTGATTCCCTAGTTTCCAACCATATATACACTCTGCTAATTAAGACAAGAAGATATATGTCTTAAAACTTGAAAATCTTCTCAAACAATTCACGCAGAAGCTTCTCAGACTAAAAAGGAAATTTTCCAGCCATAATTGGTTTGAACTTAAAGAAGGTGGTGCCCTTAATCCAAAGTAAGGGTGCCTTAAGCACATGGGTGCCCTTATCAAATCTAAGTGGTGCCCTTATCCAAAATAAGGGTGCCTTTAACATATTTTCTGGGTTCTTTAACACTTTTTAAATCATATTTTCCACAATCATTTATTTCCCAAAAATACCTACAAACTCATAAAATGATAATATTAGTACAACAATTGAGAAAAAACAAAATAGAAATAAGCTTAAATAAGACTAGGGCTGCACAAAGGTCGGTTCGGCTCGGTTCTTGGTGGAACCCTGTACCTGTACCTCCCCATGGTCGGTTCTTAAATTTTGTACCTGTACCCTGTACCCTGGGTCAGGTTCCGGTTTTGTACCCTGTACCCTGGTTCCGGGTACGTACCATGTACCCTGCTTTTTTTTTTTTTTTTTTGTTACATCTAAAATTTAAATATAAATTGTTGAAATAAATTTTTTTTGAAAATTTAAGTGTTTCTACCATTTCAATCTAATTACGAAATGTATACAGTATTAAGTTCCATCAAATAAAAACAAACACAAAAAAAAAAAGAATAACCAACATATGGATAATGTGTCTACTACTGTGCATTTGTACATCTATTCAACTCCATTGTGTAGCTACAAATGTTATGAAGCTATTCAACTCCATTGTGTAACTACAGATGTTATGAAGACTAGCTAATACTAACAGTAAACTGTTCACCTCAAACTGACATACCATTTCCTATCCTTATCACTATCGACCACTTGGAAGCTCAAACGGACTTTCTTAAAATTCTTCGCTTCCTGCAACATCAAAAATAAGTCTGTTGATCAAACAAAATTATGAACAAAATTGATAATTTCTAAACATTGTAAACATTCACTAACTTATGGCCCTTGCAGAAGGGAACTCCAAAAGATGGTAACACAGTTCAGAGTCTGCAGACATGGTAACATAAACATAGTAAAATAGCCGATGCAACAAAGGAACACAAACATGCCACTGATAATGTGTGTCTTCTTCTGCTTCTAATATTAATGGACAACATCAAAGGCACACAAACAGGCCATTGAAATTTATTGAGAGGCTAAATATCGCCATTGATATTGCTTCTGCATTAGACTATCTTCATGGTGAGAAGTGAGTATTGCAAACATACACACTACAAATTCGCTGTTCACTTATGGAATCAGAAAGTTTGAGAAGGGAAAATTTTGTAGATGGTGAGAACTGAGAACATAAACAATGTCGGAAGATAAAATTTTCACAACTACAACTGTCAGAAAGTCATGTTCTCGGTTATGATCGAAGATGGAACAGACTTATACCGGCTTAGACAAGATTTACTAGTATAAATTCAAGCATCATAAAATTTTCTACGGAACATTTTGGAAGATATTGAATGTGTTGAGTTGGAAAGTCAGCAACCTTGCAATAAGGTTGAAACAATGGCATATGAGCCAGACTGAATCAACCCCTACTGATCCCGTGACAATGTCACACAGTTTGATGAGCCCAAACCCACAAAATGCCTCCCGAAAACCATACATTCTACCTTCAATCGTAGCAATCAGGGAATATCAATTAACCAACATACCTTGATAATAAGGAAACAAATGGATAAATTGCTAAACTGAGAATGACTTGACAACTAGTAACAAATAATGCACTCAACTGTGAAACTCCTCTGTAATGAATAAGCTGAACAGAATTTACCATTTTCAGGTACATAATTCAACCTAAAACATGTTTAGGTAACTATCATGCCTTTCAGCACTTCCAACTTCCAGGCACTAGAATTTGATGAACAACAAAACCCCTTTTCTAGAAAGAAAAACCCTTTAATTCAGAGAATCAAACCAACAACCCTAACAAATCAATTTGACATTTTGATGTGAAAATCTTATTCATATGATAAAAAAGAAAAAGATAGTAAAAGAAATAAAATGAAATCAAAATAAGTACCTTGTTTATTCTGCAACAACCGGGAAAAGTAGTAGCCCGGAGAAGAAAAGTATGGAGATGTTGTTCGAAACAGTGTTGAAGACTTGAAGTTTTACGGACGATAACATGAAAATGATAAAATCATCTGATTCTAATTTCTAACCTAACTTAATACACTAACGGCTGAGATTAAAACAACCATTAAAGATCAACGACTACCATACATCGGTTCTTTGGTCCGGTACAGGTCGGTTCTGAGGCTGTAACTGTACCTTGTACCCGTTTGTACCCGGTTCCCATTTTTTGTACCTGTACTCTGTACCCTCGGTTCGGTTTTTTTGGGGTACGGTTTCGTCGGTTCCGGTCCGGTTCTTCGGTTCCGGTCGGTTCTTGTGCAGCCCTAAATAAGACACATAAATGTGTCTATCAATGTGTTGCCAAGAAGATGGGAGATCTTGGTCTATTAAAAGTTCAGAAATGGATCATAGTCATTGTTTAAAGAAATGAGATTATTCAATCGACCGAGTTGATCAATGCGGCTACTTAATTTCGTTTGTTGATCAACGCGACTGCTCAACATAAGCAATAGATTCTAGAGGAAACCAAAAGTAAAAAACCCTCTTTTGAAGAGATATGGGGTAGGTAGTGATCTACCTTGATTGTATATTTTATGTTTTTTGCACAGAATAAAGGAAAGTATGGTTCTGATCGAGTGGCAGCCCTGCTGTTTCGTCGGTTCTGTTGTTCGCATTAGTAGCAGTCAGGTATCCTACTCAGGTCTATTCTAGTAGATAATAGATGCCTTATATCACGTCTGGGGTAGTGTCGAAAGACTGATACGTATTCTAAGATAAAAGATGATGAAATTGGATAGGAAAGACATTGCCTAACTCGTACTTCTGGGGGAAATAACAGTTGCATCGTTTTGTTTCCGATAGGTGGATCTTCGAGTCTCTAAAGAGCCTCTCTTTACCTCTCTTCTTATCAATGGCATTGACCTGCATGACGCTTGTGGTATATCATCTCAAGATTTGAGGTTTGGTTTAGAGACTCGACTACCCGAAAACTCGCTTTCTTCTTTCTTTCCATTTTTATACTTCTTCTCTTATGAGTTTACTGAATTCAAAGCATCGAATTTAGAACAAGGCATTTTTAGTGCAAGTCTGTCCCAATCCAGTAGTTGAGTAAGTTTACGAGCAGAACTCTTTCTTTTTAATTAGTGGCCCCTATCATATATAATTAGTGGTCGGAGCAGAACTTTCTTTCTTTTTAGCTTTACTCACGTCCATGGCATATTTCTATGCGTGTCTTACCAAAAAAGGATTGGGTTATTTCGGTAAATACATTCAACCAACTCAAATCCTTTTACCAATTAACATCCTAGAAGATTTCACAAAACCCTTATCACTAAGTTTTCGGAAGAAAAAAGCTAATAGAGAAGAAAAGAAAGAAAGAGGTGAACTCGATCGGGTTAATTATAATATCCAATCCTTGTATCATCTGATCTCGATCGGGTTAACGTACAGAAATGAGTACTTTGCAAGAAAAAATGACTTCTACTAAAGCGGGGTCTATAACTTCTATTCAAGCAGTTTATGTACCTGCTGACGATTTGACCGACCCTGCCCCTGCCACGAGATTTGCACATTTTGATGCTACTACCGTACTATCAAGAGGACGAGAGGCGTTATTTATATGACCTATCAAGATGATATAGGAAAGAGGGGATAAACAAGTAAGGTATCTAAAGCCAATGAATCTAATGTTCCCGGGTACCTCGAGAATCTGGGAGTTATCTAGGCAGAAAGGTTGTCCCAAAGTCGATGGCTAAAAAGCCGCCAAATAAAATATGAATAATAAAGTAATAATAGCATGGTACTTCGATCTCAATATGAGTAAACCATCATTGTTATTTTATAATATGAGATTCGGTATCGAGAGAGTAGTATGAGACAAAAGGAATTTCTGATTTGATTTTATCTATCGGGGTTCGATTTCAGCATCACAAACTTTATTATTTTTACATCACACATCAGAGGGAGGCGCGTCGATTGAGCTGAACCAATTAAATAGAGCAATATTCCAATCCAAATGGCGGTAATGTCACTTATTGGTACTCGGTCTAAATAGTTTCCTGACTTTCTTGTCCCACAAGGAAGGAACAAAAGAAGAAGCATCTTCCTTCGTCGGACCCCTTAGCCGTTTTTCTTCTCTACCATGACGAATGAGTAGGCATTGCTCTTTCCTTTGTCTTTCCCATGTAAAATACATATGCCTGTGACAAGTCAACTGGGGCACAAAAATGATGTAAATTCTTATTACTTATATTAGAAAGTGCCCTCTTTTTAGTCGAAATAACATGAATTCTTTTTTTTTTCTTTCTTCCCATAGGAGTAGTTATTTGAAGAATCAATGAAAAAGAAGTGCAGAAATCTAGCTATGATCTCCGATCGAAGTAAAGAACAACGTTCTATTTCTAGAAAGTCATTTTTCCACAAATAATTGCAATAGATTTTCTCTCGAAAATGACAGGTCATTCCTCAGTTTGAGAATCCTGTTGATCCCTAGAAAACCATATCCATCATTACATAAATTAATATAGACGAGACTCTTTAGGATCCAATGTCCGATCCATCTCTTCAAATCGCAACCCACTTTTATTTCTTTAATTCCAAAAGTGAAATTTCCTCAATCTCCTGTTGATTATAGGCCGATTAGTCTTTGTAATATAGTCTACAAAGTCATTTCCAAAACCTTGGCTAATAGAATGAAGAGTATCCTACCAGGAATCATTTCTCCGTATCAAGCTACTTTTATTCCTGGAAGGCAGATTACTGACAACATAATGATTGCTCTTGAGTTGATACACACCATGAGAACCAAAAGAGGAAATGAATCCCTCATGGGAATCAAAATCGATATGTCTAAAGTGTTTGACAGGATTTAGTGTCCTTTTCTTCTCTCAATCATGAACACAATTGGCTTTGACGATAAGTGGTGTGGTATGGTAAGTCAATGCATCAGACTGTGTCCTCTTATGTTCTAATCAATGGAGTTCCAAGGGAGCAGTTCAAACTTAGTAGAGGTGTGAGACAAGAAGATCCCTTGTCTCCATATTTGTTCATAATTTGCATGGAAGTCCTCTCCATAGCTTTCTCTGAAGCTGAAGGGAAGAATCTGATCCAGGGAATTAAAGTTGGGGTCAATCCCCCCCTAATATCACATCTTTTCTTCGTTGATAACCTTTTGGTATTCTTCACCAAGGAAGATGTTGAGCATGGTTTAGTCGAGCTTCAGTGCAGCTCATAAATTTTGAGAAGTGGGGTATCTTTTTTAGCTCCAACACTCATCAGAATGTCATTGATGGTGTATCTTCTATCTTAGGGGTAAAAAAAATATCCATTAATGATAAATACTTAGGTATCCCTCTTTTTATCCACACATCAATTATTTTCAAAATATGGTAGAAAGAGTCGACTTTAAACTTCAGAGTTGGAAGAGTAAGTCCCTTTCCTCGGCAGGGAAAACGACTCTTGACCAGTCTTCTTCCTCTACTGTCCTTTTTTACCAAATGAATTGCTTTAAGATTCCACAAGTTATTACAAAAAAGATAGATAATCTCCGGAGAGATTTCTTTTGGGGGAAAAATAAATAAGGTAATATGGGTCTTTATTTGAAAGCATGGGTGTCAATTTGTAAACCTAAAAGCATAGGAGGTCCAAGATTTATGAATCTAAAGGTCTTCAACTCTGTTATGCTTGCAAAGATGAGTTGGCGCCTTCTGAAAGAACTAAAAGCTCTTTGGGACCAAATTATAGAACATAAATACTTCTCAGGAGATAATATTCTGGCAGAAAACTTTAAACTCCATAACACTGACTCATGGGAGTGTAAGAACATAATAAGAGAAGTGGGTCACATTAGGAATAAACTCTGCTTGGAAGGTTGGGGATGGTAAAACAATCAGAATCATGGATGATAACTGGTGTCCTCATGATCTTACTCTCAAAGAAGGCCATGCTCAGTTGAGAAAAGGGGAGCTGCTCAATAACTTTAGAACTGCAATAATCAGTCGTGGACCTAGGACATAGACAAACTAAGGAGTCAGTTTGAAGAAACAACAGTAGACAATATCCAAACAATAAAGATTCACAGTGATAAAAGGGACCAGCTAGTTTGGAAGTTAGAAGCCAATGAAAACTTCTCCACTAAATCACTCTACAATCAGCTCATAAGAAGAAACCATAACTTGGACACAGATCAGATTCAGTTGTGGAAGAAAATTTGGAACTTGAACATCCAACCAAGGGTTAAAACCTTTATATGGAAATTCATTAACTCTATCCTCCCTCTAAATGAAAGGATAACAAAGATCCTGCCTTATGTGAACAGAATTTTCCCCAATTGTGGGAAGCAAGAAGAAACTCTAACCTATTCATTTATTCTATTTAATTTTGTGATTTCTGTTTTGCATTGTATATGCCTAAATCCTCAGATGGTCAGAAACAATCAACTAAATTTTCATGATTGGCTGATAAATTGGTTCAATAGGAATAATATAACAAGAAATAAAACGCAAGACTGGCCTGAGATTATGGCCTCGTTCTTATGGGGAATATGGAAATCAAGATGTGACTTAGTGTTCAAAAAAAAAATGCACCCAATAGAACTGCACAAGATATAATCACTATGATCACATCAGATAGAAACATGATAGGTAGAGGAACTAAGGAAGGAAACATTAACATAACTAAATCACATATTCCTATTACAACTAAATCTTACTGTAAAAATTAACATAGCCATTGCTATAGATGTTTGTAAGACAATATCAGTTGTAATTCTTATTGCTTGTGATCATGCAGGAGGATTTCTCGGAGCAAGAAGTTACCAAGTAGTTGCTTCTCCCGATTAGAAACATAGAGCATCAAGCGACTTCCTTCACAATCCAGTGATCCATCCAGAAGAACTTCCCAAAAGTTCAGTATGAAGGTGACAATGTGAAATTTCTGGAAGAAGTTCAAGCTCAAATTTTGGTGTTGAAGGACGAAAAAAACAGACTTCTTATATGCAGTTCTCCTAATTTTAAACTTTGTATCATTTTAATATCTGCAAACTTTAGGGCTTGCAAGCTGGAGAATTATTGTTTAAGTGAATCTCTATTCATGGATTGGGATTACATGTCTATCACTAGCCTCTTGCTTCTTTTTGTAAGGCAGGATATCGATAGAAACAATGAACCTGTTTATGTCTCTACAAGGTAATGCTCTGGTTTGTCTATTAAAAAAAAGACATCATGTTTATGGCACGACACAACACGTGACTTAGCAAAGTATGGTAATTTCATGTGTTAGGACGGGCTATATTTATCGGTATAGTGGCATAAAATGGCATGCGGCACGAGTAAGGACGAAGTACAACACAACACGATAAGAAAGCACGACATGCATAAAACACTATATAATGCAGTACAATACATCAAATTTTATGTATGTTTCTCAAAAAAATCTTTACTTTAATAAATTTTTGACATTTTATTTTCCTTATCTTGACTTAAAATACATATATTATCTTGGACTGGTGGTGTACTTTCGTGTTTTTGTGTCGGTCCGCACAAATGGATGTCCAGATACATATAATTTATGGTGGATCAGAATCACATCAAATGGATGCCGATGATCTTAGCGACAACTGGTAGAGGTAACATAGATATGGGATGAGAATCGTCCATGCTTGTAATATACTCCTAGATATATAGGTGGTGTTCCAATGGTTTTCGTGTTGAAATGTTGTTGTAAGACCAAGTATTATGGTGCACTATTTCTCTTGGCTATAATATATTACAACCGTTCTAAGATCAAGAAAAGAACCATCCTTTATGATAATTTATTTATTTTTAGCTTATAGTGACGAAATTTAGTTTCCATCATAATAGTATATTACAGAATTCAATTTCCACCAAGTATTTTATAGATCTAATATTTAGGATTTTTAATGTATACAAGCTAAATTAGAAATATGGGAAGATAAATTAAAAATTAAAGATAAAAACTAAGTTTTTATAAATTAAATAGAGAAAACTTAGTTTCCGTAGATTTTTTGTTTGTTCACTGGTAAGGCTTAGCTTTTAGCTGTATTATAGCCACGGGAAAGACTATAGCGGTTGTTTTTGGATATAACCTCGTCAAAACCAAGTAAAATGCATCCCATAGTGCTTAGCCTAGGTGGTTTACTACTTGTGGTGGTAATTTAAGGTAGTGAACGATCGTGGACTTGGTAATTTTTGGGTGATGCATCATTGCACGTGAATGTATCCAATCTAACTAATATCTCTAGGAGTTTGGACCCAATATTTCTTAGTTATTTCTTTATCCATTATTTATGATTTAGTTACTTTCTCGATGCAGATATTAAACAAATGAATTTGTCAGGTTTTTCTCAACACGTTAGATTTTAATTATTTGTAGCATTTCTTCTTTTTTTTGGAGTGTTATTGGATCATCTTCCAGATGCTAATTTCCAATTCCATATATAGCTCCGAGCATACCATCCATACATACTCTACTAGTAGAAGTAGTACTCACAGAAAAATAAGAAAATTTTCTTTCATTGAAGATGGGAATAACAAGGATAGGATCTCCTCCTGGCCTTCTAGCTGGGTCTAATCTTCTTGTGATGATAATTTGCATATCCATGTCTATACGTGAGATCCATAATAACATATTAATTAGTTTGTTAATCTGCTTCAAAATTTTAAGTAACATTTTGTTTTCGAATTAATATTGTGTGTGGGAATACTTGCAGAGATGGGATATGCGTGGTGGCCTGATATATGTACTCCTGGGGATACATATATAGAGAGAAACCATATTAATATACCTGAGAAGTGCGACAGCACCGTCTGCGGTGACTGGTGCAGCAGTCAATGTTCAAGTATCGGGAGGTCAGTGGCCAAAACGAATTGTCAACAACCTCCCCCGTACCTGGATTGTCAATGCTGCTGCGCGGCACCAAAACCGGCACCCTGCTCTCCACCATCGCCATCCCTTCCTCCAGCTCCACCATCTCCACCACCACCCCCAGGGAATTGGCCGGACGGTAGTCTCAACTGGCGTATATGTGCAGCTGGACAAGAATATGAAGAGATCGAACATGATAATATCAATGATTGCGCTCTTAAACCTCAATGTGAGACCAAATGTAAAGAGAAAGGCCTTTTCAGTGCAGGATCACAGTGCGTGGGATCCAGTAGAGACTATCAGGGAGGTGATTATTCTTGGTTCGAGCAGTGCTGTTGTACTGACATACCCCCACCACCACCTCCATGTTCTTCCTGTGGGAGTTGCTGTCCGGTGGATATAAATATTCAGATCTCCGTAAAACAAGGTTCGGGTCAGCCATCCAAAGTCACAGTCCTATAATCACCATCATCGTCCTCTTCTGCATCTAATAACTAGTACTTAATTGCAATACAATGTAGTATGTTTTCTCCTGCTAGCTAGCTGCAGCAAAAAAGGAGGAAAAACCATCAATAAAATCAAATTGTTGCACATCAATTGCATTTCTTAATCCTTCTGTGCGTATATCATATACTACTTCCGTTTTTAAAAAGATAAACACGTATAATTTGGACTCGCAAACAAGCATATCTTTTTAATCGGAGGTAGAATTTGATCGATTAAGTGTCGGCAACGTAATTGGCTCAGTATATAGTACAGCTTCTCTAGATCTAGATGTGTAGCAAGAATTAAATATTTCACACGCACTGCATGATGCATAATTGTTTATGGTTTCCATCGGTTATGGTTTATGGACATCCTCATTTCTTTAAACAATTAGATATTATTGGTGCTGTGTAATTGTTTTTACTACATCATTGTGTCTGGCCATATATTAAAAATCCATTGTCATCGCCATAGATCTATATTAACGTGCGAATCATTAATGCAAGGTGTCAACCGACGACTTTCTACAGTATCTCTAGGAATGATCAAATCAATATTCATAAACAGGCACAAAAAATACACAAAAAATACACAAAAACCAGGATTGTGAGGGTGGAGGTGGGAGGTTATGGAGATAGAGGTGGTGGTGAGGCTGGTGGCATGGAGTGGGTGGGGGCGTGACGCTACCACAGCATCACTGTTCGAGCCATCTGTGTGTCTCATTGAAACCTTTGCTAAAAGCTCCCATCTGGATGTATAGTAAAAAATTTAGATCTAATTGTTGGTATTTATAATGGTTTAGGCTTGCATATATTCACGTATAATGTTGCTCGAGAATGTTAAGATTTAAGGACTGTCGGACCCACTTCGGACCCGATCACATAGTATCGATATTGTTTTCACTTAATCACCTTTAGGTATAGGTGTGGGGTTTTTATCCTTAAAGGCCTCGGTATTATGAGAAGAGAGTCTAGCTTATTAATCTCCTTATGGAGCTCCGCTTATTCCATGTGGGACTATTTCTAGTTATCCTATGTGTGTTTCATCGAGCCACACACACTAACAATCTCCACCTTGGCGAGATTAAACCACCTCACCAACCCAATCATACTCCACCGTACAATTATCATCCGTGTGATGCTACTCATCGAACATGATTAATATGACTAATCGTCCTGGAACCTATTCCACCTGAGTTAATAAGAAGGCTAGCACTAACTCTACCTTGAACATTGCCTTGCCCACCTTGAGCCCTGCTCCACTTGAGTTAGCGAGGGTGCACGATCTAACTCCACCTTCATCCTTTGCTCACTTTGGGCCTTGCCTGCTCCACCTTACGTCTGGCTCCACCTGCGCTCTAAACCGGGTGACATCCATAACCACTTCTCCGCTCGATTTCCAATAGTATCCCAACTTGGCTCTGATACCATTGATGGGATTTTAGATTACCTTATTTAAATAAACCGCAATCGCACGGCGTCTAACTAGTAGAGAACGGAAGGTACGGGTCGAACCCACAGAGAGCGGGGAAATACTGCAATCAGTATCTCAATTAACTAATCAGAAATAATATTTATGGATTTTTAGATTAATGAATAAAATAATAAAACAAACTAAACTAATAAAAATAAATCTAATGGGAGAGTCGGTAACCAGGGTTTTCAGTATCCACCACTATTTCTAATTAATTACTGAAGTGAAACATAACTCATTAATATTTAGAGTCGCAAATATCACTGGGACGCCCTAAACATGGTGCATCAAAAAGCCCTAGTCTCAAGCATACACCATAAAATTGCGTTAGCGAGAAAATTCTAGGAAACTAATTATAGGTCCACAAATAATACCTGGCTATTCTAAGCATACCCCATCAAAGGATTTAACCCAAGCATGAAATATCAAATAAGTAGACAAATATATTTGCAACAAGTAGATTTTCAAAATAACAACTGTATACCAGAAGCATGGAACATCAAAAACCTAGGCCAAGCATGTACCATCAAAAGACGTCACAATTGTTTAATGAAATTCAATAAATCAAAATCATGGAATTAATCTATTCAAATCATAATGGTCTGTATCAAATATTTTATTTAATTGATCTAAAACTGTAAGTGGTTTCAACATTAAACCCTAGCTACAAATTTAATGAGACATGAAGATGGATTTCTTAAAACCCATAAAAATAATTAGGAAGAGTATAGAGGATTAAACCCTGTTGATTTCTGCTCCTGTATACAACACCACAGCCAAAATTCTTTTCACAGCGCTGTTCTCCTCCTGCACAGACTGATGCAGTCGTCTCCAAAACCCAACTGACAGCTTCTGTACGCGCCTCTGGCTCGGCCTCCAGTCTCGTCCTGTCTCTCCCTAGAAAACCTACTCAGGAAACTCCCCCAAACAGAACTGAAAAGCTAAACCTATGAGAGGCTAAAAAATCCGAATCCCAAAAGCGCCTGTTTCCTTTTTATACTCATCAGCAAAAACAACCAAAATCAATCATCTAAATTCATCAAAAAGAAGAGAAATTGACACAGTGATTTAACGTGGTTCAGCCCTGAATGGCCTACGTCCACGAGTAGTGAAGTTGAGAGGATTTTATTGATCAATTTAAGGGTTACAGATACAAAAACTCCATTGGAGCTCTGCTAAGAATGGAGATGCAGAGGAATTTTTCCGGATAGGACGCCCCCCCTTCCGTTCTCCCTTCTTTCTTCTTTTACGAAAAT
>JAJJMC010021072.1:0-20112 GCA_023531435.1 Papaver californicum | reverse complement strand
AGGACGCCCCCCCTTCCGTTCTCCCTTCTTTCTTCTTTTACGAAAATCCTATCTGATGTGTCATTTGAAGAATGCTTCCACGTGTCAAATGTGTTGGTGAAGTGGCAACTCCATGTGGGTCCATCTGTACACCTTATCTTCTTATCCAGCTTTCCCTCAAACAGTCTGGGCTAGTCTGGTTGGCTTGCGGGATTGAGTTGGTCCATCGGGATTTACTTGGTCCAGCGGAAATGGCCAGATCGGGACAGCATGTTCGGGACAGGATGGATCGGGCACCAGTTGGATCGCGCACCAGTTGGAACGGGAATTGCTGACGTCACTGTGAGAAATGATGACGTCACTTTGGGACATGATAACATCGAGACAAGCTGGAACGGTCGGGATGATGACGTCGCTTCGGGATCGGGACGTGATGACATCGCTTCGGGATCGGACGTGATGACGTCGCTTCGGGCCAAATTAGGCTTCGGACTTGATGACATCACTTCGGGCGAACATCATTTTGTCCCCAACAATACCTACTTTTAGAAATATACTCTCTCCGTCCAAATTATAAAGGCTGAATTTTTATTTTTGATTGTCCATCTAGATAGGCATAGTTCTAATTTATAGATAGTCTTTCACATATTTTCTTATTAATTATACTAAAATAAATTTAATATTTTTAATTTTCATAAAAAAAAAAAAGAAGAATAATAAAGAATTTTTTTTTATAACTCTCATACTTTTTCTTAATCTAATACAAACTTGTTTTTCATCCATATAACTTGGACAGAGAGAGGAAATACATAATCTTATTAGTAATTTGATCTTTGTCTCTTTTAACAAACAGAAACACTTAAGTTTTCGAAAAAAATTAATTATCCATCGGCTTTTTAAAAACTTGACTTTTATATTTGAGATCAGTCTCTAAAAATAATCCTTTTTTTTTTTTCCAAAACTTTACCTACCTAGCTATTCAATTTACATTTCAGGGAAAAAATCACACACAAAATAAATCTCTAATGTAACCTTAATTTATGAAACCAATCTTTCGAATTGATGGATAAGAATTAAGAAACATTTATACACCTTTTTGTTAGTAGTTGAAATGAGTGTCATTATCATGCCTTGGAGAGTGCTTAGTTCATAATATACGCATCCAAGCTAGAATAAACTTGTCAATTGAACCAATTTAATAAGCAAAAATCAATTTCATAATCAATCTTGTTTCTTCTTTATTCCATTTGGGACCAATAATGATGACTTTTCATATCTTAGAAAATCGAAATTTTACCATGCTTTTTTACTTTGTTAACCACTGTTCTCTTTGGTACAATATAGTCTTTCTATTTCTGATAAAAAGTTACTATCAATTTTTTATTTTAATCTAAAAATAAATCAATTTAAAAAGTAGTAATAACTTTTTTCTAAAACGAAGATAATATATATCTTTTTGATAAGTATCAAAATGATATAATGTATGTTTCTCATATACTAATAAACTCATAGATCCCATGAAACCAAAACCACAAAAAACAGTGGGCAAAAACTAAGTTTGTGGATAACATAACAGTGTCAAAAACTAAGTTTGTGGATAACATACAATTTTATGTTGTATATCTAAGCAATTATGTACCCATTTTAAACAACAGGGAAAAAGAAGAAATATTGGGTTTTACTTTTCTTTTCACTTTCCATACCATAATTGAAATGATTATGTGAAAAGCATTATTTGGATTTGATTTAAGTGGGATAGTAACAATGATGTTATCACTTATTTAGGTATCTGAAAAATATTTCATTTACAAGCAATAAACAAGTTTGGTTGAGATTTGACAAGCGAAAATGATCACTTAGGGCAATTCTTTTTTTTTTTCCGTCAACTATGAAGTCACCGTAGAGTTGATTAATCGACAAACTTGTTGCTCAGATGTAACGGCATTTATTCTACCATTCGGCAGAGGCCGCTCAACAGTAGTGGCTGGGCGGCCTAGACGTGATACAACTGCTACCGGTTATATCATCCGACAGTTTACGTTTCAATCTCCTATATGTATATATGAACTAACCCAAATTCTATTAACACCTTCTCCACACCTCTAATTTCTCACAAATCTCTCCTAATCGTGTATAAATTTTTTGCTAATCTCACACTGTTCGTTTTATTGTTAAAGAAGACGTTGCTATTTATAAAAGTTATGTGTCAATCTCACCGGATCCTATTGTCCATGATAATGTTTGGAAGAATATTCATCAAAAATTCTGCGAACTAAGCAGAAACCTCAAAATTGTTGTGATTTTCAGTTGAATTGTCATTTTAGCCTAATCAGCAAAGAAGTTAAAACAATGCGTAAATGCAAGAAACAAAAGAAAGGGTGAAACTGAGGAAGTACTGGCAATAAAAAATCTGGAGATATTTGAAATATTTAATGGAAAAAGTTTCTAGTTCGAACAGTCTTTCATCAGTCCGATTGAAAGCTTAAGAAACGATTAGAATTGGAGAAGACTCCTCTTGTGAGGTAATAGTCTTTAACCTTCAAAGAATTCGTGGCATATTGATGGGATGTCGTTGGTACAAAAAATTTACCAAACTTGATTTTGACTGATGATAATAAGTAACATACCAGTAGTGAGGGTCATTCCCATATAGAACTATACAATGGAAATGTTATTCTTATTAGCTAAACAGATACAAAAAGAAAATATTAAGAGGGATTAGTTGATTAATTAAAATGACAATATTAGTTAATTAATGAAAGTGATAATATGAAAGAAAATATGATTAGGGATTCCTTCGCCGAAATTCTTTCTGTCAATGGATACTAAAGCGCTCGGCTTCTATCAATCTGAGCCACTGTGAATAAGCTCTTATGGTGTAACCCAGTCGAATGTATTAGTGTTGTGAATTTAGGTTGACCATAACATCAAACGTATGATAACTCGGTCTGCTTACAAGTGTTGTGTTTACATGCAATTGCTTCATATAATCTCTCTACAAGGTCTCATATTTTCTACTTGTCTAAAGAGGTGTTCGACAATTATACGTATATGGTCCCAACTCTCTACTATAAATAAAATGACCAGTCGATTAATTTATTTGTGCACCCAAACAATCTAGAAATAAATCAGTAAACCTTAGATATACATGATGAAGAAAGAAAAAAAGATGATTAAAACTCAATAAACTTGTATAACTAAATAAGCTTCATGTTTAGAAAATCGAATTCATCCCAAATCACAAAAAGCTTAGATACACATAATACAAAGAAAGAAGAAGAAGAAGATGTATAACAGTTTCCCGCTAAAGAGGTAAACCCTAGATGTTGAATGTAGAACCTCTTCTTATCTCTCTTATGAAAAAGCGTCTTTTAAGAAGTTTTAGATGACCCTTAAATATATCTCACAATCCTGACTTGGGCCCATTTGAAAACCAAATTTTCCCTCTTTAAAAATTATTTTCGTAACTTTTTTCATCTAGGACCGGTCCTGGGATATGTCCCAATATCCATATAATTTTTTTTTGTTGATAACTTCTTATACGAATTCGGAATGATCTCTGTTTTGTGTGTGTGTTGACTTTATCTCTTCATTTTCTATAAAAAAAGAGCTAAATACTTCTGAATTTGATCGAATTCAACTTGGTCTTTGGTTTATCTTCACTTGTATGTTTATTTCAGCATACTCTTTAGTTTATTTTATATGATTCCGTCTAACTAATGATAAAAAAATAAAAAATAATACAAAACAATATGCAAAAAATATAACAAACACAAATATTGAATTGATACCAAAAATATAGTAAACGATGCACTTATCAAATATCTTCATGGGATACGCATATAAGCAAGGCTCCTCTGAATGAAACTGACATAGATCAAAACCCTCAACACAATCAAACTTTCCAAACGCTAGTTGATATATCCCAACGAGGTGTTGTGGTATTTGGTGTTTTTGCAGAAATTGCCTTTACTCTTTTATATTTTTATTTTGGACTGGAAAAAATAAAGAACAGTGTAAGTTATAAACAAAAATTTACTCATTGATAAAAGAATTATTCAGAGGGGATTAGTCTTTCAATTAGGCCCAATACCAATCACTTTTACACTCAACTTTTACCCCTGCATCTTTTAAAAAGAAAAACAAAAAAATAAAATAATTGTGACCTTTCATGACTTCAATAGCCGAAAGAGAAAGTTACTTTCCTTTTTCCTATTTCTCTAAATTCAACTTTTAATATTTTTAAGGAATTCTTTTAACTTTCAATTCATGGGTGGATCAAATCCATTCCAAATATATGTCACAAAGGATTATTTTGAAAATACAAATCTTCCGAAATTGGTTTTGAATTTAACTACTTGTAGATATTCATGTTATTATGAGTAGACAGCACAATTGATTCAATGCAAAATAGGTTACTCTTTAATTCAATACAAAGCACCTTATTATTTTCAAGGAACATGCCTACTGCAAGGCACCATACTCATGGATGCCACCAGCCATGCTTCCTAACCCACCAATTATCAAGTGCCTAACAGTGATCAAAACCGGCGGCGGGTTTTCGAGTAGTATATAATATTGAAAACCATTTGCACTAAGCCAATAGATTCCGGATAATATACCATTGTTGGAACCACCACCGTACCAAGTGGCTATGATGCTTTATACTGAAAATATCCCTCCACTTTCATCTAATATCATATACTACTACGCATAAGATATGGATATGCTGATTTATCACGCGGAGGATGGAGTCCCGTGCAACAGCCACACCCACCGACTCAAAAGAGCACACAAAATTAAATCAACAAATCCATCGTTATCCACATTTCATGGTCCGTCCAACGTAGTAAGATCTAATAGGTGGGACCCACACACGACACCTTCACTCCTTGATATCTTCCTACGGCACCAATCAACGACGGAGTTGTTGGAAGAGACTTTCTCGGTTGGCTGGTTTTTGGTAGGAGGTGGTATTATCTGATGTGAGTGAGCGGAGGCAAAACGAAACACGATACGTGTAGGCTTTGGAATGGAACTACATCCAAGAAAATGAGAGGAGAATAAAAAATATCAACCAATGTGACCAAAAGCACACGTCAATTTCTTC
Source organism: Papaver californicum (assembly GCA_023531435.1). Classification (NCBI taxonomy): domain Eukaryota; kingdom Viridiplantae; phylum Streptophyta; class Magnoliopsida; order Ranunculales; family Papaveraceae; genus Papaver; species Papaver californicum. The sequence goes on along the minus strand of JAJJMC010021072.1, from coordinate 15,023 downwards.
TTCCCAAATATCAATCTTTATTTATGGACACTTGACGCCTACGATAGATTATGGTCGACATAATAGTATATATTGATACCAGGGTATTACTCGTTAGTTGTCACTCCTGTGCAGTTTGAAATGATAGGTTTGTTTTATACGTAATTTTTATATATTTTTTTTAAATAAAGGAAATATTTTTTAAATAGTTAAATTCAATATTTAATAAATTTTTAATTATTTTATTATTAATATATTATTATAATATATTAACCAATAAAATCGTTAGGTGACGATAATAATAAAATCTTTATCGATAATACTTGGCATGATTGTATTGAAACCCATTGATGTTACAGAATTATTAAATTATTAAATCAGATAGTCACATACTAATAGTCTGTTTGGATATATATCTTAAAATAATTTTTTTTTATTTCTAAAAATTAAAAAAATAAGAAGTTAATATGTATGAATTTTTTGAATGATTTTTAGCAGTAAAAAAATCATTTTTTCATAAATTAATATGTTTTATTTCCAGCTTATACTTCTGTTACACAATGATGCTATAAGACTCTTATTCGAATGTAAATTGAAAATAAATTAATGGAACAACTTTCTTCAAAAAGTTGAATTTGGACCGAATAATAATATAACCTTAAAGAATGTTGCAGCTGATTCTCTAAAGTCGATTTATAACAGTAAAACCAGTAAAAATAAAATATGGTGGGAAACAATAAGCGGTTTTCTGATAGAAACACTTAAACTACTTTTAGTTGTGACTGCTTTTCCACTAAAACAGTGTCTTTAATTAATTAATTAACTAATTAACCAAGTAATTACACTTTTAAATTAAATTATCTTCTTTTCTTTTTGTGTACTATAAAAAGGGAATCCAATTCCATTACAAACTTCATCATTCATTTGATTCCATTCATCACAAATAAAAAAACCCAGATTTTTATTTTTCTTCCATTTTTCCATTCTAATAAGGTATTTACTTCTTCTTCTTCTTCCTCCTCTGCTTTTTTCAGTTTAATTAAGAATTAGAAAGTTACTTTAAGTTAAGTGCTTATTCAGCTTATACAGCTTTTTCATTGATTTTGATCATGGAAATGTGATTAAAATTTTCTTGTTTTGGATATTCCTTGGTTGAAAAAAGGTTGCAGGAATTTTCTGAGTAGTGAAGTCCCATCCATTTATAAATTCAACTTATTTAACTCTGTTTTCAACTTATTCCTCTGTTTTCAAAAGTCTTTCATTAAATAACAACGACTAGTCTTCTATTAAGGTTTGAACTCGAATATTGAATTTTCTCTTTTTAAGCTTCTACAAGTTGTAATAAATCCTAATTATATTTGATTTCGACATCAATTTGATCTCAACTAAAAATTACTGATCTTGGGTTTGCAGAAGATTTCTTACTGAGAATTTCACAATAATTAAGTCATGGCAGAACCTGTTTTGCAACGTGTTCTTAGTCTTAAAGAGCGATTCGGCGACAGTCTATTGTCTTACCGTAACGAATTGTTAGCTTTTCTAGCAAGGTAATTGCTCATAAATTCTGTTGTATATCCATGAGTTTACCTCAGTAGTTTCGAAGTTTGTTGCCGCGACGTCGAGGTTTTAGTGTTTGATTTTTATTGTATTTGGTTATATGATGTGTAGGATTGAAAGCCAGGGTAAGGGAATTTTGCAACCACATCACCTTTTAGCTGAATTTGAAGCAGTATTTGCAGGGAACAAGAAAAAACTAGCAGATAGCGTATTTGGCGAAGTTCTGCGATCAGCTCAGGTGAGAATTTGATGAATGATAATACATGGAAGGATTGATTGAAACTTTGAGTTTTTGATTTTGATTCTGCGGTGTTCGATTTATAGGAAGCGATTGTTTTACCTCCATGGGTTGCACTTGCTGTTCGTCCAAGGCCTGGTGTTTGGGAATACATACGCGTCAATGTCGATGCGTTGGCTACTGAGGAGCTGACTGCTTCTGAGTATTTGCAATTCAAAGAAGACCTTGTGAATGGAAGGTAAAAGAGGGATGCGAAAAGATGCAATTGCCGCTGCTAGTTCTGCGAGATGTTTCTTTTGTGTGTGCAATCTTTCGATTCTTGGTTAACATGTGTGCTGTTTGTATTGCAGGACTGACGAGAACTTCATGCTTGAATTGGACTTTGAGCCATTCAATGCTTCGTTTCCTCGCCCGACACTTTCAAAATCCATTGGTAATGGTGTGGAGTTTCTTAACCGTCACCTTTCCGCGAAAATGTTTCACGACAGAGATAGCATGCACCCATTACTTGATTTTCTCAAAGCACACAACTACAATGGGAAGGTAATTGTTGTGCCTATGTATGTTTTTGCGCCATTGCGAATAGAATGTTAATATAAGTTTGTGGTCATTTTGAAGTCCAATGTATTGATGCTTAGTACTCTTTGTGCAGACAATGATGCTGAACGACAGAATCCAAAACCTCAAGGGCCTACAATCGGTCCTAAGGAAGGCTGATGACTATCTGTCAGCTCTACCACCAACAACTCCATATGCTGAGTTCGATCACAAATTTCAGGAGATTGGTTTGGAGAAGGGTTGGGGAGATACTGCTGAGCGTGTACTTGAGATGATTCGTCTACTATTGGATCTTCTCGAGGCACCTGACTCAGGTACCTTAGAGAACTTCCTTGGGAGAGTTCCAATGGTTTTCAATGTCGTTATTCTGTCTCCGCATGGATACTTTGCCCAGAATGATGTCCTTGGTTATCCTGACACTGGTGGCCAGGTATTGCATTGTCAGATAAAGTTTTGCTTCTGAAGCATTTCAATTCTAGTTAAGTTTTATGTACTTACAGTTGATTATAATGATATTGCAGATTGTTTACATTTTGGATCAAGTTAAGGCCTTGGAGGGTGAGATGCTCAAGCGCATTAAGCAGCAAGGACTTGATATCACACCTCGAATTCTCATTGTAAGTTTTGTATCCAGATAATCTCACACTCAAGGTCGCACATTCTATGTGAGATCTTACTGGTCCATCTTAATTCTTTACATCCATTTGATGCCCAATTTTGCTGCCAAACCCAGGTTACTCGACTGCTACCTGATGCAGTAGGAACTACTTGCGGCCAGCGCCTTGAGAAGGTCTTTGGAACAGAACATGCTCACATTCTTCGAGTTCCCTTCAAAAATGAAAAGGGGATTCTGCGTAAGTGGATCTCAAGGTTTGAAGTGTGGCCTTACTTGGAGCAATACACTGAGGTACATATTCATTTTCAGCGAAGTCTGTAGCATCACGTTAATAATCTCAAATTTTGGAAAACATAGCTTATAGCTATTTTCATCTCTGATAGGATGTTGCAAAAGAACTTGCCGCTGAATTGAAAGGAAAGCCAGATCTCATAGTTGGTAACTACAGTGATGGAAATCTTGTTGCATCTTTGCTTGCACACAAATTAGGAGTCACACAGGTTTGTAATGGAACATTTATCTGTCTTTAAGACCCGACTTGTTGGATTTGAACGCGTTTACTTTGTACCTGCTAAGAAACTGATGAGATATTACTTTCTTTTCTGTTTTGTACTTTTTACAGTGTACAATTGCCCATGCTCTTGAAAAAACAAAATACCCTGATTCTGATCTATACTGGAAAAAGTTCGACGACAAGTATCATTTCGCATGCCAATTCACAGCTGATTTATATGCCATGAACCATACAGATTTTATCATTACTAGTACTTTTCAAGAGATTGCTGGAAGGTATAAACATCAATTCATTATTACTTTCTAAAGCTTAGTGCGCGTTTTCCTATCTGTGAAATTTATTCCTGCATCTATAACCTAACCATATATGTTCTGTGATTGCAGCAAGGACACTGTTGGACAATATGAAAGTCACACAGCTTTTACTCTACCCGGACTCTACCGAGTTGTCCATGGCATTGATGTTTTTGACCCCAAGTTTAACATTGTCTCACCCGGAGCTGATATGGATGTCTATTTCCCATATACTGAAGCGGAAAAGAGACTCACTGCATTTCACCCAGAGATTGAGGAGCTACTTTACAGTGAAACTCAGAACAAAGAACACATGTAAGACTTCTTCATTGCCTGCTGCATTTCACATTTGCTATGTATTGGAATACATTTTAAATAATGAATAATATCTGACCCGAATTTTTGATGGCACAGTGGTGTGTTGAAGGACCGTTCCAAGCCAATCATATTCTCAATGGCTAGACTTGATCGTGTGAAGAACATAACCGGATTGGTTGAGTTTTATGGTAAGAATGCAAAACTAAGGGAGATGGTGAACCTAGTTGTGGTTGCTGGAGATCGAAGAAAGGAGTCAAAGGACTTGGAAGAGCAGGCAGAAATGAAGACCATGTATGCCTTAATTGAGACTTACAAACTAGATGGAGATTTCCGATGGATTTCCTCGCAGATGAACAGGGTTCGAAATGGTGAACTTTACCGTTACATAGCTGACACAAAGGGTGCTTTTGTTCAACCTGCCTTTTATGAAGCTTTCGGGCTCACTGTTGTTGAAGCCATGACTTGTGGTTTACCCACATTTGCAACTCTTCATGGTGGTCCAGCAGAGATCATTGTTCATGGAAAGTCTGGCTTCCACATTGACCCCTACCAAGGTGACAAGGCTGCTGAGCTTCTTGTCAGTTTCTTCGAGAAGTGTAAGAGTGACCCATCTCACTGGGACATAGTCTCGGCCGAAGGCCTCAAGCGCATTTACGAGAAGTAAGCAAAAATCCTTCAAATCCGAGTCTACACTGATTTGAGATTGTTAATTAGAGAGTCTGTTTACATAAAACGTTTTTGTTCTTCTCTTTTCTAATTTTCTACTGCGTGTTCTGTTCGCAGATATACATGGCAGATTTACTCTGAGAGGCTCATGACATTGTCTGGAGTTTATGGATTCTGGAAGTATGTCTCGAACCTTGAACGCCGTGAGACTCGCCGTTATCTTGAGATGTTTTATGCTCTCAAGTATCGCACCTTGGTAAGTAGTTCTACTTTTCTTTCCCTAACAGTCTGCTCGTCTGTGCCTTGTGGTATTAACTTCTTGCTAATCTGAATCTTTTGCCTCTGTAATTCTTTGTTTCTGCAGGCATTGGGAGTTCCTCGCGCCTCTGACGAGTAAATCTTGAAGTGTGAAGTTTGAGGTGAAGACTGAAGCAAAGAAACATGTTATTATACGGAATAAGTTTCATTGGTTTGGATGGCAACTGCTACAAGATTTTTTCCTGTTTTCTCTCAGCTATGATTTGATATTTGATTGGGTATGATCCCTTATTATATGTCATTTGAAGAACTGCCTATTGTTTTCTAGAATAGTAGTTAAAAGTAGAATGTACTTAGGTCTCAAATTCTGAAATAAAAGCTCCAGTTTTTCATGTTCATTTTCTCCATTTTCATGTTTCCGAATGTCACACGAAACCATTGGCTATGAACAAATTCAAGCAAAACAAACACAAAGAAGAACATTATAAGAACAAAAACAATCAACAAAAGTGTAATTTAACTGATCTAAATGTGCATCAATCCAAAAAAATCTGAACATAGCAAATACCGAAATCCAGAGATTCATCTAGACTTAAGACAGAAAAACAATATCCAGCCAGCGCTAGAACATAAACGAAATAAATGTGGTTCTGAGTTCCACGATGCATTCAACTAATCATCTGAACATGATATCTCTTGATCAGTATCATCACTCTGTTGTTTTATAAAGATTTCCTTTTGTGCTGCATTAACGTCATATCTTTTTCTGAGTCTACACCTTTCTCCAAGAGCTTTCAGCGAAACTAAGCTGTTCACATGAGGAAATACATGACGAAACTCATTATCTGTAAGCTTTTCCAAAGCTGCAGTTTGTGGATTGTAACAGAAGAGACTTGATTGGTAGTGCAGTAGAACTTCACCACTATTTGTAAGGGTACACGGCTCTGCTTCATATCCTATTGGTATGCTGAACTCCTTCCTCCAGGTCGATGATGAGCCATAATCGTACAGCTCATTCACGTCAAAACTGGTGTTTTCCCCTATCCTCCTTAAGAACCATATGTCCAATAAGGATCCACTATGTTTTCCATGAATGAAACACAAGCATCCTCCCAATACTTGAAGTTGAAAACATTCCCACAAAGCACGGGCGAAAGGTGGTATTGGGGGTATTGGGAGTGAGTACAAATTCTCGTTAGCCAAATCAAAGGACACAATTTTCTTTTGCTGGTTAAGCCAATGAAGTGCTCCATTTGCCAAAATACCAAATGGGGGTCGATAACTAGAGACACCCCGGAAACTGCCTCTGACAGGTCGCAATGAGGAAGCGACATCTCCCCAATCTCTCCAACCACTGCCACTGCCTAGTGTATATACCATGAGCTGCGCTAAATGTTGGTTCTGCATATAGCAAATTTTTACTATCTTATACTTGTTAGTAGAATGATGGTAACCAAAACCACACACCATAGCCTCAACCTTGCTGTCGCTTTTAACATTTAGCCTTACGTACTCTCTGGTGATAGGATTACAAATATAGCTCGGTTCATGGACACCTAAATGATTGGTTTGAGAAAAGCAAATCAAGCCGTTACATGAACCAACGACTGACTTACTAACAGTGGGAGTCTGGTTGACCCTTCTCAGTTTATAATTAGGCTGGTTGCAATACTCTCCATAGTAAATTTGGTTGCCATTTTCCGGTGGAAACGTAAAACAGAAAAGTAAGCCAACCGCAACATTAGCAGCAATATGAGAAAAAAGACTTGGGAAACTGTTACCATTACGTTGTGATAATCGTTGCAAGTGCATATGAGCAAAGGAAGGACGACGAACTAGGTCTCTCCACGCTGTGCACACTTCTCTGCATTGTATGACTGAATCAGTGGGTAAGCGAGAAAGTATATCTAAAGTAAGTTCGGAGGGGAGAATCCTCTCCATGCTTATGCATCTCTTGGCGAACTCAACGTTTTCTCTTTGGTCCAAAGACATGTAATAGATTGTTGTCACTTCACAGCATTCAATGTGTATTCCTGAATAATCTCTTTTTCTCCTTCTTGTGTTCCTCCTACTGAAAATTGTAGAGCGCTAATGTAAGAACCATGACATTATGTTCAGTAAAACACGATAATGGGCGCATCAGTAAAACATACATGACAATAGTAAGTTTGCGGCAGATACATTTTTTAAGTAAACCCAGATATCATAATATTTTAAAAGAAACTATTTCTTGATGAGTAATTTTATCAAACACAATACCTGCTATCTAAAACCTAAGTTATTTTCCAATAGAAAGAAAAATCATACAAAATCAAAGCATGTAAAGAGAAAATTAGGAACAGAAGAAACTGATAAGAACTGGGCAACCTGGGGTGCCTATCTCGCAAGTAAGGGTGTCATCAGCTGGGTCGTTAGCCAAAGGCGGCGGAAGTCCCACCTGGCAGGACATGTGCGGTCAATCCTAGTCAGATTAGTCAGATAGTCTTAGTCGACTTAATTCTGTTTGTAGTTTCTTAAGCTTAATCGAGTGAGGATATAAACTGGATTAGCTCTCTTGTAATGGCACGTTTACGTTTAATAGAAAGATACCCATTTCCTGTTTCTATCTTTCATATTTTGTCCAGCAGTTCTCTGCAATTTTCCCTTCTTTTTCTTATTTCTCCGATTACAATTCTTGATCTTTAAAAAGATCTTATCATTTGGTATCAGAGCCACCGATCTTGATCAATCTCAACCTCATCCTAAACGTTCCTGATCTTGTTGTAATGACGAATCACACAACAAGAATCTCAAACCTGGAAGAAAGATGGACAGAGTTCAATGATGAAATGACCTCTTTAAACGAACAAACAGCAAGGATTTCATCAAGTCTTAATGGTGTTACTAGCAGAGTTGATGGAATCACAAATCGCTTAGATGAGTTTTCTCATAAAATGGAGACTTCAAATAACAACTGGAACTCGATGAAAACTCAAATAAACACGATTAATACTCGGATGGATGCGATTTTCCAATTTATGCAAGAATTCGATCAAACAATAGCCAAGAAAATCCAAGAAATGGTACTCATTCTCATCCTGAAAGAGTGGAAAGCACTAATCCAGAAGAAGAACACAATCCAAGAAGAGACAATCTAAATCCTTCTGGTAGAACAATTTCACAATCGAGAGTAGATTTACCCAGATTTGCTAAGGGAGATGATCCAATCTTGTGGATTTACAAGGCTGAGCAATATTTCAGATTCTATGGAGTTTATCCAACTCATAAGGTCACTACAGCATCATTCCAACTGGAAGGAGATGTACTACAATGGTACCAATGGCAAGGGTATGATCTAACCAATCCATCTTGGGAAGAATTGTGAAAGAAATGTGCAAAGAATTTGGCCCTAATGACTACATAGACTTCACATCATCCTTGTTTAAACTGAGACAGACAGGTACATTTCAAGATTATGTATTTTCTTTTCGAAAATTGGCTATAAGAACTACAGGACTCTCACAAGATGCACTGAAGAGTTGTTTCATTGGAGGTCTTAAGGATGAACTCAGGTTTGATGTACAAATTCTCAAACCAACAACAGTTCATGAGGCAATCACAGTTGCTGCACAGTTAAATACTAAGGTATAAGCTCTTAACTCTTACAATCCTAAACAATTCCAGAAAACATATGCTAGTTCTTCTTCCCCAGCTGTTGTGGCTCCAACAAAATTGTTACCCAGGATTGAGTATAAGAAGATTACTCCATCTGCTGTGACAGAGAGAACTCTAAACAACCTTTGCTGTTACTGCAATATCAAGTGGTTTAGAGGACATATGTGTAGAGAGCGTCAAAAATTGGTGGATCACAAGCTTTACTCTTAGATTTGCTAGAAGAAGTCACTGATGAGATGAGTGAATTAATTTCTAGTGAGAAGGAATTAGCCAATGACACATCCATATAATTGAGTAAATGTGCATTTTTTGGTGCTGAACATTTACCAAATATCAAGACCATGAAGGTGAGTGGAAAACTTAAGGGTGTAGATGTGAAAATCTTGCTGGACTCTGGTAGTACACATAACTTTGTGGACTCTAGGTTAATCAAGAAATTAAAATGGATTCCTCATTTGGAGAATTATGTGAGTGTGATAGTAGCGGATGGTAGTTCTGTGAAGGGTGGAGGATATTTCAAGAACTTACCTATTGAAATGGGAAGTTTTAAAGGATAAATTGATCTACAAATGTTACCTCTAGGAGGATGTGACATAGTTTTGGGAGTACAATGGTTATCCTCATTAGGAAAACTAACTAGGGACTTCTCAAATTACACAATGGAATTCAGGGATAATGGTCAGCAACACATACTAAAACAAATGGAGACTCCAGCTCCTTTGTCTGAGGTGGTCTCTTTAAAGCAAATGGAGAAGTTGTTGGGTTCAACTAAGTTTGCTTACTTCTTATACAATTTAGAGGAGGAAGATAAGAAAAGTTATGCACATTTATCACCTCCATAATTCAAGGAGATTCAACCATTGCTAATGGAGTTCAAGAAGTTGTTTGCTACTCCAAGAACTCTGCCTCCCAGCAGGAATTGTGACTACCAAATCCCCTTGCTCCCTTATTCCAAGCCAGTGTACAAGAAACCATACAGATATGGCCCAATCCAGAAGACTGAAATAGAGTCTGCAGTTAGAGATCTCTTGGATTCTGGCTTTATAAAACCCAGTCATAGACCATTTGCTTCTCCAGTTTTATTGGTTAAGAATAAGGATAGAACATGGAGAATGTGCATGGATTATAGGGAGCTCAATAGCATGACTGTTAGAAACAATTACCTAATTCCTTTGATTGATGATCTGCTAGATGAATTGTTTGGAGCCAAAATATTCTCTAAGTTGGACTTGAGGTCTGGTTACCACCAAGTAAGAATGGCAGACTCAGATTTGCAGAAAACTGCTTTTAGAACTCATGAGGGGTTGTATGAGTTCCTAGTGATGCCTTTTGTGCTCACTAATGCACCTTCCATATTCCAGAATCTTATGAATGAGATTTTCAAAACATATCTGAGGAAATTCATACTAGTGTTCTTTGATGATATACTAGTTTATATCAAAACTTGGAAGGAACATGTGTTCCATCTTAAGCTCACATTTAAGGTGCTAGAGCTCCATCAACTATATCTCAAAGAGTCCAAATGTGAATTTCGAGCTAGACAGGTGCAATATTTGGGGCATATTGTCACTAGTGCAGGTGTTACTCCTGACCCAGACAAGTTGAAGGTGGTGCAAGAATGTCCTCTTCCTACTACTCTCAAGAAGCTGAGAGGATTTCTGGGTCTTACTGGCTATTACAGGAAATTTGTTCCAGGATATGGCAAGATTGCCAGCCCTTGTTTGAGTTAACTAAGAAAAATAACTTCAATTGTACTCAAGAAGCAGAAAATGCATTTGCTAAGCTGAAACAAATCATGCTCAGTCCTCAGGTGCTAGCATTGCCAGATTTTTCTTTACCATTTGTGATTGAAAGTGATGCTTCAATAGACCAATTGCTTTCTTTAGCCAATCTCAGGGGTGTTAAAAATGCTTCCTTATCAGTGTATGAGAAAGAGTTAATAGCTATTGTGCATGCTATTAAGAAATGGGAACATTACATCCAAGGTCAGCACTTGGTCATTAGGACAGATCATCACAGTTTAAAGTACTTCTTGGATCAGAAGGCTAATACCACATTCCAGAGGAAATGGGTGATCAAGCTCATGGGTTATGACTATGAGATCCAATATAAGAAGGGATGTGACAACAATGCTGTTGATGCTCTTTCCAGGATGTATGAGGCAAAACCAGAACCAGAATTGCTAGCAATTTCTTATCCTTATTCCAGTTGGTTGGATGAATTGCGCAAGCATTTGGAGAAGGAGGACTACATTGTAGAAATCCTCAAGAAATTCCTCTCCTCGGGTATTTTTCTATATCCAAATTTTACTTATGAAAATGGGTTCCTTAAGTACAAGAACTTACGACTTTGCGGAGACCTGTGTTTTTGGTAAACAGTCGCCCTGAGAAAAGGATTGTTCTCAGTCCAACTTCAACTTTGAAACATAAACTTTTGGAAGATTACATTCCAGTCCAGTTTCTGGCCACCATGAGGTTCTAAAGACTTACCAGAGGGTGAAAAGAACTTTTTATTGGTTTGGAATGAAGGGAGACATTAAGAGATTTGTGGCAGAATACACTGTTTTCCAACAACACAAGTATGAGACTTGTGCTCCTCCTGGTCTGCTCCAGCCACTTCCAATTCCTGAGCAAGTGATAGACACATTTTTGTGTCCGATTTAATCTCAATTTTATATGTTGTTGGTATTTAAATTTTGTACTTACTATGGTTTTTATTGCTTTTTAGGTATTTTTGGAGAAATGTTAAAGGCACCCTCAACTTGGATTAAGGCACCCATTTTTTTGGATCATGGCAACCACACCAAAGATTTTGAATCACATTTTGGCGGGAAGAAAATTCTGCTTCACCCAAACAGCGGAAACAAGAAACTATCGGCTTTTGGAAGTTATTTGTTTTTGGAAATTTTTTCTTGTTTGGAAAGCAGAATTAAATTGGGTAATAAGAAGGTAGAAGAGAAAGATATAAACACCATTCTCTTAATAGAATCAAATTAACAGAGAAAGAGAAGAAATCAGAAAAAGAAAATTCCGTTTTTAGAATTTTCTTCGGTGAATCATTGAAGAATTAAAAGGAAGTTTTAATGTGATTTAAGGCTTGGGATGGTATAAATAGAGAGGATGATCAATTAGGTTGAGGGGAGAATCGATTGGGAAGCTTAGAATAGATTGAATCAGCGGAAAAAAAGTGAACAGAAGAACAAAATTTCTGCTGTTGTTCAACGAAGAAGAAGAACAAAATACACAGAAGAACTGTCGTTCATTAACGAACAGTCCATCGTTCTTTCCATTGTCTTTAAATACCTTCTGTAACAGATAGGAAAGCTCACAGTAACGTTTATAGGCGTATCAAAAATCCTGTTACACCATTATTCAACCTTGTAATCAATATTTTGAGCAATGAAAAGATCTTTTGAGCAAGTTTTCTCCACCATGAGCTAAGTTCCTTTACTGGGATGATGGAGGAGGTTTTTCTCTCAATTTTATGTGGTAAGTCTATTTTATTTAATTTATTTATATTTCTTTATCTATTAAATTGCATAGTTTCGAAATAGAAAAAACGGTTTTCATTCGGTAGTGGTGTTTTTGTTTGATGGATCATGCTGGGTTGACGACCATTGATGTTCCATGCTTATGATTTACCTCTGCTTGTTTGCATAAAAACATATTTTGGCAATATCTGAGCTTAATTTATTTAAAAAGAATTACATGATTAATCACATAGTTGTGGAAAATAACTGAATCCTGATTCCTGGTTTTCTCCATATTTTCTAAAAACATCTCTAGTTTATTTTGCTTTGTTTTTTACTATTTCTAAAATCATTACCTTCACAGGTTCGAGAATCGAACACTTAATACCACTATTCTAAAACACATCAATTTTTAGCGCCGCCGACGCGGACTTGTTTTTAGGTTTAGGGTTTTAGATTTATTTTTAGGTTTTTACTTTTTTGTTCTATTTTACGTTTCTTTTGGTATTTCTCTTTTTGCTACAGGTTGGATTTTGGATCGAAAAGAGAGTACGCCAAAGTTTTGGAATTAAAGCTAAAGACTTGGAGTTAAAGGGAAAAGCTTATAGAACGAAAAAGAAGATCGAAGATTTTATTTTTCTTAATTAGATTTTTAGATTAGTTTAATTAGTTTAGAAAATTGTATTAGGGTTTTATTATTTCTGTAATTTTTCTTTTATTTTCGGACACTTTTTGGACTTTCTTTTGGACATTATTTTGGACATTTTATTATTTTTAAACCCTACGGAAGGGTAGTTTTAAATATCAAACTGTGTGCAGGGAAGGACGACAATTACGATATTGGCTCGGCCCCTCGGGTTCGCACACTATTGAAAAGGATATTAGTGGCCCGAGTCGACTTCAACGGTTCATCGCCCGTCTGGTACGGGAGGTAAACTTCGACCAACCCACGAATCTCCTGTCAGTCGGTTTTCTGGACGCCTTTGTATGCATAAATGTTGAGGACTGAATACGGACTTTAATTTTTGCATAGTAAAGGGCAAGGCCTGGCCATACAAGATAAGGTTTCGGATTTCATCACCGTCTCCTTCTTGCCCGCCTTAGGAAAATGAAACCTACGCGAACCTAGGCCTAAAATCTTGACTAGAAAGAGACCTATAGGGTATCGAGCTTATTGGAAAATCGTTCAAAAAGACTGTACTGGTTATTTTTTTAGCCTAACTCAAAGTTCAGGAAGATTATTTTAAGTTGATTAGAGCCGCCTTGTAACCCAGGGAAAAGTGCCAAAGAGACAGGGGTATCAAAGCTCCATTGAGCTTCTCATGTTTCTCTTCGACTTAATCTAATTCAGATCGTTCTAAGAGGTTTGTTAAAATTATAACTAGTTGCTTTTTGAAAGAATAGAAGCTGGTCTAGAAACAATCTATGTGGAGCCATCATGCTTGTTGTTTGCTAGATTTAGGTTTGATTTGGTTGAGTCAGGGCACGATTGTGTTTGATTAATTACTTGTTAGGATTCAATTTTTGCATGCCAAGAACGCCCTTAAGGCGAACTTGGGATAGAGACCCTCAAGGTAGGTTAATTAGTGGAAGACTTGTAGTTCACCTTAACCTTGAGAAGCTAACTGAGAGTCACTCCTGAGACCGTGTCAACAATGACATCTCTGAAGGATTTGTTGAATCCGACCCGGACCTCACGTCCATCTTGCATCAAGTTAGCCGCTACTGAAGCGAGCTACGAACTGAAACCCGGAATCATCCAGATGCTTCCATTATTCTTAGGAAAGAAAACGAAAATCCCTATTTTCATGTTAGGGAATTCGAGGAAATATGTAGCACAATCAGGATTAGAGACTTGAATGACGAGTCTATTAAACTTAGACTATTTCCCTTTTCACTAAGAGACAAAGCCAAGTCGTGGCTATACTGCTTGGCTCCTCAGTCAGTTGAAACCTATGCCCAACTTACTTCAGCTTTTATTCAGAAGTTCTTCCCTAGGAACAAAATTTCGTCTGTTAGGCAGAAAATATGCACGTTTTCCCAGCTAGAGGGAGAGTCTCTGTATGTGTATGTAGAAAGGTTCAATGATTTATTGTCCCAATGCCCAGACCACGGTATAGAGGAGTCGAGGCTAGTTCAGATCCTCTACGACGGTTTGGACTATGCATCTATAACCTTGGTCGAGTCTTTGTCAACCGGAGGGTTCGACAGTAAGACTCCTGCTGAGGCGATGAAACTTCTGAGTGACATCGCCAAGAAGACCCAGCAGTGGGAGAGCAGTAGAAATCCCAACCCATTAAAATCCTTATCTAGAAGGCTAGAACTGGTCGAAATGAATCAAGCTAGTAGTTTAGAGCCCCAACCCAATCCAAGAGGCGTCAATGAAATGGCGACGGGTGAGAAATCATCCAGTCACGTGAATGCAGTCACGACCCTCATGAATGGTAAATTGGTGGACAATGGGGTAACTAGGCCTGATAGTGGACATACTGTAGTTCACCCTGACCCAAAATTTCTGTTGCTACAGTATCTTCGACTATTGGGTCAGGGTGAACTACAGTATGTCCACTATCAGGCCTAGTTACCCCATTGTCCACCAATTTACCATTCATGAGGGTCGTGACTGCATTCACGTGACTGGATGATTTCTCACCCGTCGCCATTTCATTGACGCCTCTTGGATTGGGTTGGGGCTCTAAACTACTAGTTTAATTCATTTCGACCAGTTCTAGCCTTCTAGATAAGGATTCTAATGGGTTGGGATTTCTATTACTCTCCCGCTGATGGGTTTTCTCGGCGATGTCACTCAGAAATTGCATCGCCTCAGCAGGAGTCTTACTGTCGACTTCTCCGATCGACAAGGACTCAACCAAGGTTACAGTCGCATAATCCAAACCCTCATA
>JAJJMC010021063.1:17500-33148 GCA_023531435.1 Papaver californicum | reverse complement strand
TTAACTCTTTGCGCAATTTCATAATGTTCTTCACCAACGATGCGAGGTTGGAGCATAGTTGACGTACTATCAAGAGGATCTACTGCTGGATAGATACCTTTTGAAGCTAGTCCTCTTGATAGTACGGTAGTAGCATCTAAATGTGCAAATGTCGTGGCAGGGGCAGGGTCGGTCAAATCGTCCGCAGGTACATAAACTGCTTGAATAGAAGTTATAGACCCCTCTTTGGTAGAAGTAATTCTTTCTTGCAAAGTACCCATTTCTGTACTAAGGGTAGGTTGATAACCCACAGCAGAAGGCATTCTGCCTAATAAAGCAGATACTTCGGATCCTGCTTGGACAAATCGGAAAATATTGTCGATAAATAGAAGGACATCTTGTTCATTAACATCCCGGAAATATTCTGCCATGGTTAGGGCAGTCAAACCAACTCTCATACGAGCTCCCGGCGGTTCATTCATCTGACCATAGACTAGAGCTACTTTTGATTCTGCAAGATTTTGTTCATTAATTACTCCAGACTCTTTCATTTCCATGTAAAGATCATTCCCCTCACGAGTACGCTCGCCCACTCCGCCAAATACGGATACGCCTCCATGAGCTTTGGCAATGTTGTTGATCAATTCCATGATAAGGACTGTTTTACCCACTCCAGCCCCCCCGAATAGTCCTATTTTACCCCCACGTCGATAAGGAGCTAAAAGATCAACTACTTTGATCCCTGTTTCAAAAATAGATAATTTTGTATCTAATTGTATAAAGGCAGGCGCAGATCTATGAATAGGAGATGTTGTGCGAGTATCTACAGGACCTAAATTATCAACAGGCTCTCCAAGAACGTTGAAAATTCGTCCGAGAGTCGCCCCACCAACTGGAACACTTAGAGCAGCTCCCGTGTCAATAACCTCCATTCCTCTCTTCAGACCATCTGTAGCACTCATAGCTACAGCTCTCACTCGATTATTTCCTAATAATTGCTGTACCTCACAAGTAACATTAATTAGCTCGCCGTCAGTATTTCGGCCCTTAACTACCAAAGCGTTATAAATATTAGGCATCTTACCCGGGGGAAAGGATACATCTAGCACCGGACCAATGATTTGAGAGACACGCCCCAGGTTTTTTTCTTCAAGAGCGGAAACCCCGAGACCCGAAGGGGTAGGATTTGTTTTCATAATGAGAATAAAGTGAAATATGTAGAAATTCTTCGCATTTTGTAACCGAAGAAAAAATGTCCGATAGCAAGCAGGTTGATCGGTTAATTCAATAATAAATAGGAGTTAGCACTTGATTTCGTTGGTACCATTCAAGCGACTCCAATTCGATTGTTTACTCGTTCAATGAGTGAATTTTCCAATTTCACAACCTAAAAAAAAGGTAGATGGATAAAAACCATGAGGGAGCGTTTCAGTTCTCTAGCATTATAGACAATCCCACCCATATTTTCTATGGAATTCGAACCTGAACTCTATTTATGATTCATTTTTTTTTTTCACATTGGCCATTGTTTCTTATTTCAGCATATAGTTTTCCGCCTCTTCTCTACCTTTTCAGGGACGAATTCCAGATAGTTTTACATCTAGGATTTACATATACAACATATAGCACTGTCAAGAGTGAATTTCTTTTTTTTTTTATAAATTTAGATTAAAAAAAGTACGGGATTAGAAACTTGAAAAACAGGGATTGGGTTGCGCCATACATATGAAAGAGTATACAATAATGATGTTGATGTATTTGGCGAATCAAATACCGTAGTCTAACAACCAACCATTCTGATTAGTTGATAATATTTGTTGAGAGTTTTGTGAAAGATTCCTGTGAAAGGTTTCATTAACGGCTAATTCATGTCGAGTAGACCTTGTCGTTGTGAGAATTCTTAATTCATGCGTTGTAGGGAGGGACTTATGTTACCACAAACAGAGACTAAAGCAGGTGTTAAAGATTACAAATTGATTTATTATACTCCTGACTATGAAACCAAGGATACTGATATCTTGGCAGCATTCCGAGTTACTCCTCAACCTGGAGTTCCACCTGAGGAAGCAGGGGCCGCGGTAGCTGCCGAATCTTCTACTGGTACATGGACAACTGTGTGGACCGATGGACTTACCAGCCTTGATCGTTACAAAGGAAGATGCTACGACATCGAGCCCGTTGCTGGAGAAGAAAATCAATATATTTGTTATGTAGCTTATCCTTTAGATCTTTTTGAAGAAGGTTCTGTTACTAACATGTTTACTTCCATCGTGGGTAATGTATTTGGGTTCAAAGCGCTTCGCGCTCTACGTCTGGAGGATCTGCGAATTCCTGTTGCTTATGTTAAAACTTTCCAAGGCCCACCTCACGGTATCCAAGTTGAAAGAGATAAATTGAATAAGTATGGTCGTCCCCTATTGGGATGTACTATTAAACCAAAATTGGGGTTATCTGCTAAGAACTATGGTAGGGCGGTTTATGAATGTCTCCGCGGTGGACTTGATTTTACCAAGGATGATGAAAACGTGAACTCACAACCCTTTATGCGTTGGAGAGACCGTTTCTTATTTTGTGCCGAAGCAATTTATAAAGCACAGGCCGAAACAGGTGAAATCAAAGGACATTACTTGAATGCTACTGCAGGTACATGTGAAGAGATGATGAAAAGGGCTGTATTTGCCAGAGAATTGGGAGTTCCTATCGTAATGCATGACTATTTAACGGGGGGATTCACTGCAAATACTAGCTTGGCTCATTATTGCCGAGATAATGGCTTACTTCTTCACATCCACCGCGCAATGCATGCAGTTATTGATAGACAGAAGAATCATGGTATCCACTTCCGTGTACTAGCGAAAGCATTACGTATGTCTGGTGGAGATCATATTCACTCTGGTACCGTAGTAGGTAAACTGGAAGGGGAAAGGGAAATCACCTTGGGCTTTGTTGATTTACTACGTGATGATTATATTGAAAAAGACCGAAGTCGTGGTATTTATTTCACCCAAGATTGGGTTTCTCTACCGGGTGTTCTGCCTGTGGCTTCAGGTGGTATTCACGTTTGGCATATGCCTGCTCTGACCGAGATCTTTGGAGATGACTCTGTACTACAGTTCGGTGGAGGAACTTTAGGACACCCTTGGGGTAATGCACCGGGTGCCGTAGCAAATCGAGTAGCCCTAGAAGCGTGTGTACAAGCGCGTAATGAGGGACGTGATCTTGCTCGTCAAGGTAATGACATTATCCGTGAAGCTTGCAAATGGAGCCCTGAGCTAGCAGCTGCTTGTGAAGTATGGAAGGAAATCAAATTCGAATTTGAAGCAATGGATACTTTGTAATCCAGTAATTACCATTCGTTCCTTTAATTAAATTGCAATTAAACTCGGCCCAATCTTTTACTAAAAAAGGATTGAGCCGAATAATGAATAAGGTTCCTATTTCATTTTCCAGGCATATATACATACTGGATTTCGGTATACAAAATCTTAAATACAAGATCTAAGACTCAACAATGAAAATCCTTCAGTTGTTGGATCCATAATTAATCCTATGGATCCTTGAGATGGGATTAGTAGAATATTTTCTATACCCCTAAATTCCGGACTATGGTCGAATCGAGCCAATGGTCACAACGCTTTATCCCCGTCCCGTATATTGTCCTTTTCCTTCCGCATTGCAATAGAAACTTATTATTCTCCAAAGTTCTCCAAAAATGAATTCTTCCTAGGAGAGAACAAATTTTTTTGATTCGAATTTGTACATGGCACGGGATAACCCTCTCTTTCTATTCTAATTGAAGAAAGGGTTCCATCATACAGATTGATAGTGAAGTGATATCCAGATTCCCACAATTTTTTTTTTTTTTCAAGACTCATCCGTGATTAGTTAATTATTCTATTGGATCTATATGCTTATTCCGAGAGGATATATTCAAATGATTATTCATCGAATGACTATTCATCTATTGTATTTACATTCAAATAGGGGGGCAGGCAAGCTCTATGGAAAAAAGGTGGTTCCATTCGATGTTGTTTAACGAGGAATTAAAACATAGGTCTGGGCTAAGTAAATCAATGGATAGTCTTGGTCCTATTGAAAATACCAGTGGAAGTGAAGATCCCGTTATATATGATAGGGATAAAAAAATTGATAGTTGGGACGATAGTGATAATTCCAGTTCTAATAATATGGATACTTTTTTCGATGTCAGGGACATTCGGAGTTTGATCTCTGATGACCTCTTTTTAGTTAGGGATCGTAATGGTAACAGTTATTCGATATATTTAAATATTGAAAATTTTCTTTTCGAGATTGATAACGATCGCTCTTTTATGAATGAACTAGAAAGTGCCTTTTTTAGTTATCTGAATAATGGTTCTCAAAGTAACAATCACAACTACGATCGTTATATGTATGATACTCAATATAGTTGGAATAATCACATTTTTCATTGCATTGATAGTTATCTTCGTTCTGAAATCAGTATTGATAATTACATTTCAGCCGGTAGTTACAATTACAGCGACAGTTACATGTATAGTTACATTTGTAATGAAAGTGTAAATAGTAGTGACAACGAGAGTTCCAGTATACAAATTAGCACAAATAGAAGCGATTTCAATATGAGAAGAAGATATAATGATCTCGATATAAATAAAAAATACAGACATTTGTGGGTTCAATGCGAAAGTTGTTATGGGTTAAATTATAAGAAATTTTTTAAGTCAAAACTAAATGTTTGTGAACAATGCGGATATCATTTGAAAATGAGCAGTTCAGATAGAATCGAGCTTTCGGTTGATCCGGGCACTTGGGATCCTATGAATGAAGACATGGTTTCTATCGACCCCATTGAATTTCATTCAGAAGAGGAACCTTATAAAGATCGTATCGATTCTTATCAAAGAAAAACAGGGTTAACCGAGGCTATTCAAACAGGCATAGGTCAACTAAATGGTATTCCCATAGCTATTGGGGTTATGGATTTTCAGTTCATGGGGGGCAGTATGGGATCCGTAGTAGGCGAGAAAATTACCCGTTTGATCGAGCATGCGACTCGTAAAGCTCTCCCTCTTATTATAGTTTGTGCTTCGGGAGGAGCGCGCATGCAAGAAGGAAGTTTGAGCTTGATGCAAATGGCTAAAATATCTTCCGCTTCATATAATTATCAATCAAATAAAAAGTTATTCTATGTATCAATCCTTACATCTCCTACAACCGGTGGGGTGACTGCAAGTTTTGGTATGTTGGGAGATATCATTATTGCCGAGCCTAATGCCTACATTGCATTTGCGGGTAAAAGAGTAATTGAACAAACATTGAATAAGACAGTACCTGATGGTTCCCAGGCGGCTGAGTATTTATTCCACAAGGGCTTATTGGACTCAATCGTACCACGTAATCCTTTAAAAAGTGTTCTGAATGAGTTATTTCAGCTTCACGGTTTCTTTCCCTTAAATCAAAATTCAATCAAGTAGAGCATTCAATTCCGTTTTTTTATTTGCGGAAAAGAAGTTTTTTAGTTATCGGTAAAGAAAAAAAAGAAGAGTTCGTTTTCATTACGGGCATAAGATCCATTTATATTGTAAGAAGAATCAAAAGTTTCGGATACTTACTTTAAAATTTTTCCTCTAGAGCTGTATTTTATACCTATAATTGGTGCTATATTCATGATTAGTAATCAGGAAGTTTCGATCAACAGGATAAAAGAATGCATTCTTCTTTTGTTTTGGCAAAATTTTATGAAGAAAAAGAATTTCATCTTATCCTCTTACGTATTATAGATATAGAAAAATTCAAATATATAAAATAATAGAATTGAAATCGTGCCTATTTCAATATCTCCCGTGAGAACTCATATTTAGTTCTACATTCCTTGCACTTATTATTCTATACTTATAATAAATAGATATACTTATCATAAGATATCTTTATAACAGGTACAAATTTTAAATCGAGGTATCCATTCTATGACAACTTTTGATTTACCCTCTATTTTTGTGCCTTTAGTGGGCCTAGTTTTCCCGGCAATTGCAATGGCTTCTTTATTTCTTCATGTTCAAAAAAATAAGATTGTCTAGATCCCTATGAAGCAGACGCTTTTATATCTAACCAATTTGATGAATTATTTCTAATGGTTCACATCGTAATAGTGCTAGTTGATGAGAGTTACTTCGGGAACAAAAAAAGTAAAGTAAAATTCATTTGGGTTATTCTCTCAATTCCAAAAAAATGCAACTTGATCTAGTATGAACTGGCGCTCAGAACGTATATGGATAGAACTTATAACGGGGTCTCGAAAAACAAGTAATTTCTGCTGGGCCTGTATCCTTCTTTTAGGTTCACTAGGGTTCTTATTGGTTGGAACTTCTAGTTATCTTGGTAGGAATCTAATATCCTTATTCCCGTCTCAGGAAATCCTCTTTTTTCCACAAGGCATCGTTATGTCTTTCTATGGGATCGCGGGTCTGTTCATTAGCTCCTATTTGTGGTGCACAATTTCGTGGAATGTAGGTAGTGGTTATGACCGATTCGATCGAAAAGAAGGAATAGTGTGTATTTTTCGTTGGGGATTTCCTGGAATAAATCGTCGTATCTTCCTTCGATTCCTTATGAGAGATGTCCAGTCGATTAGAATCGAAATTAAAGAGGGTCTTTTTCCGCGTCGTGTCCTTTATATGGAAATCAGAGGTCAGGGAGCCATTCCCTTGACTCGTACTGATGAGAACCTGACTCCACGAGAAATTGAACAAAAAGCGGCGGAATTGGCCTATTTCTTGCGCGTACCAATTGAAGTATTTTGAAATGAACTGCGAAGAATTAATGTTTTGTTAGCATGGGGAAAGAAACAGAACTAATGAATCTTCATTTTATAGAACTTAACTTAAGTTTTTTCAGAACGTTCATTCGAGCAAAAGTGGATGTATATGGAATAAACAGAAAACGAAACTTTTTTTGTGGAAACAAAAAAAACGCAATTCTTTCAGACTATAATTTTTCTTTTTTGGGGGTCTACTATTTTGAATTGTTACGTTAGATACAGATGGATTCTATATTGTAAATAACTCCTCTTTTTTTTTGTCAAGCGATTTTTCTTTTTCTACGCCTTTTTCCTGCTTGATCATCAATGATTAGATCCCTTAATAACTATAAATATCCAAACTTTCTCAGGTTTTGCCACTCATTTTTGATTTCACCATTATCTCAATATTTTTCAAAATTTCCCTCCATTATTCCTGGGCTGTAGGTAGCCCTTCGCAATAATTGATCTAACAAAGGCGGCTCTTTCGGACATTAATCGAAAAGATGCAATTGTTTCTAATTTGACTAATGTTTCTAATTTGACTAATTGAAAGACCCGGAAACTTTTTTCTTCATTCGAAGCGAAGCAAACCCTTACTCTTATTTCTATGTTCTTTCTTGATCCAAGGACTAACTAAAAAAAAAAGGAGGCGTAGATCCATAGGTTCGATACCTTGTTATCGAACTCATGCTTCATAGAAATATTCGATCGGATAGAGTCGACGAAAGAGGTAGTTTCATTAGTAATTTACAGATTAAAAATGCCACAAAAGAAAACATTCACTACCCTCACATATCTTGCATCTATTATATTTTTACCCTGGTGGGTTTCTCTCTCATTTAATAAAAATATGGAATCCTGGGTTACAAATTGGTGGAATACTAGGCAATCCGAAATGTTTTTGACTGATATTAAAGAAAAGAATCTTCTAGAAAAATTCATAGAATTAGAAGAACTTTTCTTTTTGGACGAAATGATAAAGGAGTACCCGGAGACACATATACAAAAACTACGTATAGAAATCCACAAGGAAACGCTACAATTGGTCAAGATGCACAATGAGGGTCATATTCATAGCATTTTGCACTTCTCGACAAATATAATCTGTTTCGCTATTCTAAGTGGTTATTCTATTCTAGGTAATGAAGAACTTCTCGTTCTTAATTCTTGGGTGAAAGAATTCCTCTATAACTTAAGTGACACAATAAAAGCTTTTTCTATTCTTTTATTAACTGATTTATGTATCGGATTCCATTCGCCTCATGGTTGGGAACTAATGATTGGCTCTATCTCCAAGGATTTTGGATTTTATCATAATGATCAAATTATATCTGGTCTTGTTTCCACTTTCCCAGTAATTCTAGATACACTTTTAAAATATTGGATTTTCCGTTATTTAAATCGCGTATCTCCGTCACTTGTAGTGATTTATCATTCAATGAATGACTAAAGGCTGATTCACCGATATTAATCAAATCATAATGTTTGTTACTTTGTTTGTACATACATAAACAAAGCATTCCAAATCTTACTTACCTTTTCTATTTATACCCATCCCAGAGATTCTTCCTGTATTCCATTCCAGTAAAATTATTCCATTACAATAGCAGAATCGTGGATAGGGAACTATACTAGTAACCTACCTAATTTATTGTAGAAATTCTCGGGATCAACGATTGGACCATGCAAAAAAGAAGAAGCCCCATCAAATAGAGATTTTTTCTTTCGACCATATTTCGATTGTTAATACGATATATAAGGACCGCTACTACAAGCAGTACTACACCTTTGATCGTGAAATATCGATTGCTTGTTGAACCCTGTGAATCGCGTGAAAGGAGGATACTCCAAATTCGGGGGTCAAAGAGTTTCATAAAACGTTCTTGGTGGAAAAAAATGTGTGTGAAAGATCCCACTGAATCGAATTTGGTCCATGAATCTAAGAAATAGTGAGAATTCTTGATCTCTCTCAATATCTCTCTCAATTCGAAGATCCAGGATTTGAATTGATGTCGTTTCATTGATTCCTGTTTCATTGATTCCTCCTAAAGATTTCATTTCAATTGGAATTTGGTTATTCACGATGTACGATGATCCCTGTTAAGCATCCATGGCTGAATGGTTAAAGCGCCCAACTCATAATTGGCAAATTCGTAGGTTCAATTCCTGCTGGATGCACGCCAATGGGAACGTTCAATAAGTCTATTGGAATTGGCTCTGTATCAATGGAATCTCATCATCCATACATAACGAATTGGTATGGTATATTCATACCATAACATATGAACAGTAAGAACTAGAATTCTTATCAATACTGGAACTCATAGGGAAGAAAATGGATTTATGGATGGAATCAAATATGCAGTATTTACAGACAAAAGTATTCGGTTATTGGGGAACAATCAATATACTTCTAATGTCGAATCAGGATCAACTAGGACAGAAATAAAGCATTGGGTCGAACTCTTCTTTGGTGTCAAGGTAATAGCTATGAATAGTCATCGACTCCCGGGAAAGGGTAGAAGAATGGGACCTATGGGACATACAATGCATTACAAACGTATGATCATTACGCTTCAACCGGGTTATTCTATTCCACCTCTTAGAAAGAAAAGAACTTAAAAAAAAATACTTAATAACACGACGATACATTTATACAAAACTTCTACTCCGAGCACACGCATGGGGCCGTAGACAGTCAAGTGAAATCCAATTCACGAAATAATTTGATCTCTGGACAGCGTCATTGTGGTAAAGGTCGTAATGCCAGAGGCATCATTACCGCAAGGCATAGAGGGGGAGGTCATAAGCGTCTATACCGTAAAATAGATTTTCGACGGAATGAAAAAGACATATCTGGTAGAATCGTAACCATAGAATACGACCCCAACCGAAATGCATACATTTGTCTCATACACTATGGGGATGGTGAGAAGAGATATATTTTACATCCCAGAGGGGCTATAATTGGAGATACCATTGTTTCTGGTACAGAAGTTCCTATCTCAATGGGAAATGCCCTACCTTTGAGTGCGGTTTGAACCATTGATTTACGTAATTGGAAGTAACCAATTAGGTTTACGACGAAACCTAGAAATCAATCACTGATCCAATTTGAGTACCTCTACGGGATAGACCTCAACAGAAAACTGAAGAGTAACGGCAGCAAGTGATTGAGTTCAGTAGTTCCTCATATAAAATTATTGACTCTAGAGATATGGTAATATGGAGAAGACAAAATTGTTTGAAGCACCGACAGAACCGGAAGCGCCCCTTGTTTCAAAGAGAGGAGGACGGGTTATTCACATTTCATTTGATGGTCAGAGGCGAATTGAAAGCTAAGCAGTGGTAATTCTACCCCCGGGGAAAAATAGAGATGTCTCCTACGTTACCCGTAATATGTGGAAATATCGACGTAATTTCATAGAGTCATTCGGTCTGAATGCTACATGAAGAACATAAGCCAGATGATGGAACGGGGAGACCTAGGATGTAGAAGATCATAACATGAGTGATTCGGCAGATTTGGATTCCAATATATCCACTCATGTGGTACTTCATCATACGATTCATATAAGATCCATCTGTCTAGATATCATTATATACATCCAGAAAGCCGTATGCTTTGGAAGAAGCTTGTACAGTTTGGGAAGGGGTTTTGATTGATCAAAAAGAAGAATCTACTTCAACCGATATGCCCTTAGGCACGGCCATACATAACATAGAAATCACACTTGGAAAGGGTGGACAATTAGCTAGAGCAGCGGGTGCTGTAGCGAAACTGATTGCAAAAGAGGGTAAATCGGCCACATTAAAATTACCGTCTGGGGAGGTCCGTTTGATATCCAAAAACTGCTCAGCAACAGTCGGACAAGTGGGTAATGTTGGGGTGAACCAGAAAAGTTTGGGTAGAGCCGGATCTAAGCGTTGGCTAGGTAAGCGTCCTGTAGTAAGAGGGGTAGTTATGAACCCTGTAGACCATCCCCATGGGGGTGGTGAAGGAAGGGCCCCAATTGGTAGAAAACAACCCACAACCCCTTGGGGTTATCCTGCGCTTGGAAGAAGAAGTAGAAAAAGGAATAAATATAGTGATAGTTTGATTCTTCGTCGACGTACTAAATAGGAGAGAAAATCGAGAATATGTTTCTTCGTCTTTACAAAAGAAAAAAAGATAGGAGTAATTAGCTGTGACACGTTCACTAAAAAAAAATCCTTTTGTTGCTAATCATTTATTAGCAAAAATTGAAAAGCTCAACATCAGGGGGGAAAAAGAAATAATAGTAACTTGGTCCCGGGCATCTACCATTATACCCACAATGATCGGCCATACAATTGCTATTCATAATGGAAAAGACCATCTGCCTATTTATATAACAGATCGTATGGTGGGTCACAAATTGGGAGAATTTGCACCTACTCTAAATTTCCGGGGACATGCGAGAAGCGATAATAAATCTCGTCGTTAATGTTAATAATAATAAAGTTAATATGGGTGCTCGTCGTTCATTAGTGGGAGGTTAACCTTATGATAAAGAGGGACCCAGATGTGGAAGTATCCGCTTTAGGTCAACATATATGTATGTCTGCTCACAAAGCACGAAGAGTAATCGATCAGATTCGTGGGCGTTCCTACGAGGAAACACTTATGATACTAGAACTCATGCCTTATCGAGCATGTTATCCTATTTTTAAATTGGTTTATTCAGCAGCAGCAAATGCTAGTCACAATATGGGTTTCAAGGAAACAGATTTAATCATTAGTCAAGCCGAAGTCAACGAGGGTACTATTGTGAAAAAGTTAAAGCCTCGAGCTCGAGGACGTAGTTATCCGATCAAAAGACCCACCTGTCATATAACTATTGTATTGAAAGATATATCTAAAGATCAAGACTATTTCATATGGTTAAGAAAAACGGGATATGTATATATAGATAAATATACGGATGTTAGAGAGAGGTATCTATGTATGGTAGAGCACGAAAGACTAAAATGGGCTAATGAAGAAAGCGAGGGTGTATGGGACAAAAAATAAATCCACTTGGTTTTAGACTTGGTACAACCCAAAAGCACCATTCCCTTTGGTTTGCACAACCAAAAAGTTATTCTGAGGGTCTACAGGAAGATCAAAAAATACGGGATTGTATCAAGAATTATGTACAAAAAAATATGAGAATATCTTCGGGTGTAGAGGGAATTGCGCGTATAGAGATTCAAAAAAGAATCGACCTGGTCCAGGTCATAATCTATATGGGATTTCCAAAATGGTTAATAGAGGGTAAACCGAGAGGAATTGAAGAATTACAGATCAATGTACAAAAAGGTTTTAATTCTGTGAACCGAAAACTCAACATTGCTATTACAAGAATTGCAAAACCCTATGGAGACCCTAATATTCTTGCCGAATTTATAGCTGGGCAATTAAAAAATAGAGTTTCATTTCGAAAGGCAATGAAAAAAGCTATTGAATTAACTGAGCAAGCAGATACAAAAGGAATTCAAGTACAAATTGCAGGACGTATCGACGGAAAAGAAATTGCGCGTGTCGAATGGATCAGAGAAGGCAGGGTTCCCCTACAAACCATTCGAGCTAAAATTGATTATTGTTCGTATACAGTTCGGACTATTTATGGGGTATTAGGCATAAAAATTTGGATATTTGCAGACGAGAAATAATCAAAGATCTCTTCTTTTACTTTTCTATCTAGCACTGGACAAAAAAAACCTTTCATTTTTTTCTCTTTAATCTAAAATGATTAATTTCAAATCTTCTAATTCTATAGGGTTAAATAAAAATTAGATTGACCCTTTGGTATAATTGCTATGCTTAGTGTGTGACTCGTCGGTTTTTTTAGTTTAGATTAGATTAAAAAAGGAAAGGACGGCCCCAAAGTCTGAACTAAGAACTATGTAACTAATAACCAGCTCATTGCTTCGTATTATCGGGATCCAAAGAAACAGTCACTATATGATGTATTGATCATATCGTTGTAGCAACTGAAATCTTTTTTATATTACATATACATAAAAGAAAAACCAATCTGATCGTGGATTGTGATGTGAAACAAAAAAAAGGATGTGGATAAATGGAAGGGGGAGAGAAAGAGAGAAGGAGAATATCAATGATATATGATTCCAATATGTATGGTCTATGAATAATCTCATACAAAGGCAGTGTAATAAAGCATCAATATGGATTCGGCCATAATCATAATTAATCATTAAATGAATCCGGTTCATAGGAAAAAGAAATACAAATAAAAGAGAGCTTCGAGTCAATAAAGACTGAGTAGATTGACTCAGGAACAACAAATTGAATTAGGAGCTCCGTTGCAGAGTTCAGGCCTAGCCATTAACCAAGAAGTGATGGGAACGACGGAACCTATGACTGCAGAAGATTCCATTGAAAACGAATCCTAATGATTCATTAGGTGGGATGGCGGAAAGAACCAGGAAACCTATTCATTTATTCTGAGAGGTCAAGGACTGACCCTACGAATTAAACAGATATTGAAAGAGTCAATATTCGCCCGCGAAGGCCTTATTGGATTGCTAAGTTTTTTGGATTCAATAAAGGTCAAAATAAAGATTCGTAAAAAAAATTCTATATTCTAGAGGTATATTTCCGGTTGTATATAAAACCCAAGATATATAAATTTTTACGTGACAGATTAGATCTCAAAAAACCTATGATTCAGTCTATTAGAAATTCAATACATATTCGTAATATTATGGAATCATTTCATTCGCGAGGAGCTGGATGAGAAGAAACTCTCATGTCCGGTTCTGCAGTAGAGATGGAATTGAGAATAACAAACAACCATCAACTATAACCCCAAAAGAACCAAATTCCGTAAACAACATAGAGGAAGAATGAAGGGAATATCTTACCGAGGCAATCATATTAGTTTCGGTAGATATGCTCTTCAGGCACTTGAACCGGCCTGGATCACATCTAGACAAATAGAAGCAGGGCGACGAGCAATGACACGATATGCGCGTCGTGGTGGAAAAATATGGGTACGTATATTTCCAGACAAACCTGTTACATTAAGACCTACAGAAACGCGTATGGGCTCGGGGAAGGGATCTCCCGAATATTGGGTATCTGTCGTTAAACCGGGTCGAATACTTTATGAAATGGGTGGAGTATCAGAAATTGTAGCCAGAGAAGCTATTTCAATCGCTGCGTCCAAAATGCCTATACGAACTCAATTCCTTATTGCAGAATAGGGATGTGCAACCAAAGGAAAGGAGTCTTTGTGATGAAAAAACAAACAACCGCAGGCCTTTTTTTCTGGACAAAAAATATTTCTTTTTTCTTTTGCCCTTTCTTTGCATTGAAAGAAACGATAAAAAATAATGATATGATTCAACCTCAAACCCTTTTAAATGTAGCGGACAACAGTGGGGCTCGAAAATTGATGTGTATTCGAATCATAGGAGCTAGTAATCGTCGATATGCTCATATTGGTGACGTTATTGTTGCTGTAATCAAAGAAGCAGTGCCCAATATGCCTCTAGAAAGATCAGAGGTGATCAGAGCTGTAATTGTACGTACATGTAAAGAACTTAAACGTGACAACGGTATGATAATACGATATGATGACAATGCCGCAGTTGTCATTGATCAAGAAGGAAATCCAAAAGGAACTCGGGTTTTTGGTGCGATCGCTCGGGAATTGAGACAGTTGAATTTTACTAAAATAGTATCATTAGCTCCTGAGGTATTATAAATACTATCTAGAATAAAGACTAATAGACAAGCCCGTGATATGATAGAGTAGGGTCTTGGGAATGAATTAAATTAATTTTGTAGATTATGTATCACGTATATCCCTTAACTTTATAATAAAAAAAATAACGAGCATGTTGATTATATTAAAACTCGGAGGCACCAATAATTATAGTTCATCATGGGTAGGGACACAATTGCTGACATAATAACTTCGATACGAAATGCTGACATGGATAAAAAAGGAACGGTTCGAATAGCATCTACGAATATTACCGAAAACATTGTGAAAATCCTTCTACGAGAAGGCTTTATCGAAAACGTGAGAAAACATCGAGAAAGCAACAAAAATTTCTTGGTTTCAACCCTTCGACATAGAAGGAATAGGAAAGGGCCATATAGAACAATTTTAAAACGTATCAGCCGGCCCGGTCTACGAATCTATTCCAACTCTCAACGAATTCCTAGGATTTTAGGAGGAATGGGGATTGTTATTCTTTCTACTTCTCGAGGTATAATGACAGACCGAGAAGCTCGGCTAGAAGGAATCGGAGGAGAAATTTTGTGTTATATATGGTGATCTTTCTGATATCTGAATTGAATTGGTAACTTCCTATATTGCGAAAAAAAAAAAAAAGAGGAAGGACTGGTTGCCTAATATCACTCCTCCTCCATTAGTTGATACTTCAAGGGGGTTACCTGAAATGAAAGAACAAAAATGGATTCATGAAGGTTTAATTACTGAATCACTTCCCAATGGCATGTTCCGGGTTCGCTTAGATAATGAAGATCTGATTCTAGGTTATGTTTCAGGAAGGATCCGACGTAGTTTTATACGGATACTACCAGGAGATAAAGTCAAAATAGAAGTAAGTCGTTATGATTCAACAAGGGGACGTATAATTTATAGACTCCGCAATAAAGATTCGAACGATTAGGTGTATT
Organism: Papaver californicum; assembly: GCA_023531435.1. NCBI lineage: Eukaryota > Viridiplantae > Streptophyta > Magnoliopsida > Ranunculales > Papaveraceae > Papaver > Papaver californicum. The sequence continues at coordinate 17,690 of JAJJMC010021063.1, read as the reverse complement.
TTTTTCGACATTATTTTCGTGGGGATACAACTCGAGGTTCAAAATTCCAAGAGACTTATTTTCTTCCAAGGAGTAGATTCGGAATTAAGGTAAGGAATGACAAATATGAAAATAAGGGCCTCTGTTCGTAAAATTTGTGAAAAATGTCGACTGATTCGCCGTCGGGGACGAATTATAGTAATTTGTTCCA
>JAJJMC010021063.1:0-12500 GCA_023531435.1 Papaver californicum | reverse complement strand
AAACAGCAACCCTAGTCGCCATCTTTATATCTGGTTCACTTGTAAGTTTTACCGGGTACGCCTTATATACCGCTTTTGGGCAACCCTCTCAACAACTAAGAGATCCATTCGAGGAACACGGGGACTAGTTGAAGTAATGTAATGAGCCTCCCTATAGGGAGGCTCATTACATTACTTCAATTGAGATAATGAAAAATTATTTCTTAGTCGGAACCTTAGGTGGTTCTCGAAAAAAGATAGCGAAAAAAATAATCCCTAGAGTCGAGACTAAGAGGAATGTATAAACCAATGCTTCCATAGATTCGATCGTGGTTTACAATTATAGCTTCCACACCTGTTCATTTGGGATCAGCTCCCAGATAAGATAAAGAAAGGACAAGAATCAAAGAAAAAAAGGTGATTCAAATCAAGATTTCTCCAGTACCTTATGTTATGTTAAATCACAAAAAGAAAATAGAGTCGAAAGAAACCGGAGCAATGTTGTCTCAGACTACCTGTCTCCTTGTAGTTGGATCTCCAAGTTTTTGGAATGCTCCAAATTCCACTTGAGAATCCAAATCTGGGTCAATACCAGCAAAAACATCTCTGAACAAAGTTCTAGCACCATGCCAGATGTGTCCGAAAAAGAAGAGCAAAGCAAATGAGGCATGCCCAAAAGTGAACCAACCCCTTGGACTGCTACGAAAAACACCATCGGATTTCAAAGTAGCACGATCTAATTCAAAAATCTCGCCCAATTGAGCACGTCTAGCATATTTTTTCACGGTAGCAGGATCGCTATAACTGACTCCATTCAGTTCACCGCCATAGAACTCAACAGTTACACCTACCTGTTCGACACTATACTTGGATTCTGCCCTTCGAAAAGGAACATCGGCTCTCACAATTCCGTCTCCGTCTACCAAAACTACTGGAAATGTTTCAAAAAAAGTAGGCATGCGACGTACAAAAAGCTCATGGCCTTCCTTATCTCTAAAGATAGGATGTCCTAACCACCCAACGGCTATTCCATCCCCGCTGTCCATTGAACCCGCTCGGAATAATCCCCCTTTGGCTGGATTATTACCAATGTAATCATAAAAAGCCAATTTTTCGGGAATTTTAGACCAAGCTTCTGATACACTCTGATTTTCGGCTAGCCCAGCGCTAACCCTGCGATATATTTCTTGCTGGAAATATCCTTGGTCCCATTGATAACGAGTAGGACCAAATAATTCGATCGGGGTTGTTGCTGAACCATACCACATAGTTCCAGCAACAACGAAAGCTGCAAAAAAGACAGCAGCGATACTACTGGAAAGGACAGTTTCAATATTACCCATACGTAATCCTTTGTATAGACGTTGAGGCGGGCGGACACTAAGATGGAAGAGGCCCGCTAATATGCCTAAGGTACCTGCTGCAATATGATGAGAGGCTATTCCTCCCGGAACAAAAGGATCAAAACCTTCTACACCCCACGCAGGATTTACAGATTGTACTTTTCCAGTCAGTCCATAAGGATCGGACACCCATATTCCAGGACCATACAAGCCTGTTACATGAAATGCGCCAAACCCAAAGCAAGCGACCCCTGATAGAAATAAATGAATTCCAAAGATCTTGGGCAAATCCAAAGAAGGTTTTCCTGTACGTTCATCACAGAAAATTTCTAGATCCCAATATACCCAATGCCAGATAGCTGCCAAGAAGCACAAGCCAGAAAACAAAATATGTGCCCCGGCCACACCTTCGTAACTCCAAATACCCGGATTCGTTATAGTCCCTCCTGTGATACTCCAACCACCCCAGGAATTCGTTAGTCCTAAACGAGTCATGAAAGGTATAACGAACATACCTTGTCTCCACATTGGATCAAGAACTGGGTCAGAGGGATCAAAAACAGCTAATTCGTATAGAGCCATCGAACCGGCCCAACCAGAAACTAGAGCTGTATGCATTATATGGACAGAAAGTAACCGGCCGGGATCATTCAATACAACGGTATGAACACGATACCAAGGCAAACCCATGGAAATACCCCTTTATCAAAGAAAAATAGATACTATGTTACTTTATCGCATTGGAAAAGACTCTGCTTATGCTATGGACTTCTCCTTTTCAATGGATTATCTCGGAGCAAGGGTGCATTTATATTGCATTCCGTTGGTAATAACAGAAAAATTCTGTTCGTAGGAACAAAGAGAAGCAAATCTATTCTATACCCGATAAGTACCAATACGCAATGGGGGGATGGGTCCCATTTTAGATGAGTGAATTAGAGATGCTTGTTCATCATTTGAACATCGCAGCTCATTCATAATAATTTTTTTTATTCATTCCATCTTCTTCGATGAACTTTACAATCTATGGATAAAACCCGAAAACATAAATATTATGAAAAAAAGAAAACCCGTTGTTACGTTTCCACATCAAAGTGAAATTTTAGTACTTAAAAACCTTTTTCTTTCATTTAATGCCTATTGGTGTTCCAAAAGTACCTTTTCGGATTCCTGGAGAGGAAGATTCGGTTTGGGTTGACGTATAGTGCGACTTGTCAGACATATTGGGTCATATGGGATTTCCCCGTTTTCTCCCCCGATCGAGATATCCTCTGTTTCACCCAAGAAAGATTGATTGAACCATCAATAATTTGAAGCGTGAAGTGCAATTAGAGCAATTTATTTGGGGGATCAATATGCATTTTTCAATTAGAAGAATTTATGGTTGGCTTGGTTGGACCAAAAAAATGAAGTATCCAGGCTCCGTTCAAAAAAACCCAATCGGTAAAATATGTATGATTACCTTTTGTATCATAAAGAATTCCTATATTATACCAGCGACCTCAAACCGCCAATCAATCGACGGAGTGAGTCATCATACTTTTCCAGTGATTGGCGGAAGCGGAAGACATAAAATGAATAAAAAAAGTATTAGCAAACAAAAGAAGCGGTATTGGGATCATTTGTCCTATATGTGCAAATAGAGGTCGGGTAAATCTTTCCCCGGAGTAGAGCATAAACCTAAACGAATTGAAGAGGCCCATTCCGGAACAAGAAAATGACATCGTAATCGGAATTGGATTTCGATGAAACAATATATCAATGAGGGTAAATTTAGTGAGCTCTTTTTAGGGGTAAGTGAGTCAAAACCCTGCTCTGCTTTCTTGAAAAATAGAAGACTAAAGGCCCTTCATTCATTAGGAGTTAGAAAAATCCTCCTATGAAAAAAGGGGAAAATAAAGAGGGCTGGAATCGACACATTGATTCTTTTTTTTTGAACCGTATGCATCTAAAGGTGCGTGTACGGTCCCTAAGGGATACAATTTTGTCCTAATCAACCGACTTCATCGAGAAAGAATACTTTTTTTAGGCCAACAAGTCGATAGCGAGATCGCAAATCAACTTATGGGTCTCATGATATATCTCACTATAGAGGATGATACAAAAGATGTTTATTTGTTTATAAACTCCCCCGGTGGGTGGGTAACACCCGGAATAGCTATGTATGATACTATGCAATTTGTGCAACCAGATGTACATACAATATGCATGGGATTAGCCGCTTCAATGGGGTCTTTCGTCCTGGTCGGAGGAGAAATTACCAAACGTCTAGCATTCCCTCACGCTTGGCGCCAATGAGTTTTTTATTTGAGAGAAAAAAGAAGACTATGCCTTCGCCAGATAAAATATGAAAAATAAAGTAATAATAGCATGGCACTTCGAGTTCGATATGAGCAAACCATCATTGTTCTTTTATAACATGAGATTCCGTATCGAGAGAGTAGTATGAGACAAAAGGAATTTCTGATTTGATTTTATCTATCGGGGTTCGATTTCAGCGTCACAAACTTTTTTGTTTTCACATCACACATCAGAGGGCTCTTTCCTATATTTCTGTTACGAAATAGTATTAAAATGAAAAAACATACACAAGATTATCCTTTCCCTATTTGATCGGATCAAAAAGAAACTTTGGGATTGCTGAATTACAGACGAGATAAATATATAAAGCAACGGAACCATCATAGTATTTTTTAACTCTCCCGAAAGAAAGGGTGGTAAATGGATTATTTACCGATCTGGGTTTGATAGATCCTCCACTTTAGGTAAAAGTAGATTCCATTCTAGAGCCGTATGCAATGCGCAAAAAATGCCTGTACGGTTCTTCAATTCGATTTTTTCTTGTCTCTTTCTATCATTGAGACAGAGGAAGCATTCATTATGTTATATCATCAGGGTAATGATCCACCAACCTGCTAGCTCTTTTTACGAGGCACAAACAGGAGAATTTGTCCTGGAAGCGGAAGAACTGCTGAAACTTCGCGAAACCCTCACAAGGGTTTATGTACAAAGAACGGGCAATCCATTATGGGTTGTATCCGAAGACATGGAAAGGGACGTTTTTATGTCAGCAACAGAAGCCCAAGCTCATGGAATTGTTGATCTTGTAGCGGTCGAAAATACCGGGGACTTCACGTAAATCTGTGATTCCATTCCGTTTCGAACCATAATTGACTGAGCTATGTTATTTCCTATTTTATTTTCTTACCGAGGTTAAAAGTGGTAGTGGGAAAATATTCAATGAAACGAGAGGAATTCATAATCATCCGGTTAGGATCGATCTAAACCAGCCCATTCTGTATACGATCCAGCATGCCAACTATTAAACAACTTATTAGAAATACAAGACAGCCAATCAGAAATGTCACAAAATCCCCCGCCCTTCGGGGATGTCCTCAGCGTCGAGGAACATGTACTAGGGTGTATGTGCGACTCGTTCAGATCATGAACTGGAACAAAAGAAAGGAGATTTTTTTGACAGTATCAATGATCGGTACCAATGAATAGGAATGGAAAAACCCCATATCACTATCGAAAAAAGGACCTCTATTGTGTATGAAATTTATGGTTTCCTTTGGTATAAATCCAATCATCTCAACTGGAGATGAGAAGCAACTCCCCATTGGTAGCAAATGGTTATCCATTAAGCGGGGGAATGGAATGGTATTTTAGAAGCAGAAAGATTATGCTCCCATTCTTGCAAAAACGGACTAACAGGGTCAGCTACCTAACCAACCTTCATAATGAAATGCCGTTACTGTATGGGTAGATCTAGTTGTGAAAAGACCTATTACTGGATAATTCATGGGTAGAGCCAAAGAGTGTGAACTGTACAAGTTACTAAATAGGTAAGAGGCTCCGGTGTATAGAAAGGACCTCACCGTTTAAACCGTAACCATAGAAACGATGGAACCCACAATTTTTCGTTTTTTATTTACTTTTTTTTTGATACCAAGTATCAATACAATTTCTTATTTCGAGGTGAAATGAAATGCCTCAAAAAAATCGTGGTTGGGAAGGTCATAGTAGCAAAAGCCATTGGAATTTTTTTTTTATACATCGGAAGAATCAGTTTTGTTATTAATAGACTAGGGGGGGAAAGAATGACTGAAAGAAAAGAAATCAATTAGTTATTCATCAAAGTTTCATTTGATTCAATGACCAGAATTAAACGAGGATATATAGCTCGGAGACGTAGAACAAAAATGCGTTTATTTGCATCAACCTTTCGAGGGGCGCATTCAAGACTTACTCGAACTATGACTCAACAGAAAATGAGAGCTTTAGTTTCGGCTCATCGGGATAGGGGCAGGCAAAAGAGAGATTTTCGTCGTTTGTGGATCACTCGTATAAATGCAGTAATTCGTGAGAATAGGATATCTTATAGTTATAGTCGATTAATACATGATCTGCGCAAGGGGCAGTTACTTCTTAATCGTAAAATACTTGCACAAATAGCTATATCAAATAGGAATTGTCTTTACATGATTTCCAACGAGATCATTAAATAAGGGGATTGTAAGGAATCCACCAGAATGATCTAAACGGAGTTCCCCGGAGAATGAACTCCGGGAGGGTAGGGTATAAATTACTATAATAAAGTAGTAAAAAGAAATTAACACGTTTCCATAATAATAATTAAGGACTTTCTCTTTTTCTTCCCCAATTCTTTTTTTCTTATGACATGACAATACAATCTAGATTCTCGAATTTTTGAACAAAACACCAACCAGAGTTGGGGTTCGGGTTGGAATTTTTATTCAATTGAGGCATGGGCGGCCTATTTATTTCTGGTTCTAGGACCAGTAGTTCTAGGGGTCGACTCGGTTCTCTCAAATTGTTTCTCATTATTAAGAAAAGGTAACGAAGATAAAATACGGGCTTGTTTTATAGCAATAGTAATTAATCGTTGTTGTTTCAAGGTTAATCTATTCACTCGTCTAGATAATATTTTTCCTTGTTCACTAATAAATCGACTAATTAAACTCATGTTTCTATAATCAATTCGATCCCCCGATCCAATTGGGGGCAAACGCCTACGAAAAGATCGCTTGGATTTAAGAAAAGGTCGCTTGGGTTTTTCCATTGTTTATTCCTTATCCCGAAAATCCTATTTCTGAATTCGAATTCTTTTTTGATCCGACTGAAATAGGATTTGATTTGTTTCTATATATTATATGTAATTTATTCTTGTTACTTCGAAGGGTAGCACACACACCCTCTACCTCTGGTTCGGTCTATTTCTTTATCTCCCCATGAATTGTATGTTTGCAACAATAGGGACAGAATTTTCTCAATTCCAATCGACTAGGCGTATTGTGTCGATTCTTTTGAGTAATATATCTGGAAACGCCCGATGATTCCTTATTAACACGGTTTCGTATACAACTGGTACATTCCAAAATAACTCTGACTCTAACATCTTTACCCTTGCCCATGAACCTCCCTTGAATTTTGGATTTACCCAACTCTTTGATTTTCGACCCGAAATCAAATTTCAAAAGATTTTGTTGCAATCAATAGAGTAATATAAAGAATAAGTAATACAACAATTTATAACTATCAATTATTTTGAATCCTAGTACATACAGTATTTCATTTAAATATCTTGTATGATTTCTTTAGTTTCCCTAGATCCCATTTATTTCTATTTTCTTAGGCCCTTTGAGTCTAACCCAAGTTTCACTGAGATTGAATCCACTTTTGTTTTTTCCTTTTCTGTCCTTCTATATTTTGAAAATAGGAAAAAAGAATAAAACAAAGAGAGGAAGAAGGATTAGTCACAGATAATTTATTATCTCACTAATCTTCTTCATCCCTTCCCATGTCAATAACTAGAATGAAAAAAACGGGAATGTCAACGCATCTGGGAATAAATGATTAATCTCTATCAATAGCCCTGCTAAAGACCCAAACCATAGAGTACTTAGCACAGGTGCCACAGAGAGATATGTTTTTATATCTCGCATTGCAAACTCTCCTTCTTTATTGTAATACATATATGATCAGATGCATATGTGGTTAAGGATCACTTGTATTAGTAAGTGAAATCCCTAACAAAAATAGATATATACAACGACCCGGTAGATAAGATTTCCCTTTCCTTAAAACAGAAAAAGACGCCCCCCTCTTCCTGAGTATTACCGACAAATATTCATTTCTCTATCCGACGGATTTCATATGTAAATAATTCTTTTATTATATGTTATATGAGACCAAAAAGAACAAATTGCAAGCGAAATTTTTTATTATAGGGGGGAAATAATGATGTGGAAAACAAGACAGGGATTCTCTACAATGACACTGTATACCAATTGAAAGGGATGTAGCGCAGCTTGGTAGCGCGTTTGTTTTGGGTACAAAATGTCACGGGTTCAAATCCTGTCATCCCTACCTATTACTTTTCCCGTGGACAGTAATTGAGATCGATCCTAATTGTACATACATTATGATACTATAGACATACAAAGTATATTAGGCCTACAAAGATAATACTTTTTTATGGTCTTATCTATTGTGATAAGAAGGCGCTCTTAGTTCAGTTCGGTAGAACGTGGGTCTCCAAAACCCGATGTCGTAGGTTCAAATCCTACAGAGCGTGATTCTGTTCTCGAATTACAATGAAATAACTCCACCAACTTAAACAGCAACCTTAATTTGGCCTCCTTGAATTAAAAAAGGAGGAGGTCAATCAAAAACGAGATGTTACTTAATCAAAGGTCCAACTGATCACCGCGTCTGTATTGTAAATATGCAGTTACGAATAATCCAGCCAAAGTAATAGGAATTAGACCTAACACGATTCCAAATAGTAAAACTTCAATCATTTCGGTTTGTTTGAAAGAGGAAAAAGAGAGGTAATATCTATTCTTAAATATAAATCCGAAGCAATAATGAATCTCAATGATCAAGAATTGACAATTGACGCGGGAAGTCACTATAGAATACCTAGAATCTCACAGAAAAAGGTTTTTTTATTAATTGTTCATTCAATTCATTTCAAATAAGTCGTATCTTGCTCAGACCAATAAAAAGAGCGGGAGTTATAGTTGAAGCCGCCAGTAGAAAACCGAAATAACTAGTTAGAGTAGGCATAAAGGAGCTAAATAAGATACGGTCTTTTTATACATATGGTGATAAAACATTTACCTAAGTTTACATAAAAAAAAAAACTGACAAAATCTGCTCCAATGAAAAGTTTTTGATTCATCAATCATTATAGACGGCACTAACAAAGATAGGGTGACAGAAGTAGAAAAAAGATTGATCTAGTGATCCATCATCTCTAACATCTACCGATTCCGTTATTTTGAATCAACAGATTCGTTGAGCAACTATTGAGTCAAGTAAAAAGAAAAAACTTTGTAGTGGAATTTCATTCATTTCATAAAGTAAACTCTTTTTTAATCACTATGGAATCAAATAGAAAATCTTTTCTATTTTGATCATTTCTTTTTCAATTGTATATAATCAAGTTTCCTTTTTGGAGCAAAGGACCTTATCACAACACCTTTAACCTCATAAAAAAAGTCGTAGGCTCTTTAATTGTACATAATATCTCACAAATGCTAAGAAAAAAGTATCGCACGATCGCTGGACGAAATAAAAGCTTTATTTCGGGACAACTCAATTCTAAAACTAGTCATTCTATTATCTTTTCCTTTTAGGTTCTACATGCCGCCTTTCCATATTAGGGAATCCCTCTCTTGTATCTAGGTCAAGAAGGAAAAGAACCTTTGGCTGTAATACGACAATGGTTGCATCACGAATATTGATTGATTCTTCCTTTTTTTCTTTGGTCAAATACTATCTACTCCTATTATTGTACTACTAATCCATTCCTTGAACTCAAAGGATCCGAAGAAAAACCCGTTATATACAACCAAGAAAAGAGGTTTCTAGATTTCGTATCTAATAGAATTGTGTGAATATGATAACATCTTTCATTAATTATTAGAACCCAACCCGGCGAACTCAAGCTTTACCAGATCTTCAGTTTCTAGCCCAAAGCGAGTAATGAAAAGAACCCTATACTACTACAGTACAGAAATTTTGGGTTGAATAGCACATCATCCTTATATATAAGGAACAAAAAAGGAAGAAAGAGTTTATGTAACACTTCTTTTGGATACTGATTTAAATTGCGTTGCTGTGTCAGAAGAAGGGTAGCTATACTGATTCGGTATACTCTAAAGACGCCTTCGGTACACTATTGACGATCTAACAAAGATTAAGGATCCGTGGGTTTCCACTTACTGATCCCATCTTTCACGGAATCGATCCCCTTTGACTGTACAAGAATATGTGGAGCTCAGCATGTCTGGAAGCACGGGAGAACGCGCTTTTGGTGATATTATTACCAGTATTCGATACTGGGTCATTCATAGCATTACTATACCTTCCCTATTCATTGCGGGTTGGTTATTCGTCAGCACGGGTTTAGCTTACGATGTGTTTGGAAGCCCTCGGCCAAACGAGTATTTTACAGAGAGTCGACAAGGAATTCCATTAATAACTGGCCGTTTTGATCCTTTGGCACAACTCGATGAATTTAGTAGATCCTTTTAGGAGGCCCCAATGACTATAGATCGAACCTATCCAATTTTTACAGTGCGATGGTTAGCTATTCACGGACTAGCTGTACCTACCGTTTCTTTTTTGGGGTCAATATCAGCAATGCAGTTCATCCAACGATAAACCTAACCCGAATTGAATTATAGAGCTATGACACAATCAAACCCGAACGAACAAAATGTTGAATTGAATCGTACCAGTCTTTACTGGGGGTTATTACTCATTTTTGTACTTGCTGTTTTATTTTCCAATTATTTCTTCAATTAAGAAAAAGGGAGAGAATAGTGCGAATTCTCTATATCCCACTCGGAAGGATCTCATCTCAAAATTATCCATGGCTGTTTATGTCTCTAGCATGACCACTTGATGAAATGTGGAGGGAAGTGGGGTAAATGGCCGATACTACTGGAAGGATTCCTCTTTGGTTGATAGGTACTGTAGCCGGTATTCCTGTGATCGGTTCAATAGGTGTTTTCTTTTACGGTTCATATTCCGGGTTGGGCTCATCCCTGTAATAATAATATGAACTGAGTTGTAGACAGGAAAAAGTAAGAGCTCAACGGGACCTTACCCCTTTTGTTTAATTCGAGGGGTAAGGTCCCGTTGAGCTCTTACTTTTTCAACGAAATTTTTTTTCATTCCATAAAAAAAGTTTGCAGATAATCCAGTTAATACAAGCACACTATTCTATTCGTAAAAAAAAAGTGGGCCTTTTGCTCCGATGTTTCAAATAGCTCTTTTTTAAGATGATGCTTGCTTTTGGAGAATTAACTCTATTGATTGGATTCATAATACCTGTTCCTACATAGTAGGTATTCGTCCGAAATCGAAAAAAAGGGCGGGAATTAATCTATTTTCTGAATGACATACATAATGTGGATTCCTGTATATGAGACATCATCCAAAGAATTTCTATACTAATAGAAGCTTACTCCATTTATTTTATTATCTCATCAAAGTTTTCCTTTTTTTTTTTAGTTCATCGAAGAAGTTCGAGTTACTCAACGAGCGAATCCACCCCCCTTTTTTATTGTCCACTACTTTTTATAAATCCAAAGAGGCGAGGTTCCGATAAACCTAAAAAAAGGGAATAGTACTTTTTAGGCGTAAGGGGATTAAGAATCATTATTCTTTTGACACAAGAAAAGAAAATTTCACCCTTTTCTTGTGTCGAAGATTAGAAAGAGAAAAAATCCCTCCTATAATAGGTTGTTCCTTTCATTTATTCCTTGCTTTATATTCTCCTACCACTTATGTCGATTATCTACTCCTATTCGAATTTGATTCCCTTTTTCTATATAGAATAGGATACTTTTGATTTCATGTATTTCGTGGCATTTCAAATTTGACAATAGTGAGATAGTAACGCCACTCCTTTTTGGATTGAAAAAGGGAGTTGGATTCACGTCAAATAACGCGTTCTTCACAATATAATACTAGTCTATTACTAGCAGTAAAAGTCAAAGCTAAGTACTTTCCAATATCTTGTATAAAAACAAACAGTAGCAACAAAGCAAGTAAACTAAATCCTATTTTTAACCATACATAATTACATCGATCAAGAAGAATTTGGTTTTTATGAACTTTATGTTAATAAATCCGTGGACCTAAAAATTCATTTCAGACAATTGAACCTTCTCGAATTGTTTCTTTTTCAAAACCAAAAATATTTGTGCCAGAATAACAGATGCCAAGAAGAACAAAAGGCCTTGGACACGTGATGGATCTTGAAGTACTATTTCTGCGTCTCCCTGACCAAATCCACCCACGTTGGGATTACTTGTTAGTGGTTGATCAAGCTTGATAGATTCGCCTTCTGACACAAGAAGTTCCGGTCCTCGAGGTATAATATCGACCACTTGGTGACCGTCTGACGTATCTGCTATGCTTATTTCATATCCCCCTTTTTCTTTACGTACAATTTTACTTACTATACCTGCTGATGTAGCATTATAGACTGTATTGTTACTCTTACTCCCATCGGGATAAATCTGACCCCTACCTCTGTTCCCACCTACATATATAGGATATTTTAAGAAGTGAACGTCTTTGTTAATAGCGGGGTCTGGGGAAAGAATTGGAAAGGTGATTTCACTATATTTCTGACCTGGAACAGGACCTATCACAAGAATATTTTTTTTTGTGGGACGATAACTCTGAAAAGAAAGATTGCCCATCTTTTCTTTCATTTCGGGAGAAATACGATCGGGGGGGGCTAATTCGAATCCCTCAGGCAAAATAAGAACAGCCCCTACATTCAAAGCCCCCTTTTTCCCATTAGCAAGAACCTGTTTCAGTTGCATATCATAAGGGATTCTTACAACTGCTTCAAATACAGTATCAGGAAGTATCGCTTGTGGAACCTCAATATCCACAGGCTTATTAGCTAAATGGCAATTGGCACAGACAATACGCCCAGTCGCCTCTCGTGGATTTTCATAACCTTGCTGCGCAAAAATGGGATATGCATATGAAGTAGATGGCCAAGTTATTACATATAGCATGATCGATACAGAAATGGATCGAGCCATCTGCTCCTTTATCCGAGAAAAGATATTTCTTTTTTGCATGGTCCAATCGTTGATCCCGAGAATTTCTACAATA
>JAJJMC010021059.1:0-19099 GCA_023531435.1 Papaver californicum | reverse complement strand
CTAGAGTTTCACAAGTTCACTTTAGTCAAAGCAAGATCATCATCCAGCAGTTGGTACTCCATGAGGAGGTCCTAACGAGTGAGTTATACCCACATCCTTATTTTGCTGTATAAATGCCTTGTAAATATCTTCCTTGTTTTCTAGGTTGCATCAAGTTTCTTGAGTCTTATTATTTGATTCTTGTTACCAAGCGTCGACAAATCGGATGTATTTGCGGTCATGCAATTTACGCCATCGATGAGACCCAAATTATCACAGTTCCACATGTATCTATTCAGAGTGACGTAGCGCATTCAAAAACTGAGCAAAGGTCTTTTCTCCACTACTTTAAGAATTTATTTATTGGTGACTTTTCTGCTGAATAATTTTAAGTGCCCACTTTCTTTTACTCTCTAAGTGTAATTAAAATAGCTTAGAAGTGTTGTGTTGGCAGGTGTGAGACCTTGTTACAAAATGAGCATTATCTTTTGTAGCCGGGTTATATGTTATCCTTCCTTATCCGTAAAGGGGTTACTAGATGAGTAATCTCTTTTAATATAAGTACGATAAACTTATGGTTGTTTATTACATCAGATGTCCCTTTTTTGATTATTGGTTATTCAAGCATCTTTCATGCGTCTAAAAGGAGCTGCAAATCTTGAGTTTGGTAACATTATCGCACTGGGAACCCCAAATGTGGTAGAAAACTAGTTTCAGGAGGGTATTTTTTGAATAGATACTGAAGTTGTTAGGAAAGATGAGGAAGCTCTAGTTAGATTATAGGTTGTAGTGCTTATAGTTAAAAAAAATTAATGTAAAAAAGAAAGATTTAATTTGGCCGTTTTCAAATTGATCTATGTTTCTTTGATGCACGCCCTAGAAATGGTGGACATTTGCAATGATGATGGATATGCAGAAAAACAAAAAAAGGTGATGTAACAATGTGATTATCTCTTAGAGATGGGAACGGGGAGTTTCAACAAGACAGTTCCTAAGTAAGGGATATCTGTCGAGGTTTAGAGCTCAAATAAATATGAACTACATGCAAAGGGGAATAAGGTTCGTTATGGAAACAAGTCACTCTATTAACAATAAAAGACCATACAGTGCTTGTTGTGCGCTTACAAAGTAACACATGGAATAAGCTAACAGAGCCAATGGACTCCATGCTTAATAATTTTTTTAAGAATAGTTCTTTCTGTATGTACCTAGTTCATTTTTTTTTAGTTTTTCAGTGAAATGAGTTTATGCTCTTTACCCAGTATGTTTTTTACATTCATTTTTCGCTTTAGAGAATCTTGATGTTTATAGAACTCGTTTGAAAAAAAATTCAGTCTTCATAGGTAATGCCTATGGTTCATCATGGTCTGGGAATAGGAGATTTTTGTACTCTGATTTGATACTCTTATTCATCACATATTCATACTGGAAATTTGGTGTATGTGTTGTTAAATCTTTTTGATGAAAGAGCACATCAATCTTTTTGGTGCAATAGCATATAGAGCGCATTTAACTCAAGTTATCCCTTTATGTAACGCAAAGCTTATGCGCCAATCATTCTTTCGGGAATTTGATGTCTCAATATTGTTTGATTGTAGATCAGAAATTCTTTACTTGCTATTACTGTTTATATATCTTTGTGATAGTTTAAGATCATCTCGTCTAAACTTGGTTGGGACTTTGTCTGATTCTTGTTTTATTTATATGTCTGATCCTTATAGTTAGGATCATCTCGACTTTGTCTGATTCTCGTTTTGTCATTTCCTTTACTGCAGGTACAAAAAGCTCTTATCTAGTGTTGATCTGACAAAAGATTTTTTCTATAGTTATACATACCCTATAATGAGAAGCTTACAGAAAAATGTATTGGCAATGGGTGAGGAGAGGATTCCGTATGAAAATATTTTTGTATGGAATGCTTTTCTTACACAAGCCATCCGTTCACGATGTAATAATACTCTTTGGACAATTGCATTGGTTCATGGGCACTTTAAACAGGTCTGTCTCGCTTCTTATATATATATTTTTTTTTTATCTTCATTGGTTTTAATTGATCAGTACTAAGATGTGAGGTGTCCAATTTTGTGGGTTTTGGAGTTCGACTCGTTTGCTTACCAGTTTGTGCACCACTTGTATTACTAACTTTATAGTCTTTCGATATTCATCGACTATCTGATTTTAATTCTTTGTGATTTTTCTTGGTAGCCTGGAGTTTCTTCTTTTCATTTTTTTTCCCGATGTTTTATATAGTTCACTAATTGTTCACAGTCCTAAAAGAATTTGCGAATTACCCCATGAATCTTAATTAATTTTGTATGGGTTCCTTTCCAATTAAAACAAGTGTTCTGATATTAACAATTAGAGATTTGATTTGTCTTTCTAATGGCAGGTCAGGCTGTCTATATTTGGACGGGAATTTGGAGTTACTCTTATTTCTAGACGTTCTCGACATTTTGCAGGCACACGGTACGTCCCAGTAATGATATTTATATCTCATTTTACTTTCGTTAACAGAAGATAAAGCAGTAAGAAGAAAAATATGGTTGTCTTATGATCATATAGGTATAATCTCGTCCTACATTCGTACTCTAAGGAGCCTATTTCATGTGTTAGATTGAAAACGACTGTCTTGTTCTTGCGGTACGACGATGTCATGTATGCCAGATTTTCGCAAATTTATAAAGTGTACGATATATTCTTTATGCGGAAGTCCTGTGATGTGTAGTTACTATATTCGACTTTGAACAATGTTGCTGTCCTGGGTTGCAATTTGCACAAAATGCATGAAGAATAAGATAGATTTTTTCTTTTACAAATTGCAATCATAGTTAAAACGATGTTTAAACCTAACATGTAATGTGGCAGAAGACCCTACAACCAGAAATCGATAAATTTACTTTGACTGTTATTCGTGGCCGGTGGTCCGCCTTCAGATTGACTGATATAATCTCTTTTCAATCAGAAAGTGATATCCTTGATTTTCTCATTCTTTGGAAAAATGTTATCGTCCAGATACTTGAAAAGGGGGGTGAACGATCGGGGAAGAGTCGCCAATGATGTTGAAACAGAACAAATAGTCCTCGATGAAGAAGCTGGATTAAGCAAGGGAAAGATGAGTTCTATAGTGCAGATGCGGGGTTCAATTCCACTCTTCTGGTCTCAAGAAGCTTCCAGATTTAGCCCCAAACCTGATATTATATGTAAATGTCCAAACTTGCCATTTGCTTCGGTTTATCTTGCTGATGTTGCACGGAGAGCATTCATTTAACTTCAGAGAGTTTGATGTGTTTTATTTTCAATGTCTTTATTAGTGCAGAGATATGATCCTACATATCAAGCGACCAAGTTACATTTCGAAGATCTCGCAAAACGATATGGCAATCCGATTATTGTACTCAATTTGATCAAGGTATATTTATAACAGTGATTTTCCTTTTTATTTAGAATAATGATTAAATTACTTCTTTATCGTATTACTTCCTAATTGTATTACTTCTTAGATTTGTAAAGTTTTTTACAAGTAGAAGTGTTCAACCGAGATTGTTAACTTTATGATGCTAAGCATGTTTAAATTGTCTAATTATACTTAATGTCGTATCATTACTACTTACAACCAACTATGAACTTTCATTCCAAAATGTATGGAAATACAGACTGTCGAGAAAAGGCCTCGAGAAATGATGCTACGACGTGAGTTTGCAAGTGCAGTTGGGTATCTGAATCAGATTTTTTCAGAAGAAAACCACTTAAAATTTATTCACTGGGACTTCCATAAATTTGCAAAGAGGTAAGCGTGTGCATGTCTGTTCTCTAACCACTCAACATGTACCACCAGATTCACATGGACTAACTATCATGTGTTTTTCTTTTCTTTCTAAAGCAAGTCAGCCAATGTTTTGGCGGTTTTAGGGGCAGTGGCGAGCGAAGCTCTTGACTTGACTGGCTTTTATTGTAGTGGAAAGCCTATCAATGTCAAAAAAAGAGCAAATTTGCTCAGTCGAACAAGCACAGCGAGGTATACATGTTTCCATTTTGATTAGTTCTGTTAATTCATAGATGCAACTCTCTTGGAAGAGTTTCAACATTGTTTATACTTAACAAAGTAAAGTGTTATGCTTTAAACCGTTTAATCTTAAAAGATAAGTGAAGTTGATCTTTATGAACCATTTAGGTTCATGTTCTTCTGAACTTGAGTCTCGAATTCAGACTTTCATATCTGGTTTAGATTCCTTAATTGATGTATGGAACTATGTAATACATAGAATCGCTGTTAAGTTTGTGTTGTACAAGTGATAAAAAGAGCACTTCAGGTGGGTTTGTGTTTTGATTGGTCCAATAGCTTGGACTTAAGAATGGACCTTTGGTTCCCCCGAACATCGCTCAATTTTTGAAGTTCTGTTTTTTTTTTCCTCTCTCACTTGTATCCCTCATTCTTCAACAAATATCTATCTTAATAAATTTACATGTCCAATAAAATATTTATTCACTATCTGCAGTTGGAAGTATGAACTTCACAAATCCCACTTCAATTACATTCTTGTTATAGATGATGCTTGGCGTGTATCAATTTCTACAGGGACACCACTCTTGTAGACCTCAGAGCTAATTCCGGTGATTTTGCGAGGATTGGAAATGGCAACGAGATTTTGAATACTTTCATATCTAAAGAGAGAGAATCCGAGTTCAGACAACAGTCGAGAAAAGATGCGCATGGTGATACAGGACCTTGTTTTCAAAGCGGAGTTCTTCGAACTAATTGTATTGACTGTCTGGACCGTACAAATGTAGCGCAGTATGCATATGGTTTAGCAGCTTTAGGGCGGCAACTCCATGCAATGAATTTGACAGATAAGCCCAAAGTGAATCCTGATAGTAGCATAGCTGCGGCTCTCATGGATATGTATCAGAGCATGGGTGATGCACTTGCTCAGCAGTATGGAGGCTCTGCAGCTCACAATACTGTGTGATTTTTTCTCTGGCTTTTTTGATTCAGACTTGTTTTGAGCATTGCTTATACTTTGTATAATGTTTGAGGTTGTTTTTTTTTTGTGTGGGAGGATAGGGGGGCGGTTTTCTGATATGCTGTCATTTATCTCAGGTTTTTCCAGAGAGGCAAGGAAAGTGGAAAGCCACTACCCAATCAAGGGAGTTTCTGAAGTCTATCAAGAGATATTACAGCAATGCCTATACAGATGGTGAAAAGCAAGACGCAATAAATTTGTACTGACTCATCTCTGATTTTTTGACTTTTTTTCCTTTTGTAACTATTTCACATGTTTTCGAAACATTTGAAATATTAGCTTCTGGAGTTGTACAATGTGTTAATTACTTAATTGATTTTGTGCTTCCTATCCAGCATTCACCCTCCATAAATAACTTCTTATTTTGTGATTGTCATCACCCTTTTTGAAGGCTGCCTTTTATGATCATTGCTCTTGTTTCTAATGACCTTTCTGGATGCTTTTTACAGATTCTTAGGTTACTTTCAACCACAGGAAGGTAAACCTGCTCTATGGGAGCTGGATTCTGATTACTATCTTCATGTTTCTGGGGTTGGAGATGAACCTGTTCACGATGTTAGGTAAATATGGTTCTGTTGAGACGTTTTTCTGTTTTCATATGCGTGCATTATCACCAAAGGCATTCCCATACCTAAATTGATGGTGGAACCTAGCAGTTGCCATCATGTCATTCATACTCTTATACCTGTGTTACAACGACACGGACACGGTGTTGGTGTCTTGTATCCAATACGCTACTTCGACACGACAACTTAAAAACTAAGATACGTGGACACGGCACACACAATATAAATATCATTGAATTTAGTAGTTTAACATAGATATATAACTATATAAGGTAGTGAATTTGCAAGATATATGCGTATAATATGTATGATTAATCCAAAAGGCATTACATAAACTTCACTGGGATAAAAAGGGAGAAAGTCTAGAGCAAGATCAGTGGACAGATTTGGAACTAATATTTTGTTACTAGAGTTAAAACTTCTCATAGAATCTAGTAAAATATCTACGTTTCCTAATATTAAGGTATTGATTTATCTTGACAGCTGTTGATATCTAATAATTTAGTCAAAGTTTTCTAACTGAGTTGTATCTTGAAGTATTGGAGTATTAATAAGCGTGTCCGTGTAAATACGTATTGACACGGCTGAATATTTTTTTTAGGCGTGTCGTTGTAACACAACTTAATACCCTATTTTTGCCTCAATAAATACTGACCAGTAAATCAACTGCCAATGGCTGTCTGGTTTATCAATATGTATCTAAGGTTTCTCAGCCATCCATTTTTGTATTGTTTGGAGCACTTCCCTATACTTGCCAGCCCCTAGTTGCAGCTTCACTGAATTTCTATAGTAATTCACAAGTAGGGTGCAACCGTGCAAGTTTCAAACTTTCTACTTGAAATTGCCTATTTTGTTTTACCAGGAAGACTAAACCTCCTATGCCAAGATTATATTTCTTGATCTTGAAAGTTGGCGGTTCTTTATCAATGTTGAATCATGGAGTTTCCGTTCTCTTCACTTTTACAGTTCACCTCCTGATGCGAAACCAATGGTACGACCAGGAAATACGCTTGAACCTACCCCAGCTTGCAGAGATGACTTCTTGCGGAAGAAATTGACATCCTTTGACAAGTTAATTGAGAAAACATGCAGTTCAATAAAGAATGTGAGGCTTTGTAGTGAACCAGATCTAAGAGCAGGTGGCGTTGTAAGTACTTCCGGAATGGCTCCTGATGCAGCGTAAGTTTCACTGCTCCTAGCAATTAATGTAGCTCGTCTGGCTTTCTTTTTTTAATAAATTGAAAAGCTGAACTAGTCTAGAACTACGTCTAGATCTAAAGAACATGTATACCACTCTCAGTTAAGGAAAAACTTAAATCATTTTCCCAAAAGATGTCTTCTGCTGTAGGTTGGTTATATCCTCCTATAATAAATCAGTTTCATAAGCTTATCTAAACCCTTCTTGCGAGAAATCTCTACATCAAGGAAACCTTTCCAAGTCCCAACACTTGCTCAAAAACATAAAATTCTACAACTACTAGAGAAAAACTTCTAGATTACTAATGGAATGTGAAACCCTACTTACATATCATATCTAGACTACATAATAAACTCTTCAGGCTAAATGCTAAATAATGCTTCTCTTCTCAGACACACGCTTGGCCTTGTCAAGCAGATCCATAAACTTTTCAGCAATTTCCTCTACCATCTTTAAATTCAATATATCTGGTTCCACTGTCTGGCAAAAAAAAAAAAAGATATCTGGTTCCATTCTTCTCTCCGAGTTTGACACTTATTATGGCGAGAGGGTTAAGTCTCTTTTGGTGTTTGTTGGGTTATTATCTCTCTCATTGAGAACTGAAGTTTATCCCATTTAGCGTTGCGCAATACTTTTTCTTGTCTTACCAAAAAAAAAAAAAAAAACTTTTTCTTGTCTTGCTGTGCTATTTTCTGTCTTCGTTTCGGAAATGGTCAGCATCGCATTTTTTAGAGTGAGTCTTACACCCTGCATTTACAAGCCATGAGATTGTGCGACTTGAGAGAGGTAAGGGGGGATTTTCTCTTTTTCCTGAAACGCTTCTATACCACTCACATTAGTCCGATCTTTGATAAGCAGGCCGGCTTCCCTTCTAATGCTTTGACTAGACACTATCTTTCTTGGTATCCGTCCAGATATCAGTCCCGGGAAATGTGATTAGCGGTCCAGCCATTTTGAATGAAAGACATGGGCTTTTCTAGAGCTCAGTAGGAGCCATCCAGCCATTTTTTATTTAAACGTCTTGCACATAATAGAAGAAGTCTTCTTTTGTACGCCCGGTTCACCAGGTTCTACCAATAGTAGAATGGCAGATTGATCGGGGCCTCAGTTATCTTGATAAGGCCTCTTCTCTATACAAATAGTCAACCCCATGCCTGCGATGAAAAATTTGCCTCTAATTGTTGGATACTTGGTGAATCCTTTGTTAGTATTAATTCTCGACTTGGCTTAAAATTGAACGAGCTGAATAATGTGTTTTTTTATCGATTGCTTAAAACTAAATAATCCATAAAGGAATGCTAAAAGATGCTTCTGCTCATCTTTGGAATTGGTAAACATATGCAGTGAAATTCAGCTTAAGAGCCCGAACTGGCTCTTTGGGCAGAGGAAGTCGGACGATAGTGGTTCTGCTGCAAAAGTTGCTACTCAAAAACCTGCATGTGGAGTATCTTTTGATGGAATGAGTGTCAGTGGTCTTTGTGACTTGGGATGGATGTCATCAATTGGTGATAATTGTGATGAGGACATTTTCGAGAGGTAAATTCATAAGAGATTTAAAAGTATATTTTTTCTAAAAGCGAAGAAAAGTTAGTTACTACTGTAGTCATCTAACAATTCCAAGGTTTAGTTTGAAGCATCATTGTCTTCTCTTGAAAGTGGGTCTTGTATGTTACGGCAGTTTATACATGTTCTTCCATTGGCAGGTACACAATTAGTGCGGTAGATAATGCCAATGGTTGGTTCGGTGGATCTTTATTGGAGGATGAAAATGAAGATAGTGAGATATATAAGCATTATGCGGAATTATGTCAGGTAAAAAAGATTTAAATTCTGAACTTCAATTGGCAGTGCTATCTGATGGGATTTTTGGTGCTCCAATCTTAAGAAACCAGAATATGCCCATCATGAAAAGAGTACTATACCTTGCATCATGCATAACCGTGTATCATAGGTATATAATATTTTGCCACGACTTAGCAGGGTCCTGCCATGGAGCTTTTCCGAAATGACCCTGAAAAAGAAGAACACTATGCCAGTCTTTTCAGTCTTGGTAGTGTTGAAGGTGTGGATGATGAAGCAGTTACAAAAGAGATGGAAACTGCACTTAAAGAGTATGACCAGATTGGTGCGGACCTTGGAATTTTTTCAACATGTAAATCTTTAGCAGAGGAACCAAGCAAGATAGCAAGATTGATGGTGGGGGAAGAAAGTATGAAATGAAGGGCGGAGTTGATCTGAATGGCTTGATTATATTCCCTCTGTCACATCAATTGTCTGTATTTTCACTGTTGAAAATTTGGTTGAGTGACTTGAGTCAGAGAAAAAGGAAGAAAAAAAAGAAGCCTGATATAGGGGCTCCCACATCAATAGAGGGCTCCTAGTTGAGCCAAGGTGACCCAATTTTACGATAAGGGATGTCCTAGGGGGTAAAGTTAAATGTCCATTTTACCCTTATACTAATTAAAACCTAAACTCTTTTAATTTCTTCCATAATTTTTCAAAACTTTTTAAAATTAAATTAAAGAAAAACCCAACCGTAATCCATCACAATTCATCGCCGATTCGCAAATTCATCGTCGATTAAAATTAACACAATAAATCTAGATGAAAAAGCATACTAAAGGCATTCAAGGTAGTAGTCATGGCAATGAACACTTTTCCTTTTAACCTAATCAAGAGATTCAACAAGAAATCGATAATGAAAAGCAAAATCAAGCACAGAAAAATCCAACAATGGTGTATCTAAGGTATTGAACAAAACCCATGTTATTCTTAGAACTTGTAATTGATTTATTTGCATGTTTGATCATGTTTTTGGGAGAAAAATGTTGGACACAGTTGATATTACGGTTGGGTCCGTGTCAAAACCCAACCGTAACATTTCGTGTTCTTGAGTATTACGGTTGGGTTATTTTCAATACCCAACCGTAAATCCAAGGGAAGAAGATGAATAGTTCAGGATGTTACGGTTGGGTTTCAATAGATAACCCAACCGTAACTAATGTATTGCGCCCTTTTTTAAAAAACATTCTACGGTTGGGTTTTGAGAAAATCCCAACCGTAACACTAGCGTTCATAAAAATGTGTTAGAGTATTACGGTTGGGTTTTTTCTTAAAACCTAACCGTAACATATGGACTACATTTTGTACTGATATGTTACGGTTGGGTTATTCCCAATAACCCAACCGTAACATATCAGCACATTAAATTTATTGTTTCTGTATTACGGTTGGGTTTTAAGCAAAACCCAACCGTAAAAATGATGTGAAAATCAGCTACATGTGTGTTACGGTTGGGTTTGTGTCAAAACCTAACCGTAAAATATGAGATAAAAGTTACGGTTAGGTTTTGAGAAAAACCCAACCGTAAATCTTCCTGTGTAGTGAATATTTATTTTGTTGAAGTTGATTTGCTTGGAAATTATCTAACTTGTATTGGTTGTGTGTTGTAGGAAGAATAAGAGGGGTAAAACACATAATCCATCTTTTGATGATCAGTATCAAAGTGTCAGAGTGCGAGGACATCCTCATGGTTTGAGTCGACTAGTCAGGATTCAATCTAAAGCTGGTGGAGTTGTTGATCCACCAAGGGTAATTGATTTGGTGCCAAAGTTAGTTCAACCACCTATTATTATTGATTTGGAGAATGATGAAGTTGAACCACCAGTGACGAAGAACTGAAGAACCTGCAATAACTCTATGTTTATTATAACAGTTGCGTCAAACTAAGATTTATTTTCTTTTGTGGGGGAATTCCAACTTTAATGTGAATGTATGAAAAAGATTTTCTATTTAAATTTGTCAAGATCATGTTTTATTTACAAATATTTGATGTTGGAAACCAAGCAAAGTAAAAAGCAAGTTATTACTGCAATATGAAAAACTCGCCAATATGACAATCATGTCCAACAAAACTAGTATTCTAACATAGTGGAACATTGGTGAATCTGGGATAAATTTTGTGTTTTAAACCCAATTTAGAGTGAATTGAAATTCCAAAAAAAGATTTACAAAAATATTTACGGTTGGAATGTCTATTTTACCCTTATACCTATTTAAACATAAACATTCTTAACATTTTTCATAACCTTCAAAAACTAAACCAAAGAAAAAGCCAACCGTAACCCATCTAAATTCATCGCCGATTCATAAAATTCATCGTCGATTAAAATCAACAAAACAATTCGAGATGAAGAACCATAATAAAAGCATTCAAGGTAGTAGTGATGGCAATGAACCCTTCTCCTTTCAACCTAATCAAGAGATTCAACAAGAAATCGATAACCGTTCGCAAAATCAAGCAGAGAAAAATCCAACAATGGTGTATCTAAGGTATTGTAGAAAACCCATGTATTCTTAGAACTTGTAATTGATTTATTCGCATTTTTGATCATGTTTTTAAGGAAAAAATGATGGACACAGTTGATATTACGGTTGGGTCCGTGTCAAAACCCAACCGTAATATTTCATGTTCTTGAGTATTACGGTTGGGTTATTTTCAAAACCCAACCGTAAATGAAAAGGAGGAAGATGAATAGTTTAGGATTTTACGGTTGGCTTTCAATAGATAACCCAACCGTAAGTAATTTGCGCCATTTTTTGAAAACCATTCTACGGTTGGGTTTTGAGAAAATCCCAACCGTAGCACTAGCTTGCATAAAAATTTTGTTAGAGTATTACGGTTGGGTTTTTCTTAAAACCTAACCGTAACATATGAACAATTTTTTTTTTATAGTTTACAGTTGGGTTTTGAGAATAAACCAACCGTAATATTTGCGCACATTAAAATTTATGTTTTTGTATTACGGTTGGGTTTTAAGAAAAACCCAACCGTAAAAATGATATGCAAGTCAGTTACATGTAAGTTACGGTTGGGTTTTTGTTAAAACCTAACCGTAACATATGGAAGAACATTTACGGTTGGGTTATTCTCAAAAACCCAACCGTAAATTTTCCTGTGTAGTCAATTTTTTTTTACTTGAAGTTGAATTGCTTGGAAATTATTCTTGTATTGGTTGTGTGTTGTAAGAAGAATAAAAGGGGTAATAATTTAACACCTATTTCTCACACTCCAACCCCTCGCCACGGAAAGCATTTAGGGGTTGAGAAGAGAGGCGTGAGCAAGACCCATAATCCCTCTTTTGAGGTAGGTGCTGGTAGTGATCCTCAAATTGCAGAAGATGAATATAATGTGTTCCAAGGCTTGGGTGATCTACCAACACCCAGAGGTTCTCTTGTGATTAGAGAACCACCACAAGAGCAACAAGTAGAAGAAGAAGAGGGGGACAGAGAACAACATGTCCCTCAAGGCAAAGGTAAAGAAATTAGAAAAGAAAAGGCAAAGAAAAGGGTGGTTGCCAAAGAAATTCCCAAAGAAAAGGCCGAACCTCAACTGTGGCCTAAGAGGAGGAATGGAGGACTATGGGGTGAGGCCCCAGACAAATCAGCAATATTATTTGGTTATCCCCATTCATGGGATGCCAAAGTTGCAGCGACCAAGGTATTATTCTAATCACTTCTCTTATTCCGTTAAATTTTGGTTTGTTAACTTTTGTAAGTAAAACAAATTTGTTTTTATTCTTTGTAGGATCATACACAGGCGATCAAGAAATTGGTTCGTCAAAGGGCACAACATTGGCCCTTAACTGAAGAATGTACGGCTGTACAAATTCTTGTAAATGGTACCGGGTTAGCTCCCGGAATTACAAATTCAATGTGGGAGTATGACAGCGTCGTCTGCGCAGCCTTTAGGGAACGTTATTGGCCTGAGACCGATACGTTTCATCTCCCATTCGGCGAAATGACTATAACGCCGGATGATGTCCACTCAATTCTAGGGCTGGAGGTGGAAGGTAAATCTGTGTTTGAGGGTTTTGACAACAACATGTCCTGGAGTGATATTTATGCACTTGTGAAAGATACACTTGGATGGGAGAAGACCTAAGCTGAAACTGAATTTCAATTGGTCAGTATGGGTAAATTGGGGATGCCAACAAAGAAAGGTCAAGCTATGAGCAAGAAAATATTGCTGCGGTCACTAAGGGAGAAGTTTGGAGGTACTGCAAAGTTGGAAACATATGGGGTCATCATAGATGACACCAGAGCCATTCGAACAGCCAGAGCTTATCTGCTATATATGCTCGGGACCATCTTCTTTGGTGACAACTCGGGCAACAAGGTCAACGTCCAGTATCTACAATGGTTCCAGGGTGATCTCGGGATGACCCATCAGTACTCGTGGGGAACTGCCACCCTGACCTACCTACTTGCTAACCTTCGAAAATCTTCGAGGGTTAGGGAACTGAGATTGCCGGTAATACCGATCTGCTTCAGGTAATTTATTGTTTGAATTTCAATGTTTAACTTTAATTTATTATTTTCTCATTTTCTTATTTAATATTTATTATCTTTATAGGCATGGGTATACGATCACTTTCCTAGACTTGCTCCTCAAACGAGCATTGATGTCACTGGACCAACGGGAAAGAAATTTGTCTTCACCGGGACGCAGGCAAAATATAAAGAAGTGCTCATAGCGAAGATGAGAAAAGAAATTGATGCTTTCTCGGTCGAAGATGTTATTTTCGATCCTTATGTGAACATAAGCATAGGTGATGGACATGTTGAAGATTTACGACGATTGTCGGACGTGGCAGGCTACAACGGCCCTTTGTACCATCCGTTTGGGTACGTGATGTCCAACCCCCGGCGAACTCTCCGCCAATATGGATACGTCCAAACAACGGTTACACTGGAAATGTTTAAATTGTGTGTGAATGGGTCGATGATCGAAGGGCCAAACATCGTGTTAAACTATGAGTCAACGCCTTCAGTCGCGGTTTGGAATAACCGCAATGATCCGAAATACCAAGTCCAAAGGAATGAGTTAACTCCCTCTCCGGGCACAAAAGAGGCTGCAGGAGATTACTTGGATTGGTATCGCTATTTTGGTCATCCAACTATCATCAACAATGATCCGGAGACTCTGGCAATCAACACAGGAGATGGTTTCTGGAAGAAGGCATATTTCAATTTGGTACGTACATTATTTTTGTTATTAATGTTTTTAAGATTTATTATTAAACACTGATCCTACTTTTATTTCCATATGTGAATAGAAAAAGAAAGCCGTTGCATTGGCGGACTCTATTAATCCATGCCTAAGCACAATTGATGTGAGGACGCGTGACCAACTCAAAGCTTTGATTAGGGAGGTTCATCATGAAGTTGAGGATGTGCAGCGGACTTTAAAGAGGAGTAGACCCAGTACAAGAGGCGCGACTACAGATGCGAGTACTACTAGGAGAGAGCCCCAAGCATCGGATGAAGAGACACATGATGAAGCCGGGGATGCTCAACGTGGTGCTCGTACTCGAGGCGGTCGTGTTGGAGCTCATACTCGTGGCGGTGCTGCTCATCGTAATGTTAGGAGCAAAAAAAGAGCTCGTCAAAGTCATCGACCTACCCCTCCTCCTTCTCCCTAACTCTATGTCTATGGACAACAAAGTTTAACGTATGTGTGAATTAGTTGTGAAGTTAGATTTGAAATTTGAATTTAACTTGGACGTGAAATGAAAAATCAGTCGCCAAAATTTAGTTACCAGTTATTTGAAGTTGGAAACCAAAAAACTTATATTTTTCCGGTAAAAATACCCAGTCACATTAGTATTACG
The DNA here is from genome assembly GCA_023531435.1 of Papaver californicum. NCBI lineage: Eukaryota > Viridiplantae > Streptophyta > Magnoliopsida > Ranunculales > Papaveraceae > Papaver > Papaver californicum. The sequence goes on along the minus strand of JAJJMC010021059.1, from coordinate 4,662 downwards.
GTTGGGTATCAGAAATACACCCAACCGTAAAACTGGCAAAATGAAAAATAAGACAGGTTTACGGTTGGGTCTCTAGCCAAAACCCAACCGTAAAACTGTCACATTTTTATACTACAGTTTTACGGTTGGGTTTTTGATGAAAACCCAACCGTATATATGAAAGAATAATGTTACGGTTGGGTTTTGGCTGAAAACCCAACCGTAACATTTATGACCTCAACACATAAATTCCCTAGGATATTACGGTTGGGTTTTCAGCAAGAACCCAACCGTAAATTCTACTGGATAACTTTAATTTTGATTCTCTAATTTGTTTGTTTTTCGTTTTTTCTTTGTTTGAATGACCCAATTTACCTTCAATCTAGTTAAAATGATTGAATAAGTTCAAATTTTTGATTTTGAAACCCAAATTTGACCTTAAAACTCAAAGGTAAAAACATCGGTTACGGTTGGGTATTGGCTGGAAACCCAACCGTAACATTTATGGCCTCAACACATAAATTCCCTAGGATATTACGGTTGGGTTTTCAGCAAGAACCCAACCGTAAATTCTACTGGATAACTTTAATTTTGATTCTCTAATTTGTTTGTTTTTCGTTTTTTTTTTTGTTTGAATGACCCAATTTACCTTCAATCTAGTTAAAATGATTGAATAAGTTCAAATTTTTGATTTTGAAATCCAAATTTGACCTTAAAACTCAAAGGTAAAAACATCGGTTACGGTTGGGTATTAGCTGGAAACCCAACCGTAATATTATTATAATTGTTCAGTGACTAGTTTACGGTTGGGTTTTTAGTAAAAACCCAACCGTAAACCTGGAAACATTTTGTAGTAACACATATGATAGTACAAATTTTTATATTCCAAAAAACTATATTCATATTATGATTCCTCCAACATACATATTAACATTCTGACTCCGAATCAGAAACAAATGATATGAATTGAAATGTCGGTGAGGGTTTTAATGCCTTTCAGAGTTCGAAATTGTGCTTGAATCTGTGACACCAAGACTTGGCGATATCACCGTCGTACCCATCCTGTAAAGGGGGTAATGGACTTACTTCTTTCAACTTTAGACCAACAAAATGGCAGTTCTGCACCAGCCCAATCACACATCTTCTATTTGCCAATTGTTCGACAAATGTTGATCTTGTTGGTGCAAATGTTAAACAATATCCATTTGAGATATAATGGATGACGCAATTAAAAGCGTTGGCAAGGATTTGGCCACATATTGGCATGCTCATCCAATACTCACTAGTGCAATTCTTATTGCCTATTAAACGCCTTTGGAGAGCAATGAACTCCTCGTTTAACAACGACTCTTCATCTCTATATGCACACATCATTGGCTTGTATATATCCGGGTAAGAGCGTAGTTCAACCGCTGACTTATGCCTTACAAAAGTTACTTCGTCCATACCCAACCCTGCTGCTCCGCTTAAATGGTCCAACTTGTTCGATGAATACATGGTATCCACAATTACCATCACCGGCAACATCGTCGGTGGCCTTTATGTATGGACGAAAAAAAGCTGGGAACGATGACATATAATTTTCATAAATAATTTGCTCGGTTCGGACGATTTTTCCATTCTCATTTCTTGAATAGTTAGATGGAAATTGCATCAATCCTCTTGCAATCCGGATCGTATATGGCTCTTCAACCACTAATGTATTGCTTTTAAGTTTTTCTTTTCTTCTTGCTAATTCTTTCATACTAACTCTTTTTTTTCTTCTTGCTAATTCCTTCATACTTACTCTTATTGAGTTTGGGTGTGGAGGAACTTTTCCCTTGGCACCAAGTTCAATTGTTGAACTATCTTGAGTGGGAGCCGCGGGACCTTTTCCTTTAATATCTACTACACTTGGTCCTCCTTGTTCCGTTCGACTTATTTTTCGTTGAGCATCGTCCTCCTTCTCATCCTCTGCTTCATATTCATTTTGCAAATGCTCAAATGCACAAGGGTTTCTTTTCTTTGATTCTTCATGCAATTCCCTAGCTTTTTTCCGTCCCACGGCCCTCGATTCTTTGGTAGAAGGCCTACCTTTTCTCTTCCCTCTAATTGGTTCCTTGACAGAGTACCTTGTGTGCGGAAACTCAAGTTTGTCAACCAAATTTGCCTTTGCACCTTATTTAATGTATCGTATTTCTTGGCTATAGCCTTTCCAGGTGTCGGCAAACGATGCACCAAAATCTTGCTCGACGATGGGTTCATCGAAAGACAATTGTTGCCAAAACGAATCAATATCTTGAATTGGGATCACACCGTCTTCTTCGTACTTGGGCATCATATGCCGGCAGGGAAGTCCCAAACTTGACATGTTAGGACAAAAACACTCTTCTTCTCCGTGTAAGTTGCCCAATCTATAGTGCTTTATTTCGTACATTATCTTCTCAATAGCACAATGCGACACCTTATAAAAAATACTTTGGAGCAATGGTTCGTCTTTATAGCTGACGTGTTTTCTAGAAAGGCTTTTTTCAAAAGATTCCTTAACTCTGTCAAGGTCACGGACAAAATAATCGTGCATCGCTTCGAAGACCGTAACAAACCCACCATCACAATTATGAAGCTTCTTCTTCATTCTGTTGTGAGATGACTCCACGGTACTTGTATCTTGGTTGTCAAAGTGCCTATATTGGTTTGTGAACGCCGCTACAAACTTCTCTTTGTGGGGATTCAACCAATTGTCTATCAAATAGTTCACAACTTTTGGATAATTACTCCAATGCAAGCATAACATACGAACATTTTCTTCATAGTCTTCTTTGGTGATAGACCATGTCAAAGCATCCCATTCAGTTTGGAAACTAGCCCATTTTAGTTCCGCCAACTTGTCATCCTCCTTGAATTTTTCTTTGGCCGCTTCTTGTTCTGATACCGACAATTTATTAATTCTCTCCATCTCGCTTCTCTTTGTTGGCCGAATAATCGTTTTGCACTTGGTTTGAATATTGTTCCACAAGTGGAACGTGCAAAGAAGATGATGAGAATCTGGGAATACCCTTGCAATGGCATTCATCAAGCCTTGTTCTTTGTCGGTGATAATTACCTTAGGGGTATAACCTTCAACGTAGAATAATTAATTTGTTCCAATGCCCACACATAGCTATCTTGGAGCTCGTTTCTCAAGAAGCAAAAGGCAACACTAAACGGGGACTTGGTAGAAGTTTGCCCTACAACATTCAATACCGGGAGCTCATACTTGTTAGTTTTGTACGTGCAATCCATCATAAGCACTTGATGGGAGCACCGTGCTAACTTTATAAACTCGGGATGAGCCAATATAATATGCTTAATTTCTTTATTTTCATCTTCTTCGTGAAACATGGTGTAGTTTTTTGTCTCCCCCAAGTACAAAAGTTGTTGGATCGGGTCCCTTTCTTCCCATTTCTCACGCTTCAACTTGGCTTTGGCGTTGTAGATTGTCTCCAACGTGGACACATTATTTGAGTTTATTTTCTTCAAGTGCCCGAGTATATCACTGGGTTTCAAACGCTTATCCGTCATATCGTTTACGATGAGCTTTTCTTCCTTGGTAAGCCGGGCCATAGAAGGATGCGTTAACAAAGTCTCTGGTGGTAGTTGGTTGTGACGACCGCATACAACTGTAGACAAGAACCACTTATTCTCGTTGTTCTTATGAAATTGAAGTTTGAAAGGACATCCCGTCTTCTTAGTGTAAGTTTTTCGTTTGATCTTCGTCTTTGCTACATACTCAGTACCCTTCTTTGCATGTCTTGTGTATTGTCCACTACACTCACAAACCATTTGAAAGCGGTTGTGTTTTTGTTGGTTGTTACAAACAATCACACACATGATGAGTTTCCCATGTTCTGTAGCCCACTTCTTTGCATCTTCTTTTTTATCCCATGTCTACATGGTCCAAAAACATAAAGTTAGGTGAAAAAAAATGGCATTATGACAATTGTCGATAGGGATTAACAACTTATCTATAACCTACCAGGTCGTTCAAATAGTGATCCGTAGTATCTATAGTTTCAATATCATTTGGAGGAGGCTGATCATACATTGGTTGAGGTACAACCGAGACCTGAACAAAAAAGATCAAGGCCAAGCGTCAGAAAAAACACTAAAACCAATAAGTTTACGGTTGGGTTAGAAGCATCGGACCCAACCGTAATAGCGTCATACCCAACCGTAATATCGTCATACCCAACCGTAATACAGGGAAAAATAGTCAACCCAATGTTACGGTTGGGTTTGCAGCCAAAACCCAACCGTAACAAGTGCAGTAAATACCCATGCACGTAATAAGTTAAGGTTGGGTTTGTGGTAAACACCCAACCGAAAAACTGTAAAACTGTACTTTTCAGAAACAGGATACTTACGGTTGGGTTTCTTGAGAAAAACCAACCGTAACTATACTGTTGTAACAATTTTTTTTTTTTTATGCACTTCAGTTCCTTAAATATCTGCAAAAAATGAAAAAGAGTTTAAGTTAGAATCATACCTGACTATTCTCAGCAGTTGTATCTTCACTTTGACGACTAATATCTCCATTTGCTTTAGTTTCACCATCACAACTTACACTTAAAACCTCTCTACCATCCAAATAATCATACATAGTTGGGTCTCCCTCAATGGGTATGTAGAATTTAGTTTGGCAATCATACAAGGATTCACCCTCCA
>JAJJMC010021042.1:821225-833713 GCA_023531435.1 Papaver californicum | reverse complement strand
TCACTAGAAATTAAGGTGTAATTTAGACACTAAAATGTGTCTATCAATAATCAAAAATCACATGCCCTTAAGAAGTAAATCAGTAGAACATGAGTCTTTTGCAAAGATGATTTAAGTTTCCTGTTTATAAGCTATAACATGTTTAACAACTTTTATATTCAATCTTTCTGGCATTATGCCTCATGTAAAATGACTTAACTGCATTCATTAATGGGCCAATGTTGCTCATGTAAACAGATACAAGCACTATCAGTTCAATAAAAAACATCTGAAAATTTTGTAGGTTTGGTCTCTAGTTGCTGTAACATGTATCAGGTATTTAAAATGTCTGTTAGAGCTTGTACTCATGCATCAGGTATTCAATAAGAAACAACTTCAAATGGTAGTAAAATTTATAGCTCATACTCATGCTTAAACAAGCGATACTTAGCTGATTTCCTCGCCAAATTACGGCTGTTGCTCGACTGTTGCGACTTGAATGATTGTTGTGTCTTTGCTTGCTCAAAATGCTGTGATCTGAGACGCTTTGGTATGACTGCGTGTCCCTGCTGCGATGCTAGATGGCTCCATTGGTCAGTGTTCAGCACTTCTTTTATTGGAGTAGGCTTGTTGGAGTAAGCTTGGTTAATGTGGACAAATCAGTAACTCCATGGTTGGTCGTGACATGGCACCCACCTTGGTACAATTCTGTATCCATGTGGTCCTGTTTACATCACTCAGGCCCTGCTGCGGGTAAATTCTGCTGGGATAGACAACATCATTGGAGTTGCACCCGGCTGTGTCTCCGTGTCCACCCATTGGAGTAAGGGTGGATAATCCAGGAAGGGAAGGTTGCCATCCAAATTGCTTGAGTAAACTGACATATGATGAACAAACGATTCCAGCGATTGTATATGATGAAAACAAATCGCTTGAGAAAACTACTTCTCTTTGCACACAGTTGAAAACATTAGATGGGGTTGAGTGGTTGAGTCTTGAGCTCAGGGACTTGTCAAGGCTTTTGCAATCCCCCGCCTCTGACCTTGTCAGACACTGTAAAGCTCTCGTGGGCAAGAGCAAGAAATTGGCTTCAGGTATCCATGCCAAAATTGGTCATTCAAGCATTTTTTCGAACATTGGAGGCGCAATTCAGTGGGTGATTCCCACATGAAATTTTCCATAATGTCAATCATATTGTTACTCCTTCCCTGCACTCATACATTCATAACTAACACAAACCCACATTTGTAAAGGGTTTGAATTCCATTTATAGAACTTTTGAATTGTCATTAGAAGAGAACAAAACCCTTATTAGAGAAATAAGAAATTAGGAATTTTATCAAGGGAATTTATCAAATCAAACATTTAACTCCAATCTCCAAAGCTAATTTAATCAGGCTAGATTTTCAAACTAGTAAAACAGTTGATTTCAATACCATAACTAGTCTAACACTTCAGTAAGTTTTACTTTGTGGTTCAATTATAAACAGATGAAAGATCATCAAATGAAGTCATGAATTGAAAACTAACGAAAATCAAAACAAAACTATGGGTATTAAACACATAGTTATGTTGATTGCAAATCTAAAAACCGATTGTCAATTAGGGTTAAACATAAAGATATCTATTGATTTCAGATCAAAAATCATTGAAAATTTTGTTGAAATTTTTTGGGATTTTTAGTCTCAAAAGCTTGATTAAAATGAGATATTTATAGACCTAAGTTAAAATCATAAATTGATCAAAAAATTTGAATGAAATTGAAAATTAGGGTTTTTCTCGAAACCTTTAAAATCAGTTCTCAGAAAATTTTAATTTCAAGTTTAAATTGATAAAAATTGAACTTACCTTTGTATTGTTTGTTGATTAGCTTTCTTTGCAGATGCAACTTTTGACGATAAATTTCGTCGATTCTTCTTCTCCGATTCACAATTTGAGATTGGTTTCTCTTTAAATTGAAGTGATGGTTGTTATGAAAAGGAGAAAGAAGAAGTTCAGGATTGGGTGAACGTTGATGTGGTGAAGCAGTTGTTAGCTCTAGTTTTTCTTAGTGATAGAAGTGACCATGAACACAAAAGTAATTTGGTGTCGCCCAAATTTTAGCATCCTCTCTTCATCGTCATCAACACAGGTAAGATAAATCTTTTTCTTCAGTCCCTGTTTCTAGCGCCAAATTGTTTGGGCAGAAATTCTCACACCCAAAACAATCAAAATCATCAACAAGATTCAAAAGAAAATAGAATAAATTCTACACAGGATTTAACGTGGTTCATCCCTTAATGGCTTACATCCACGGGTAGTGAAATTGAGGGTTTTTATTCATGAATTTGAGGTTACAAATATGAAAACTCCCTTGGATTTCTCCTGTTTACAGAGATTTCAGTTGGAGAAGATGCCCTCAGCCGAAGCTGCCCCTCTTTCTTTCCTTCTCCCTTTTCTTTTATACTCCGAGTCTCATTTGACGTGTCGTGTGAAGAGGCTTCCACGTGTCAAAGGTGTTGGTGACGTGGCAACTCCTTGTGTGACCACATGTCTACTCTCTCACTCTCTAATGCTTCCATGTGTTCAGCCCAAGTCTATCGGGATTGACCGGATCGGGACAGCACGTTCGGGACAGCATGGTCAGGACGAGATGTATCGGGCACCAGCTGGAACGGGACCGGGACGTGATGATGATGACGTCGCTGATGACGTCACTTAGGGACCGGGACGGTACTTCGAGACCGGGATGATGACGTCATTGATGACGTTACTTCGGATCGGGATCGGGACGATGACATCGCTGATGACGTCACTGATGAGATCGGGACATCGGGAGCGCTAGGCTTGTCTTTCTTGCATGGCCTGGGCTTTCTTGTCGGGCTTCGGACTTTGAGTGTGGTCCATGGTTCGGACTAGTTGCAATTCAGACTGGTGTATCGGAACACTGTGGGTAACGGAAATGCTGAGCTACGCTGACGTTGCTGCCACGTGTTAGAGCAGCTTTCTGGTACTAACAATACCCATAAAGTTTTAAGTGTGATAACACGAGACAATTGCTAATGGTGATGTTATAGTGGTGGTTTTGGGATGTAACGAGTGTTAAACAATATAGTCTTGTTGTGTTTTTGGGTTACAACTATTTTACATGATTTATAAAGGGGGGAATATCACTATTAGTGGGATGATATCATTCCATATAAGACAAACAAATTATAAACAATCCTAACCGTTAAATCGATCAAATGGGAGCAAATTCCTAATCTTTATTGTGAGTTAAACTATTTTAGTCTTTAATTGATTATAGTGAAGTGATAAGAGCTTTATCAATTAACGCAATCGTAACCAGAGTTTATAAAAGGTTAGTTTATGTATATGGACATGTACTATAGTTACAGAATCTGTTAAAAAATGGTTAAGAATGAATTAGATTTTGATGTTTTGTTGATTGTGCTCTTAAGATTGACCGAGAAAAAAAAACTTATTATTATCAGTTTCCCTGGTTACGTTCGTGAATATAAAGCTTATGCTATATGGTGGGTTGAACATATGTAAAGCATGAATGTTGATCGGAAGACTATTTACTTATTCTTCTGTTTTTGGTGTAAATCTCGGCAACACCAAGATTGGAGGTTTCAAGATAACTTCTGTTCAGACCCATATTGGTTAACTCTAATTAAATAAGCCATTTGATATTTTACCCTCGAATTTGTGCATTTTTAGTCTATTGTTACTAGCTACAGGTTGTAGTTGTACATTGGTACTCATTTAGATTAAACTTCATAACAAGAGTGTTTTCGTGTTGATTAGTTTATCCCATTCAAGCGTACTTCACTCAAACATAAATAATAAAGTCAATAAATTTTCTTTTAATCCTTTTGGTTTGTTATGATAGCATGTTATTGCCGCAATAGACCACTTTCAAATTCATATTTTTTTCATTTGTGTGCAACTTTAGCTACCATAGTTTCAACATATAAGTTGTTTCCACTGACCGTACTAGGAAAATCTTAATTTTCATAGTTTTTTAATTTCCTTTTCTTACTTTCGATATCAATAAAGGTACTGATTTTGCTCATAAGGAAACCAAGCATCTCGCCACAAGGGAAAGGAATAACTATGTTGCCCGCCGATAGTTCTGCAAATGTAGATATCATTCTCTCAGGAAAAAAGTGGGATATGATTGTAAGAATGATTTCCCTTTAAGATGCACTATAATTATATTTTTTCCTTTTTTTTTCTTTGCTTTATTTTCAAAATCATATCTTTAAAGTTATGATTATATAATAGATAATTTTATCAAGCTTTCTTTTTTTATTTATTGTTTACACTCACTAATATACTCATGAAGCTTTAGTCGGGGAGGGATGGGCAATTGTGCACATGTCGTTGTGAGAAAAATATATATGAAACAACCCTTTATATATATATATATAATAATTCAATCCTAAATAACTAATGTATGTTTGGTATAATCTGCAGGACATTGTTCGAATCATCAATTAAACACGTTTATTAACACCATTGTATTATCTATTAGGTATTGCAAAACACCATCTTACAATCACTTATGAGACTAGCGATTAAAAGTGGGTTGAAAACACAATCTTACAATTAAGAAGGAGACTGGCGATTAATAGTGGACTGAGAAACGAGGCATGTAAATTAGCCAAATAAGGTAGACTACTTGCATTGTTAACATATCTATATGTGCTATGTTTTTTTATATTGATATTTGTAATCAATTAATTTAGTAATTTTCGTATAATGTCGATAAAGAAGGAAGGGTGTCTGGATTACCAAATGCAAAGTGAAAGGTGATGTTGCCTACAATGAAGGTATGCATACGGTGTGAGGAATATCCCAACGAATCTCATCATCATCATTTATGTTTTGTAAAGGCTTACCTTTATTAAAAGGAACCTTAAATACCGTTCCTAATATATTAGGACCTCAGTTTCTAGAGTATAAATTCATCTCTTACAATTGTATTATAAATACTGAAATGAGTAAATTCTCTTTCATGTTCAATTTTGACTGATGCGACTTTGGCTACCATTTCTGTTTGATTCTTTTCATAAACAAGGTGCGACAAAAACATGATTCATAGATTGTAATTATTAACATTATGCTCTGTTTGTAGATGCAGTAGGGGCAGATATCTACGACAACTTTGTGGCAGATATAAAAATACCCCACGGGACTAGAGTGGCTCCTCTACAATGGGTTTGGAGATACAGTGGTTATCAAGAGACATTTTCAGCTGACTGCTTTGCCAATACCAATTTGTGGTGACAATTCGTGTGTTTTGTACCCTTTCCTCCTGTTTGTCTATTGTTTTACCAAACAGAATAAATAAATAAATTAAGAGCAATATTAAAATTCTTTAGCGATTATATAGGGAGCAATCTCTATCGTAATGGATTGTTTCATTTATGACCATTAGTTGTAACACACTTTACTGTTTGTAACAACTACCTGTATGAGAAAATTTCTTTTAGGCTCAAACTTTTGATTCAGAGGTATTTGAATCAGGTGTAATTTTGTATACTTGATTCGCTTTGTGCGTAAATCTAACTGGTTTTAAAAGTTTTCTTAATCATACCGTTCAATTGTTTTTGAGCTAGATATATCAAGTCAGAATCAACGTTAGATATGTCAGATTCAGACGAGTCAAAAAAAATAAAAAATCTTACTAGTTGGTTTTCATACCGATCTCGGGACTTTTACCTCCCATACTTTTAGACTGACAGTAAAAAATTCCTTGATAAAATTAAAAGGGTTGAAAGTTAAAAACAAGACTTCATAATCCAATGACTTTCACGCGAAACTAATGCCACTTGCCAAAAAAAAATCACAGGATTTTTTCCGGGGTTTTTCTCAATGAATATAGCACAGCGTTGTTAAAAAAGTGTCTTCATCTAAATTTACCCCAAGTAAAAAGTTTAAAAAGAAGAAGCCTTCATCTAAATTTACACCAAGTAAAAAGTAAAAAAAAAACCTTCATCCAGATTTAACCAAAGTAAAAAGTAAAAAATGTTAGTACTATGTAATAGTAGACGGGGCCAAGGGTAAGTTATAGTTTAGGTATTGGGCCGCGGATAAATCGCAGTTACCTATTGTCTCCTCCGACCCAATTCTCTCTCGCGGCCGCAACTCTCCACCTCTTCTCCTCCGGGGATTCTTCAGTAAAATTTCTTCAATTCAGCTTCAGATATCATCTTTTACTTCAAAGACTACAAGGTAAACTCTTTTTCGGGGCTCTACATCATCTTTCCCTGTGATTCAGTTTCATTTGTATGATTTTATTTTTATTTATTTTTATACCCTAATTTTTTAGTTGTGTATGTTTAAATGTCAAATTCAGGACTTAATCTGGTCAAGAAGAAGAAGGTTAGGTGGTTATCAGTACGCATTCATCATTTTCGGAGGTAAAAAAAGGTCTATGCTGATCTTTAATTTCTTAATTTTGTGAATTTGATTGCTATTAGATGTCCTATTTGCCTAAATGGGTTCACCAATCTATAAGGCTTAGTGCTGTAGGATCGAGGAAGTATCGAAGTGGCGTGAGAGAGAGAGGTTGTTGTGTTCTAGCTATGTCTTACAAAGTAATTTAGTGTAGTTCAGTTTTGGAAAGATCTTTACGAAACCTTTTGTTATGTATCTGTTAGAGTTCTAGGTTGGAAAATTGTGTGGATTTTTGAGTTTCAAGTGATTGTTGAAATGATATTGATGGTTTAGTTTCTTAGAAATACAAAATATTATTAGATCATGAACGATATAAGTTTTATTGTGAAAAGGAAATACCCAACATGATAATTATACAAGTTGAGAATTTAGCTCACAATACTGCGACTCTGAGAGGTGTTTCATGAACATATGTTGGATTGGTGTATTTTAGCGGTGTTTGGGTGCAGGGCAAGTTGGTGGCGTATTTCACGCCTTTTCTGGGTTTTTTGTGAGTCTGAGGTTTCATAGATTTTTGGTGACTTTTTGGAATTAAATTTAAGCATTACATGTGAGTTCTTTCCTCTCTTAGAGGCGTATACAGAAGAAGAGGAAAGTGATTAGATGATGTTACTTCTTTGTATATTTAAAATTAGAAACAGGACATGAGTAGTTTTCTATCCTCCATCAGATTCAATTGAGCATATGCCCAGTATGTCTCATATGTTGAGGAAAAGGTTGATAGAAGTTAATTATTCTGTTGCTCTTGTCTTGACTTAATTGGAAATCTTATAGTCTGTACCCTGTAGGAATTCAAACAATTTATTTCTTTTATTTTGCTGATGGACTGTTGATTTTTTTTTTTTTTTTGATTTAGTGAATTGTATCAATGGAGGGTAATAAGGTTCCTAATCTTCGTCATAGTTCTCGAATCCCCTGGCAAGCTCAAGTTAGGGAACCTATGTGTGGAGTAAATGTAAATGAAAGTGAAAGGCAAAGTCAAGGTGAAATGGATGCACAGCGAAGGGAAGATCAATTGCAGCAACGCCGTATTCTAGATAAAGTGAAACGCAGTTTAATGACCGAAGAAGAAAAGGAAGCGGTTCGTGAAAAAAGACGCAATGCATATCTTAGGCGGAAAGTAGGACGTGGTGGAGATGAAAAGAAAGCTGTGAATGAAGCAGAAACTAGTGTCGGTATAAAGTAAACGAAATTTGTATTGCTGATGGTCATATTTATTTATGCTACTTATGGTCATAATTAGTAGATATTGTTTATTTTCTTAGAATATAACCATCTAACAAGTACAGTTATTGATAATATTCTGCTTATGATCACTGGTCATTTAGGTCAACCACATCAAGGTACCACGACAAAAGCAGACAGTACTCCAAGTATTGTGTCAATGGGGGGCAGTGAAGTTTCCAATCTCCCTCAAAGCCCTAGAATTTCTGAACAAGCTCAACATCTGGTGGATGAAAAAATTGGCACAGGAATGGGTACTGGTAAGAGTGAATTAGGATAAGTTTTCGATTGTTCTTGTAGGGCGTGCCTGCATCTAGTATTTATAATTTATAGTTGAATGAAAATAAGCTAATGATTTCAATCAATTTTCTTCTCTTGAGGTCTTGTGCAGAATGTAATTTGTCATCTTCTTTACCCAGTCGGATACTCTAGGCTAGAAAAATTCTGTAAATTCTGAGTTCTTTATTGGCATAGCTATAATAATGTATCTGGCTAAAAGATTCGGTAAATTTACTGAACATGTCGCACTTATTTCTCCTTTGCCTTGTAAAATATTTGTGGAATATGGAACAGTGTGAACACCCTGTAGTCATTAGACTCATTACATGCTATTTTCAAGTGTGAGTGCCTGAAATGCTGTATTTTGGGTTTCTATAATATGATCATATTTTAGTGACTGTACTTTGCCTTCTGCAGATATAGAACCCAATAATATGACGGAAATAGTAAAAGTCGTTGAACGGGCATCGTTATATCTAATGTTCTTTCAAACAGCTCCTGATGAGAAGAGTCGAAGTTGCAAATTATGCAACCAAAGCTATCCTATTAAAACGGCCTACGGTATTCCCTGTTTCCATTTCCTATCTAATGTCTATTATTAGCTAGTTGCAAAACGGAATATAATCAAAGAAGTCATCATCTATTGTACATATTACACAAAGCTGTTTTTGTTAAAGTCCATTTTCTTTTTCTATCAAGGGAATTTGGGAAGGCATTTGAAATATCGCCATCCTGGATATGATAAGATGGGCGATGCTGCCTCAAGCCCATCGCCACAACCCATCGCAGCTGTATCAGAGAGGGCCGATAAGATGGGTGATTCTATCCCCAGCTTGTTGCCGCAGCCCATCACAACTGTAACGGAATCATCTGAGAAGAAGGTGATGCTGTCCCCAACCCGTCGCCGCAGCTCATCACAGTAGTAACAAAGACAGCTAACACGATGAGTGATGCCATCTCCAGCCCATTACTGCCATCTGTCACAACTGTCTCGAAGAGGGCTCAGTCGGAGGTCAAACAAAGTAGCACTGTAAATTTTGACCTCGAATCATGTAACAAAGATCACACCTCATAGTCATTACATAGTTTTATCAAGTGTGATTATCTGTGTTGCTGCTTTCTATGTTTCCAATTGTTCACTGAATATGTTTTTGTAGTTGAAGATTGGTTTCCAAGTGATTACATTATTTTTATCATTAATAAAAAAATTCTTTATTATTGTATATACATCTTGTGACGAATATCAAAAAGAATTACATCTCATGAGCAGACATGTGACCAACTAGTAAATTTTAATCTACCTTTATTTTTTACTATTGGTAATGATTGTTTTATTTTCCTTGTGCAGATATGGAACCCAGATACATGATGGTAACAATAACAGTCGATGAGCCAGTAAATCTTGGTCTAGGTTTGTCAGAGAAAGGAAATGTAACTCCTGTAGCAAAGTCAAGTAAGAAATCAGTGGCGTCTTTCTTTGAAGCAACTCCTGATGGGGAGAGTCGAAGTTGCAAATTCTGCAACCAAAGCTATTCTATTGCAACAGCCCCTGGTAATCCCTGTTTGCTTTCTTAATGGATCACTATTAGTAACCATAAATGTAATATAATCAAAGAAAAGAGTGAGAGAGTCTGTGCTTGTGCATCAGAAAGAGGTTTCAAACTAACGTGAAGTCATCATCTATTATGTATTTTGCACGAAGCCATTTTATTAATGTGTATCTTCTTTTTCTGTGAAGATAATTTGCGGAAGCGTTTGAAACGTTATCATCCTGGATATAAAATGATAACATGGATGGTGTCTTCTCCAACCCACCGCCGGAGCTCATCACAACTGCATTGAAGAGTAGCACTGTGGTTCTTAACTTGAACTGGTTCCTTAGGTGGCTCATCGGCGAATATCTTACTCCTATATTGCGAGATAAGTGGCTATCAAACTACTTTAAATTTATTAACAAATAAGAATTCCATAGTCAGATTTTGGTCCATCAAAAGGGTGCAATCTGTCATTTTGCATGTATTCAGCAGCATGCCGGAAGATGTAAAAGCTTCATTAGAACTTGTTAACTCTAAGATCTCACTTACACTTGATTTCTGGACTTCCTACTAACAAAGCTTCTATATTAGACGTGAAAATGGTGAGAATTTAGATTTTTAGGTTTACAAGAGATTGGGGATAGAGTTTGGATAATAATAGTTGTTAAAGGATAAAATGGGTAGTAAGTGATAAATATTTGAAGTGGTAAAATTGAAATAGTTTTTTGCTGCTTCATATTTTGCACTTCAAATCACCACCACTTGAAGTGATAATCACTATATAATCAAAAAACGAATACCCCATTTTTTTTTGGATCCCATCATTTTAAAAACATTTGAAGTGAAAATCACTATGCAGTGCAAAAAACAAACACCCTCCTGATCTCTGCATACGGTTCTTCTTGACTTTTCACGCATACCTTATCCATGTGCTAGGTCTGATATCTACCACGCTATTGTCAAAGTCCTCAAGATGTACAACATTGGTAACACAATTCTCTCCTGCACCCATGGTAATAATGGGAAGGCCGTTCAAGCTTGCCATGCACTTAAAGAATATTTAAATGCTTTTAACTCAATTGCCTTCTGCTATATCCCATGTGCTGCTAGAACACTAAACCTAATCAATGTTTGAGGACGAACTGTATAGACCTGAAGCCATGCTTACAATATTTAGATAAGTAAAAAATTCGTTTAGTGTGTTTATGAGTTCATATTTTGTATTAAATATTTATGTAATTTCATTTGATTATTTTTTATATTCGCCAATCCACCCGTAATCCGCTCATACGCCCACCTCTAAATGTCATAATCCAACGGGTAAACATGGTTGAAAATCCAAAATCCACCATTTATATGGACGGACTGGACACGGGTGATATACCAAATCTGCATCCATTCATTCGTTGTTCACCCCTAACTAGGGGTTTGAAGAAATAAAAATAGACCTGGAAACCCAAATACCTAGAAATTTTAGGCTTAGAAGCCAACTGAGATGGTTATACGGTTACACATCTATGCTTTTATTTGGCTCTGCCCCTGATATTCAAGAAGGACCCACCGTATCCCAAAAAGATTCTGCATTCATCAATTAGGGTGTAGTTTTTTTTATAAGAGTACCCGATTATTTAGATCCAGATAATTTGATTGCGGTTCTGAATCTTGATATTGGACTCTTTAGCAAGTTAAATACCAGTTTGATGTCTTATTTTAGTTATATTTAATCCAAATTTACGATTTTAATTTATTTAGTTTCCATCTCTTTTACACTTAATCATAAATTAAAACATTATATCAATTATCACCAAGTCTTTTTCCCCGGCCCCTGTCTCATTTCTTCAGCAAGCATAACGATCGTGTCTTGTAGAAAATAGCACTAATATTTTATTCGGTCGGTGAATATTGACAATTACTGCGCACGTTTCACACTCTAAAATTCTTAAGTTATTTTCTAACTTTTTCAAATTTCTACAAAAACTAAACTAAGAGAGGGTTTATAGTTAATTGTGACTTTACAAAGTATCTCCTCATCCCATGGTGACTCTCCATAACATATATTCAAGACGAAGAACTAGGTACTTTCCTACCACCAGAAACTCCATTAAATTGAGGAAAATCATCTAATCCTATGTTTGTTTTTCTCTTCTTTGATGACATGGTGGTGAAAATTAGGCAATTATAAGCAGAGGGTAATGGAATATCTATTCCTTCACAAATATACAATGAGCAGACAGCAAATTACAAGCAGAGGCTCATTGTGCCAAATATTAGATATAAAATCAAGGTTTGAGCACAGGGTGTGCAAGTGTAACATAAAAAGACCTACAAATGTAATTATTTATTCAATCAACCCAGAGAACTGATGCTTGTAGACACTAAACAGATGTCGGATTATATTTTCCAAACTCAAAGTACTTGACAACAGTAAGACTTGGACAGCTGAATCCATTAATCCAAGGTTAGTATAAGTTATAGAGCTAGCGACATCCAAAGTATTGGATACCTAAGCTTGACTTGAAAGACTACCTGAAACTTAGTTGGCCAGACGCAGAGACCTACGGCTCCTAGGGTGTGGACTTAGGACAGAACCATGCTCCCCTACAACAAGTTGGCAGTACATATTCAGACAACAAAATGCATAACAGGGACAGATTGTAAGATAGGAGCATCAATAAAAATGGGAATGGCACACAAGACAAGCATCTGAGTCAATTGTCACTCCTATCAGTAGCATAAATTTAATATTTTTAAAATAATGTAACCAATTTGGCACAATGTTGAAACCAAAGATAACCAACTTGCTTTATCGATGACAAAAACAAAAAACATTCAAGATCTGAGATCAACTTTTGACTGTCCTAAATCAAGTTACAACAGACTAGCAAGACTAGCATGAACTTTGACATACACAACAGACACACAATGCTGCATGAAACATATGTAGGAAGATACTCCAAACTCCATGTACCGTGTAATGGTTCAAGGAGCCTAACGAACTCCAAAATATCACTGTAGTCAACTTCC
>JAJJMC010021042.1:807000-820825 GCA_023531435.1 Papaver californicum | reverse complement strand
GGACACGAGAATGGTACAAGGAACCACAATCGCTGTGAAAATGACTAAAATACCAAAAATAAAAGCTCAACCACAACAGCATAGTAGATTCAGAAATTAAATTAACAGTATTATTTAACTCAGAACCTCATCCAATTCAAGTTCAGATTTCAGGTGTAATCAAGTTTTTCATAGTAATATCAAAATTAAGTGTAAAATCATAATGAGTTCCTCCCAGACAAATGCCTCATTTAACATCAAGGTTAAGAATGGATATATCAGTCTCGTCATCTAATTTTAACATCATTGAGAAACCCATCATATGATTATCAAAAACTATGAAATTTAATGGTTATTTGATAGGCTCAGACAAATGTTTAAACTAATATGATCCCTGACTTTCCACAAAGGAATGTCTCATAGAGCTGGGATTAGAAACATTATCATCATTGCAATCTATCTCAAATCAAATAACTACTTTGACACAAAATTTCTAAATAAAGCAAAATTTGAGAGAAGATATAAGAAAAAATATTATCACCTTCCAGCTCTAGCACCAAGACAACCACCATCCACCACTACCTAAAGCAAAACCATTTACCTCCACCTCCACCACCGCCCCCAGCAAAACCATTTAGGTCACAAAAGTCGCCACCTTTACAGAGGAAGACAACACTGTTATAAAGAATAAGAAGAGGGTCTTGTAGAAGTCCTTTAATAAAACCCTAATTTTCACTAGGGTTTTGTGTGAGGGGCAAATTGATCTTTTCAGTGCTTAATCCGGGTCAAAGATTAAAACCCATATTACAACGGATAGCGTTCGGGCCTAATTCGGGTCTGATCGGGTCAAGATTGGTGGATGACATTTTATTAGCATATTCATTGGCTTCTATACTTCTACTACTAAAAACCTTATCTATGATTTTCTGACTTAGAACAAGTGGAACTGAAAGAAACAGAAAAAAAACTGTTAGTTCTTGCCATGGCAATTTCATCAGCAACAGCAAGTATTAGTATTCTGAGAAAAGACACATTTGAAGTTGCATCAGTACAGGTACCGAAACCCGGCGTGCAGTGTGTCCGAATTCGTCAGTGCAGTCGGAATGTAAGGTTTCAGATTAAGGCTGGTGCAACTGAATCATCACCACAAGAAACGAAAGATGTTGGTGGTGTTGAGTTTGAAGGAGAGAATTCAACATCAGTTGAAGCTTCAAAAGTTCCATATTCGATTATCTCTACATTAAATGTCGAAAAGATTCTTCGTGGAATCCGTAAGCGAGAAAATGTTGTGCCAAACTGTTTTTTTTTATGTGTTTGATTTGATATTGCTTCTTAGTTTATGAATTTTGGTTTGTTTTAGAAATGCAGCTATAACTGATGTTGATCACTACGGTAGACTTGGAATTCCACGGGGATGTCCATACGATCAGGTAAGCACGCGGCGGCGTCTCTTCTAGGCTAAACTGGTGTCTGCAACCTGACTGAATCCAAACTGTAATTCTCACTGTCTGACATATTTGCGTGCCGTTATTTACTAGGTTAGCATTGGTTATAAGAACAAATATGAAGAACTGATGAAGCAAGAATTGGAGGAAGAAGAACTTGCCAACAAGCTGGATCTCTTGAAGGTTGGTTTTGTTGTTGGCCGAAACATCGTCTCTTGGAGTTTCTTTTGTTTATTATTGCAAATGACTCGTTCTAAAGCATATGAGAATTAGCAGGAATCATATTCGATTTTATCATCTCAAGAAGAGAGAAGATTATATGACTGGAGCTTACTAAGGACTGGAACTCCAGATAGATTTGCCTGGCCATTCGAGTCCGACATTACACAAGCCGATGTTATGCAAGGAACTCCACCTCCAGGAGTATGCATTGCTCTTTTACTTAAACTACTCCGATTGAATTTTACTGTCCTATGTAACAGCCTGTTCGGTTCAAAAAGATGCAATGACAAATTTTGTTTGATATCTCTTTTGTTGTTGCTGTTATTGTGCAGGAACCAGAGGATTTCGGACCAACAAGGCTTGTAGGTTACTTCTTTGTGGGATGGCTTGTAATAGCCATTGTATCATCTATCGCGTTTAATCTGTAAATTTCAGCACATGTTTAACTAAGATCATAATGGCAAATAGAATATGTAAAACTTTATGTAGTTTTATCCGTTCCAGTTGACTATCTGCGTCGCAGTATGCATTGCAGTCCTAGAAGGTAATTCAGGTGGATTAAATGAAAAAAACCAGCAACGTGACCAAAATTAGCAGATGCAAGAATACATAATATGCGTTAATCAAGCGTTAGTTGATTCCCTCTCTACAGGTCATGAATCAGTCTTGGAACGAACTCTTAGAAATTAAGAACTCTGCAACTAACATGTTAGATCAGTAAGACCTGCAAGAAAGTATACCTGATGGATATTCAGGTCAAGTGTGTATTGGTCACCACCATATTGAGAGATGGTGTATCAATCACTGGACCGACCGTGAGCCTGTCATGAACCTGTACAAACCCACTGCAATGCTCATGTAGGAATATTGACAATGTTGGATATCCAAACTAGATATTGGACTTCTCGAATGATCCCTGAAGCCTCTATCTTCTTCAGGTCCTTTTGCACTGCCTTGATATGCGGTGCTACTTTCCTGAATCCTTTGTCGGAAAGGCTTGTACTTCGGGTCAATCTTTAGATATGGTGGCAGCACTCTTTGGGTCAATTCCAGGCATGTCCTCTATCTTCCATGTGAAAACATCTGGTTTTTCCGTTAACACCTTGAGCAACATCTGCTCTTCTGGTTTTAACAATGTCATGATATTCACCATATGTACTTTCATTTGTCCTGATGTTCACATCTTTAGTTGGCTTAGAAGCTGAAAAGCTTGGCTTGATCAGTCCAGCTTCCGTCGGGCTCTTTACTGTTAAGTCAGTTCCTATGCACCTCTCAAAACACCAAAATTTGGTTGAAAACACCCACTATGTACCTCTCAAACCATCAAATTGACCTCTCAAACGATCATGTTTGAGCAGACGCACAGCGCGTCAATGTCTTGGTCGAGCGGATACCCCATGCCCTGGTATAACCTCAAGCCTTAAATCTTCATCAGGATGGTAAGTCCAACTCTTATCACGACGGGTTTCTTGGATGACCATGTTATGAAGAATGATGCATAAAGCATAGTCTTATGCATTTCACGAGCATTTAAACCACGGTTGGGTCCACAAACTATAACGAACTTCCGTTTAAAAAATTCAAAAGCTCGTTCCACATCCTTTCTCAAAGCCATTTGCTTTGTGTTGAAATACATAATTGAGCGACCAGCATCGCCTGGGGGGGGCTGACGGTACGCTTGAACTAAGATAGACCATTTCGGATAGATTCCATCCGTTAGATAATACCCATGAGTGTATTGGTGCCCATTGATATGGAACCTTACATCATGGCATATTCCATACTTGAGGTCTTCAAACAGTGACGACTTGTAGAACATTTATGTCATTTTGTGAACCCGGCAGACCAAAATAAGCAATGTCATATCCAGCAAACATAAGAAGCGGAAGCTTCCAAAATAACAGTTGGTTTTGGGTAATGAACCTTATATTGACCTTGCCAATACATAGGACATCCTTTTCATGCCCAATGCATTCAGTCAAGACTCCCTAGCATTCCTGGAAAGCCTCTATCTTGTTTTTATTTTCATATTTGAAGAACATCTGCATCTGTTGGTTTTTGTAAAGACGTTGGACCAAAATGATTAATTATTACTTCGCAAAACAATGAAAGATACTTGAATGAAGTTTTTTTTGCCATACGAATATACTCATCGTTAGCATTCGCTAGACGACAGTAACCTAGAATCCTTAGAGCCGAGGTAACATTTTGTTCCAGACTATGACCTCTAATATTCAATGCTTCAAATTGATAATTAAATTCAGCGCATGCTCGACAAAGCTCTTCAATAATCTTTACCGTCAAGTATCGGGGCATGCGGAATCGACGTTGGAAATCTGCATCAGAAAACACACAACCAACATTGAAATAATCGTGCATTAACTTCAGGTGACACTCTTCCCGATTACGATGCACATATCTTCTTTTAATACTTCTTTTGGCTCAGGAGCTCTTGGTATCTGCCCCGATGATTCTGCTGCTATCATAAGGTTGGTAAGTTCTCTGTCTTCATCAGACTTAGCTTTCATTTGTTGCAACACCCGAACATAATTTGAGCTTCATCATCAGAACAATCCATCGACTGTGAGTTAAAAGATAGATAGTTTAAGAAATCTGTGAATTGATTGTAGAAATAGGTAAAGAACGGTGTAAGTTAAAAGAAATTGTTGGGGTACATGTATAGAAGAAGGAAATTCGGCAGTTTTTACCTGAATCCGTCTGTTGTTTGAAAATAGCCGTTAGCGACTGGTTCTTTGTCGAGCGACATAGTGTTGGTCGCAGGCAACTAACACCTTATCGCTCGACAAAGTTTCCATCTCCCAGAACATTTCCCATAGTAGCGCATCCTGTTTGTCCAGTCACCTGGCTAGACAAACTAACCAATTTAAGAGGGTGCATTGGATATGGTCTTATAAAGCCTTATCGCTTTCCTTTGTCTCCTCTTCGTTGATCTCTGTTGTCCTACTCCCCTTTTCTTGCCTTAGTCCGTTAGTTTCTGCGATTATAAGCATCAATTTCCTATTGGCTTTTGGCTTCTGTCGGCCTTTTTCTTTGCAGCTTTTGGAGAGTTAACGCAGTTTTCGTCATTCTGCACTTCAAGCTTGGAGCAAAATCGTGCTTCTCCTAGATCTCCCATAATTTCAACAATTCCATCTGGAGTAGGGAATCGTAGTCTCTGGTGGTAAGTAAGTTAAAGCGACACCTTTACCCCCGATCACCCAGGATCGTCCAATGATGGCAGCATATAGCGAAATTACATCTAAGATGCAGAATGTTATTGAAGTTAGGATCCTCCATCATGTACTTTTAAAGTGATTTTTCCCTTTGATCTGGTTAAAGAACAACTGAACCCATACATGTTGTACATCGAAGGTATCAGGCAATCGTCCTTGAGTCCCATCTTTTGGAGTCCCATCTTTTTGAATGTATCATAAAAGGTAAAAGATCGTCTCTATTGAGCTTCCACCGTCGATTAGAGAATGAATGATTGGGTTCGAGTGAATTATACAGCATGGCGCATTGGTCTAAAAAAATTCATCATTTTTTCATTTAAGCAAAGCTGGGGTTTGTCCATTACTAGAACAACATAAAACCAAACCATAACTAGAACATACGATTAAGAGGTTTATTCCGCTATCCTCTGGTTCTGGGTTTAAAAACCTAAAAGAAAACCTAAGTTCATTACACCAAATGAATTGTGAACTCAATGATTTTGAATATAAAATCCCAAATTCCAGCTTCCTATAACGGGTAATACATGATATACACCACACTTGCCATCTTCTAGCTATAGCTTTCGCAATCAATGAAATATTACCCATTCAGGTATTTTAATAGCTCCACTGTGATTCCACAACTGTTATTACCAAAACCCGGTGTAGTTAGAAGCCCCAAATTTCAAACTACTGCTATAGTTTCCAATCTATCAAGATGAATTTGGGATCTTCTTCTTCTCGTAAGACAACTCCAAACACAAATTTAACAGATGATATCTTGTTTGATATTTTTCTTCTTCATCCACAATATTCAATCTTCAAATTGAGCTGTGTTTCAAAGAGATGGTCTTATTTTCTCTCCGACCCTTCCATAAATAAATGGATTCAACTCAATGGCTCTCATGAATCTATCACATGGTTCCTATATCATTCTTATAGGAAGATGGAATTTGGGATTCCATATCCAAAATTATTGAGTTCACAATTCATTTGGCTTAATGAACATAGGTTTTCTTTTAGATGTTTAAACCCAAATCCATAATGAGAGGACAACGGAATACATCTCCTAGTTGTAGGTTCTAATAGTGGTTTAGTTTTATGTTGTGTACATTTCAAAACAGGGGTATTTTATCAAATTTCCCTTATCTTTATTATTAAAACTTTGAATTGACATCTCTAGCAAACTAAAAGACTCAAACTAAAAGACTTGCATTTATAAATATTATATCGTTAGAAATCTTTTTAAAAGACCTATACGAACATAAATATAAATATAACTATTAATTCTTCATATTTTTTAAACAAAATTATTTAATAACACTTGTTACTAGTAAAAATTTATTAGGAAAAATAACATATAAAAATGAAAAATATCACTTATTTAGTGATAAAAATAAAAAGGGAAAAATCCAACTTTTTTAGGGAAGAAAGGAGTACTAGATTATACCACTAAATAACCTCTAACAAGAATCAACAATTAAATTTGGAATTCAGTTATGCGTGATTGATAGTAATAAAAATTTAAATAAATCAAGCAAATGAATATTGCCGAAACCAATTTTCCATTTTGGAATTTTTTTTGAGGAACCATTCCCATATGATCAATGACATTCGCGTATGTTGTTTATTAATTTCCTATAATGGTTATATTTATTGAGCCTTTCTAGACAAACTCTACCAAAATTAGATAAATCCCATAAATATCGTTTTAGAAAATAATATATTCAAAATTACATAAATATCATTGACCACATGAGAATAAATCCCATTAAAAAATAAAAAATAAATAAATAGATTTTGATAATGTTTTAGGAAAACATGTATGCTACTCTATCCCATAAAAATTGAGTTTTTTTTTGGTATTCACAATTTTTAAAGAAAACATGAAAAATAATTGTTCTTTAGTGTTTTTTTTTTCTTAACTATCCTTTTGTATTAAAATTTTGAAACTAACATATCTCACAAACTAAAAAACTGATATTTGTAAATATTATACCGTTAGAAATATTTTTAAAAAGACAAATAAACATAACTACCAAATTTTTTATATTTAAAAAAAAAAAATTAACACTAGTTATAGTAAGGATTTGTTTGGAAAAATAACAAAAAAAAATGAAAAAAAATCACTGAATTAGGCACCTAATAGCACATACATAATCTGCAACTAGGGTTCTCTAGAGACTTAAACCTAAAATCAGGTCTAACTCAGATACTAAATGTTAACCCCAATAAATGATCATTAAATTCTAGCTAATCATGTAAAAGACTAAAAAGAGATTACAAAAATAACGAACGAGTCAAATCCAGTCCACTAAGAACTGGGAACTGTTACCAATAAATAAAATAGAATGCCTTATATCAAACTCTACAGCGAAAAAAAATTAGGACATGAATATCATGCATATAGATATGGCCTAAAGTAGATGCAAGTCTCGGATAACAAGCAGAGGTAAGACGATCAATAACAATTTAACAACGATCAAAACCTCGAACCAACAATGACAACACAGGTCAAGGAAAAATCATAGACCAATTCATCCTAGATTGCAAAAGAGGGGGGCATACTACATCTGGGTCTTGTTGGTTATGACCCCCAAGCACATAGTAAGAAACGGTAAGTTAACAAGATCTTTTATTTTGTAAACAAGAGATCACAATTACATAAAATTCAAGAACAAGAGAGAAAAACAATGATCATCTGAAAGGGTTTACAATAAAACATACAGAACAACGGTAATCATTTATTATTAATGTTATTGTTTCATAAGCTTTTGGTAGAGCAAACTAACATGGGTAAGAAAACGACAATCAAGCCGCACCTTCCTAGTCGAACAAATTTGGGCATCGCAGGACCACTGTCCAAAAGAGGTGCATGGTATCTCAAAGTATTGGCTATGCAGGCCCGGTTTTGACACTACCGAGAATGGTGGTCGGTAGTACTAACATATTTTCAAAAATAAAACAAAATGAAGATGCTACTCGGACCACCTGACCAGTATCCTAACATGTTTTCACTGCAGTAAGAACACTGAAATACCTAACTATCATGCGTATGAGTCGGTGAGACTCCATCAAAATTTAAATTGCAATTTTGTGTTGTTTACAAGTGAGACTCGTTGAGTTACATAGAATCCAAACCTTAACAGAAAAACACCAAATGATGGAATCAGAAAGCAAAACCAGCAAAGATCACGAAAAGAGAACTCGTTAAAAAAGGACACCAGTGAAGATTTAATTTCACAATCAATACCAAGCGCAAGGATCATCTGCAATCAAAAATCATATGCACCATGATAGTCCTACATTTATGACCTAACAGCCTCCAACACAAGGAATGATGGTTGTGTTTGCATCTCAATTCCTTATCACGATTTTGAGCATAGATACTATTTCAATATGTGCTAAATTATCCTTTAAGCAAACGAATGTCACGAACAGCAACTATGATAATGATGATCTATGTCATTTATCATATATAGTATAAACAATACCTGAAAGAGTGATAGAGATAGCAGGATAACTCATGAACAGATTTTTAGCAAATTTGGACTTCAACTCCTATTTCCTCATACTTGTATAATGGAATAAAACATTTTTAGGTAACACCCTAAAAGAAAGGCCATGTGTCCTTCAACCTCATCAATCATAGGTTAAAGAGACACCTTACACTACACTTATACGGACATGTAGCCACTTCATGGTGTCTTTAAGCTACGCTGGACTTGATGTGGCTATTCTAGACTTAATCACACTTTCGCTAAGATTACCGTTAATCCAGCTTTAGTTAAACGAACGATCATGACTTGTTGCAAAACAATAAATATCAAGATGTTGGACTCTTAGCAGGCATTTTCTTAGGCATAATTGAAACTTGTCCAACCTTCTTTTCTTTTCTTTTTTTCATTTTCTTTTCCCCGAATTACTTATACCTTGAAAGGGCAAGGGATGTAGGGAGTTGGAAGGATTTAAGAAAAATAAAGCAATAAAGAACATACCTCTACTGATCTCCAGCTTCAGTAATCTCTGCCAAAGGAAGCTTCATCACTTGGTAAATTCATCAAAACCTTATAATTTATGTGGAATCCGTGGAAAAACAGGCATTTGCTATCCTTCGAATGTCTAATTAAGAACAAGGAGATGGGTTAGAAGAGCATATAAGAATACAAAGATTGTTTAAGGTCTTCCAATTTGTGACCAACATCTGTATCAACAAAACCAACAAAATCGTTTTAACATTAGATCTAAATGACATGGGTCCTACATTTAAAACAGTTACCACAAACAAAATTAACCAAAAGTTTCTTTTGTAAGTGAAGTATGTAAAAGAAAACTAAATTTGAGTACATATATCTCAGTTTAGAAGAGTAAAAGTATACGAGTACCAGATAGGTTGCCCAATTGAGGTTTATACTGTCCTCTGTACAAATTTACCTCAGACATGTCCTCTATAGTTGTTAATGGTACACATTAGGGGACTCTCTTACGCTTGTGGTGATGCTGGTGTGAACGATGATGATCATCCTCTCTGCAGTCCTCTTCCAAACCATCGACCATCTCCCACCTTTCATTATGATTTGTGGATTTCAAATGTCGGGGCTGCTTCGAACTCTGAGCCAAATCTTTTTCTCTTCGATCTTTCTTTGAATTTCCAGATGAACTAGGTTCTTGGCCAGAATTTGTGTGGGGATGATGTCTCTGACTATGTCTTTTGGCATCAGCCTCGGAGCTCTTTCTGTAGCTAGCAACTTCTTTGGAGCTTTCATGGTGGTGACTTCTCCGCCCAGAATCGTTAACACAGTCACCCCTTCCTTCCATCTTAGAATTTTTCTGGTGATGCTTATGTTTACTGTCTTTCTTATGGCGGTTGTTGTTGGACGTTTCTTGTATATCTGGACTAGATTCCTCAAAGTTATGTGCCCTATGATCTCTTCCAGATGCGGGGGTACGAGATACCTTCTCATGTGTTTGCTCGACAGGGCTCCCCTCCTGATCAAGATGTCTGTCATGTAGATGCTTCCTTTGTGATCTTTGTACATCAATGTCTTCTTCAGAGTAGCTGTAGTGGTTCTCCTTTTCTGATTGAGGTTTATATTCACGTGAAAGTCGGGGCTTAATGGAAGGATAGCCATCGTCTGGGTAATAATCACCACCATGTGCTTCCTCTCTAATAAAGTTTGAGATATATCAGTTACACGTATCAGTAAAAAAGAAGCAATGTGATGAAAACCTAAAAACCAAATGTATTGATTGAAGACCAATAATTTGTGACACCAGCCATCAAAACAAAATAACCAAAGCCACAAAAGAATTACCTCTCTAAATGCTCATATACGAGTCTATTTTTCTGTTCATTAATCTGAAACTCCATATAATCTGGTCGCATAAGATGGTGTTCCCGCCCAGTGGGACCAGACATCATCGGAGGTGCCAAACCTCCCATCCTCATAACCCCACTACAAAAAGGTTTTGAGATAAATACAAAGATGCATAAAATTATTCCAACAAAACAAAAGACACCCTGTGGTTCATGGCTTGGAATTTAATACTTGACGGAATTGTCGTAAAAAGTATGATGGAAGGTATAATAATTAAATAAAGGAAGCACGATCTTACTAGGGTGCTTGCATGCCAGCATACATGGGCGGCATATAAGGATGCATTGCATAAGGATTTACTTGGACCATATTGGAACCGTACGGCATCATGCCGGGAGTGGCAAAAACATTTGGAAAAGGCGTCAACTGGGGCCCGTTCCAATAAGGCGGTGGTCCATAAGCTGGCATACCTCCTTGGTACATCGAATCAGCTGATATGAAAACAAGAAAATGAGAGTTATGTCATTTCAATTACTCTTGCATAGAAAGCATGCAGAACATAGAAAATAACCTATATATCTTACCTGTTTGAAGCATCTGATAATGACTGGAAGACACTGGACAGTCTCTGATGAAGTGATCAGGAGAACCACACATATAACAGGTACGATCAACCTGTTTTCAAACAATGTAATTGAGGTTAGTATGAAACAAATGCAAACAGCTCTGTATTCCAGATTCCACTTCAAAAATCGACAGTTTTCTTCGTCAGGGTCCAGGGAAAAGTAAACTGTGTTTGCTCCAAATGATGAATTTTCATGTTAAAGTGCATGAATGAAGCATAACGCTGTAAACCATTCCGATAAACTGAAGCGCTTACCTTCCTGTAATTTCCTGTGCTTGCGAAATTTCCAGATCCATCTGGAAAGTCCACATGAATGATAATCATCAAGTTAGCAAATGATCTACAAAAAATACAAGTGGCCACTAAAACTGAAGAGCATGAGTCTTTTACCTGCAGAGTTATGCCACAATCCTTTCCTTCTCCCGACTAAATCAGCAGGACCATACAAGAACGTAAGGATAGGAAGTTATTATGGTACCAAATCAGGAGTATATTGCGAAAGTTCAGAATATTGTGATTTTTCCTTTGGGGAAACTAAGGGAAAAAACGGTGAGGAAGCCAGCTAAGAATAATTAGTACCTTCCTCATTTTGCATGCGATTTGCAAGCAACTTTGAAGGCTGGTTTTCCCCTTCAAACTCAGCAAGAGGTGTGAAGTCTTCTAGTACAGCTTTTAATGATGAGGCTGATCTTTTGCCGGCAGCAGATCCATTGTTTCGGAATGCTGACTCATATACAGATTCAGTCATAACTTGATTGGAGCCTTTCCCTGTAGCAGATGGAGAATGAGGTAATTGTGGGTCTCGTTGATGAATAGACACCGCACAACCAACCTCTTTTGCTTGTATTCCAGATGCTTCATCTGTACAGAATTTTGATAGTTATTCTCCAGGAACTACATACTATTTTTTTCACGTAAGTACTCAAGTAGTTAAAGATCTGCCCTTACCTGGGGCATACTTTTGTATGTTGTCTGAACCACTCATATGTCCTTGAGACTCAAGGAAATGTTCGATTGCCTGCCTTAGAGAGACATTTGGCAGCAAATCTTCAACTTGGCATTTGGTTGAAGAACACTTGGGACATCTTGCCTTTTCAGCCAAAACAAAACGAATGCCTGAAACCAGATTCCACATTTAGGAAACTTAGAAATATCACAAACGGGGAAAAGTTTTAACAATAGTCTCTATGTATGAAGAGCGATGGTAAAATATTGAGCTTTTTATGCATTGAGATTGTTTGTTTAAGAGAACCTACATTTGCCGCAAAAGCTATGCTGGCAGCATGGTATCATCACAGCCTCTTTGAATATCGAGTTGCAAAGAGAACATCTCAGCTCGGATGGTAGATCAGCTTTGGGTATTGCTAAGGATCTTTCATCTACCACTCTGGAAAATTTCAAAACTAACAGAGAGTTACAAATATATCAAACTGAATGACCATAACAAAATGGATGAACATCAACAAGTATGAATCCCTACTCGTTCAACCTCTTATCCTCTTCCGTTTTAGATTTTAACATTACTTGCACTGTATGGCCATCAAACCAACATCAGTAACAAAAGAAAATGAAAAAAACATACAAGTTCAGATATTTAATATTCATCATGAAGAATAAAAGCTGTAGGCATTTTTACCTTTCGGAATACCTTCACTAGGATCACTATTTTCAATATTTTGAAGTTTTACTACTGATGGCCCAGAACCAGAGCATCTGAATCAACATTATAAACCAAAAAGATTCAAATGGTGAAAAGGAAGGATTTTGTAAATATAGAATTAATGGACAAATGTTGGCGGGTCAGACTTTGGATAATGCTGAGCATGTAGCTTGGTGAGAAGTATTTTTAGCACTGAACATCTACAAGCTCTTTTTAACTTCTACTTGGTTTTTAAAAAAAAAAATATTAAAGCCAAATAGTTTAGGATAAGAAGATGACGAAGATCATTTAATTAACTGAAAAGGCATACCTAGGAATTTCCTTATCTGCATGTATACTGCTAGTACAATTGACTTTATCATCATCAAGATCTGAGTCCAGCAAAGGCGTCTCCGGAGCTGGATACAAATCAATCCCGAAGTCATCAAAGTTTTCGACCTCCACATTCTGCAAATTATAAAAGGTCAAAAGTAGAATTACACAACAACATATAGATAAGGCATCTTGCACTTAATTAAAATTGAATGAACTTTAAAGAGCGATACTTTGTCACACACTGCGGGAAGACTCGGTTCATTAGTATCAATGGAAGGATGATGCTTTTTTCCCAAATTCTCAACCACTGGCCTGCACGAGATCATTACGCAGACAAACTTAAAACAATACTTATCTGAACCTAAAACAAATTTTGCAAATGAAATAATTATTCATCTACATAAATAGTAAGAATAAACCTTAATAAAGTCAGTAAAATTCATTAACTTAAGAGTTTAACCTAATTTTTGTTACAACCACTATCAAACACTCTGCCAAGATACACATCTAAAGTGAAGTCATTGAACTTTGGCATACTCCCGTGAGTAAAAGATAAAATCCTACTTGCCAAAATAAAGAACTATACGGCACAACTATAACCAATAAACCTTTTACCAACATGTAAACGTTTCCTAACAAATACTAGACCTCCACTAGATTCAATCACTTTTCTTTAGCTTAACTCATTTTCCTGAAATAGACTCCATAGATGATCAATATTTGTCCTAACACTCGCTTACACGTGGTGCTCACAATTATGAGCGTGTTTTTGTCGACCGACCTCCATTTAAGACTTACTAAAGAAGCGGCAGCAGAGAATTTAATGACATCATTCAAGAATTTATAAGGTTTCAACTCCCTAAGACTAACCTAAGATGATTGCAAGTAGGTCATAATGGACAAAGACCCACGAAGTAATATCCATTATCATACAACCACTCAACACTCAAAAATTTATAACGCTTCCATTAAAAGTCAAGTGCAAAAGATCAATAACGTACAAAAGATTGTTAGAATATAATAAACCTCTGGCTACTACTTCCTAACTA
>JAJJMC010021042.1:787082-806600 GCA_023531435.1 Papaver californicum | reverse complement strand
GCTCCACTAGAGTAGCATTTCCATATTAAACGCTATTGTGGAGCAGCATCATTGTTTCAACGTTTTCGTGTTGCAGCATTTTGACGATTAACGCTGCAACAGAGGAACGTTCATCCTACACGCTCTTTTAACTTGCCGTTTGTTTAAATTACGCTGTTTAAATACAACGTTTCAAAAGCGTTACTCTAAATAAACGTTTTGGTAGACGTTTTTCAGTAATGACGTTTGTGTTTATAAACGTCCTCGTATAATGACGTTTTCCCAAAACGTTGTTTTACATTGGCGTCAGACTATATCTGTTTTGGACCATTTTCTTGACTAAACATGATCGAATACTGTTTACTTTTTGAACCAAATACTACATTTAGTCGTCCGTTGCGGCTCACAAAATCGGACCAAAGACCATTTCTGGTGTTTACTCTTTGGTCTGATCGTCCACTGCAGTTGCCCTCAGAAGATGAAAACTGTCACACATGTAGATACATATATTATACTGACACTGTATTGCTTACGCATAAATAGAAATTTGATGCAACATATTTACTACTTGCTAGAGCACCGATCTAATTATTAGAGATCTTTATCGACGATACAGATCCCGACTGTTAACATACATGCAACATTGTTGATTAGAAAAACTTAAGGCTGTGGGAGCTGAAGAAAATCATATATATCCTTTGTCTATTTTTGCTAGACCAATGTCAATCATCGACTTTAAAAGACCTTCTTTTTTCGCTAGAGGCACAGCCACGAATTCCTCAATTGGCATCCGCTGAAAAAATAAAACAAATAGAGAAAACCCTCACTTACATAAGTGAATTATTCAACAGTTGCATTATAGCAATCATTGCAGCATGTTTTCTACTACCAAATGTATAGAAGTTGATACTATTTTTGGTTGATCTCAAAACTATTAGTCAACATGAAATAAGGTTCTATGTGCTTTCAAGTTTCAACTACTAATGAATAATTGAACATGACTTACCTCAACTGCCTCAGTCTCTAAGTCTTGGTATTTAATTGTATCCTTCGAATATGAATACGTTGCAGACCAAAGAGCTATTGACGTTCCATGCAATATTTTAGATGGTTCATAATAAGAAAGTATGCATCATTAGAGGACCATTTTCTTAATCTAAATCTCTTCTATAATTTATATTTGCTTTCCATTGTAAGTCATACATAATCAAAAAGAATTTTCTCGATGACATTAAGTGTTCTTTTTCTACCTGAACAACAATTGAAGCCCTTCTCATGTGCCTCTCTCTAGTAGTTACTATCACAGTATCATCTATTTGGAGGGCACTCTTAAGTTCTTAGGATGTTGGGTCCAACTCTTCCCTGATGGCTAATACAAAGTTATCCACCGAAGTCTGTAACCTAAATCATGTATCCACACAAAACTCGAGATTTCTACAAACAGCTGGGAGGCAATAAAGGAATCAGTGCAACTTGGGGAGAAGAACGAGAAAGTTTCGAGAGCCTGCTACAACACACAAAGGAAGGGAGCATGTTAGATTAAAAGGATAACAAAGAGTAAGAACTCATATCAGGATCAACACCCATATAAATATATACATTAAAACATCCATTTTTGGATATTCTACCACCTGCATTCTGAGAAATCGCAAAATTATATGCCTGTGCTGAACCCGTCGGCACTGTTTTATGCCGAAAAGTCTCTTTAGTTGTTTCAAACTAAATGATCACCCAAAAGTTTAGCATATTTTGCACTTACAGTATAAATTCACCTTCTATGCCATGTTTGACAGGGGAATGAATAAAGATAGAAAATCAAAGATGACCAACACAACACAATGCTTACCTTAAACTTCACAGTTCCAGGTTTGATCTTTTTGCTTTGCTTCTTTTTAAGCTCTGTAAATAGACAAAATCAAACTTATTAACTTTCAAGTGCTCAAAGGAAATAAAACTGATAGGAAATTGAAGTTAATAAAAAAGTTAGCTTAGATAATTTGATTAGAAAAATAAAGGGGATAAATTTGAAGTTCGATCAAACTCTTAATTTGATGATATATGCCTACAGTAAGTGCTAAACTGGATGTTCAGTTGGATAAACTCAGCTTCTTATTTTGATGATATATCCCTGATCTTTTTTTGCCACACCAAATCTCATCTGCAGCCCGAGGTGCTAACTGAACAGTACTATGATCCAGCAGAGACTTTCGACTACATGAAGACATTTTGCCAAAATGGAATCTGATGATTGGCAACTGCTTGGTAGCATTAATAATCAAGAAATGATGTCACTAAAGGAAAACCCAAATGAAGAGCCACCCTTTTCTAAAGTTAAGAAATCCTCCACCTACTGCTCTAATTTGTTTGATACTACGATTACAATGTTTATCCCTTTACAACATAAAGGCAATAAAAGTGCAGTAGTTGGGACAGAAATGAAATCATACTTGACATTCCTTCGTTAAATTTCAAATGATCTATCTTCACTTGGACATAACCCATATCTCTGCCTGCTCTAGGTGAAATAGTGACCGGACTTTAATAACTTACGCTGATAGTGATGTGTTTTAGAAATAGTGATAAAAGATTCGATACTCAAATTTGTGAAGATTTGATTTTTAAATCTAATTTTTAATACTTAAAATAAAGAAGATTAAAGTAAAATTGATTTAAGATTATGAAAAGAACTGAGATTAAGGATTCCACCATTAGCCAATTTTTCAAGTGATTTAATATTAATAATTATCTTGCAACTCATACATTCAGTTGCTTCTAAATATTGCCAAAGTTAAAATTTTAAAATAATAGTTGTAAATCAAAAGTATGAGACAACAATAGCCCTTAAGCATGACCCATCAAAAGAAAACACAACTAATTGATAAAAATCATTATTCCAATCTTAATTCAAAGCAAATAATTATAAAAGAATTACAAAAATTAATTAGATAAAAATATACCACTTTATTATTCGAAAATGGCTTCCTCCATTGCCGCAGCAATGGGATCTAGCTCCTCATGTTGTAAACACTCTCAAAATGTGTATTTATGGCGCAAAAAATTGTATACAAAGATGAAAAGAGTGAAAATTACGTAAAACAGAGAGTTCACAACGGTGTAATGGTGTTGCAGACAACTGTTTCCACTGTTACAGGAGAGAAAGTGCTTTCGCTGAAGATAAACCTTGTTGTTCTGAAGATATCCGTTGCAGATGGGTTAAAGAAACCGTCGCAGCTGAAGATAAACGTAGCAAAGGCAAAGATATTCGTTGTTGTTCAGTTGAAGAATCGTCGCCTATTCCCTGTTCTTCACTACAACAACAACAACACTTTTTTTCTGTTTTTTTCTTTCAATTCCAGCTCTCCCCCTTTTTACTCGATATCTTTGCTTTATATATGTTCTACAAACCCTAACAACTTATCCTTGGTCGATAAGGAGTCAAAACTCTATCCATAACCAACTCGATAAGAAGTCAAAACTAGCGATACCCTGCCTCAAACATGATGCCTAGTGATTTCTTTTCTTATACAAGATCAAGGAGATATAAATCTATTCCCTGATTTAGACGAATCAAAATCTAAAATACTAGGGTTTATCCTCTTCATTACTTACTGAGATACCTAATCATCTATCTTCACAAGAATAACAAACTAGAAGTTAATCTAAGATGAATTCTTGTGGAAAACTTACAAACATGATTTCAATTGATAAACATTATACTCAATCGTGTTTGAAGTTTTCTATTGAATCTGGATTTGATCAGTAATTACTGAATGGCCTTATATTAGAAGAGAATAACCTTAAAAGAAACAAAAATATACAAAAAAATCAAATACGTATAGATACATGTTACAAAACTATCTTTCTTAGAATATAGGTGAAGTTGTGCTTCACGAATCCCAAGTGAAGCCTTTCAAGGTTGTTCCTCAGATCACGAAGATCCTTAGGTGTTTGGAGGAAAAACTTTACAACAAGATACACAAGTATGTATGAATTAAGTTTTTTTATGTTGTTGGTGTCTCCAATTTATAGTAACCGACCAAGGATAGGTTTCTTAAGATGTAAGCGAAGTCATTTCCTAAGATACATAAATCTGTCTTTTTAGTTAGAAATTTACTTGCAGTGAGGTTCTTTCCAAAGTTTGAAGCAGTAAACAATTGTAATTAGTTTAAGTAAATTCTATGGAGAGAAAGACTACCAAAGATAACTTCAAACTTCCCAAGAAAATAACTAGACTTTCCAAGCAAAGAAATTGGCTAAAAAATAGCAATTCATAAGCGTGTGAAAAGTTTTCCTTGAAAATCAAAGAATGAGAGTGCATAAACCTATATTCGTAATTTTGGTCGACTTCACCTTTTAGGTTCGCGAACTCAATATGATAGGTTCACGATATCAAATGAATATTAGTTCAGGAACATTGAAACTTCATTGGGTTCGCAAACTCACTAAGGTAGGTTCCGAACTCATATGAGTTTGGTGCCCATGAACTTTTTAACTCTCTTGAGTTCCCAAACTCACGACCTAGATAGGTTTATGAACTTGAATGAGTTTGGAGTTCAGGAACATCGATCCTACATTGAGTAGTTTCGCGAACTCAGATGCACAAAGTTTATATGAACATACTCACTTAGTTCATTGCTGCAAAAAAGTTTTCAAATGAGTTTGGAGTTCACTAGATATACGTCATTTCTTACCTGTGATATGATTCTTCTTTGTAAATGATCATTTACTAAAATTCATGACTTTTTATACGACAGTTAGATAGATGGAAGAGAAAAAAAATATATATAAAGAAAAACAAGTATTCATTAACCTTGGTGAAGTTCTTCAAATTAATGACTTCGTGTGATTTTTAATTATTCAATCTTCGTGAGTAACTTAAGAAATCCTAATATTCTACTACCAGAGCCGGAGCTGGCTTTAGTAATCTAAATCAAATGATATCTAGACATACCAAAAACTTTAGATTTAATTGAGCATTCGCTCTAACAAGGTTGTGTAGATTTGGGGTGCAAGGGAAACCTATAAGAAAAGAAATTAACTATTTTGTTGTAGATAATAGCTTCTCTTGTTTCTTTGTACTGTGTTTCCAAATGTGGTAAGGTATGCCTTGTATACAGGTCAAAAGGATGTGGGTAATGGAGGTATTAGGTGTAACGGGGGATAATGTTATATTAAGGATTTTGTTTTTCTTGTGTAAATGGGTTATGGGGGTGATCAAGGGTAAAAAAAAAAAGTGAAGTGATGTAAGAAGATGTAAGGTTGATGTTAAAAATACTTTTTTCTTTTTTTCCCTATAAAATAAAATTTATCTTTTTTCTTACTGCTTTTCTTTTACTTTACCTTTTGCTTTCTCTTTAATATTTTTTTCTTTATTTTTATTATATTAGATGGTGATTTAAAATATATAAAATGTTTTTTATTTTTGATAATGGGACATAAATAGAATGTTGATAGGTTTCTT
Source organism: Papaver californicum (assembly GCA_023531435.1). NCBI lineage: Eukaryota > Viridiplantae > Streptophyta > Magnoliopsida > Ranunculales > Papaveraceae > Papaver > Papaver californicum. Next base: position 801,160 of record JAJJMC010021042.1, on the reverse strand, counting down.
TAAAAAAATAATTTTTCGAGTGGCCAGTGAAATGGGTAATTGGGTACTGATTTAAAGAAAATGAATATCCTGATAGTTTTACGACATAATTTAATCTCACAATCTTTTACTATAATTTACCAAGTGTTTAATTATTTTATTCCTACAACGTAATATATGATATAACGAATTATGCTTTTATAAAACTCACAACAACATCAAATCCATCCATTTAAATATCCTTAAAAGAATAATAAACTTCACTGAAATGTACCTATGTTTATCAACTGTCCGTTAAAGATCCAATTTGCCCATTACATAGAATATGGTAATCTCTCTTTGTATAACTTGAGGTAGGTAACCTCCATCAAAATTATGTCACCTCTGGTAAAACCAAAAAACGAAAAACATTTTTGGTACTTGAAATCTTGAATCAAACAACAATATCATGGGCATCATATGATCATAATTTTCTTTAATTACCAAAAATCAAAAAAATCATTTGAACTACACTTAGATTGAAAAAACCAATGAGTATGGGCATCTCTAGTACTTGATGAGAGAATTCATGGTCCTCTCTATAGTCTAGGGTTTATATATGTTTGGCAAATAATAGGCCATGAAAGTTGATGCTCAAAAAGGCAAGACATGATGAACAAACTGAAAAGAACTCAAATCACTGTGCCATATATATATAGAGAAGAGAACTACCACTGGTAGTGCGCATCCCTAATGTTGGCACATCACCATGTGATTTCATAGGGAGCTACTGCATTATAATCTTTATAATTATCCAAACCCTAAGATGAGGGGTAAGTCAGATTCTGTCTCCTTTTCAGTTTTCTCATGCTTTTGATTTTGCAACTACAAGGCACGCATGCTGACAACAAAATGTGTTTTTTTTTTTCATGAGTTGTTTATACCAATGCATGCAGCAGCGTAGTGCAATTAGGTGTTGCTCTATGCACTTACTTGGTAGGCCAACGATAATTAGGGCAAGTGCCGCTTGGCCATGGCCTAAGCTTTCTGTCCTTCTTGCTTTAATTGATGCTAACTCTATGTAAGGATTCTAGGGGCTAAGTTCGCGTGGGTCAATATACAGCACAAACTTGCACTGATATTCACTTTAGGAGCTAAACATTTCAAATAAAAAATTCTTTATAGTATGGGTACTAGCTAAGTACAACTCTAGGCCTAAGCATGTTTAAGCTAATTCAAATCTAAAAGCTTAAACAAACAATATTCTGTTTTTTAATTGTAGAATTTGATTCACTTGAGTTCCATTGTGGAATCTTAATCACCAATATGTCACCATTACTCATCATGGATATCAGACAGTATCATTCTCAAGTCTCTCAAAAGTAAAACTAAAAAGATAAAAAAAAGGGTGTAAAATTCTTAACAGCCCAGACAAATACCTGTACAACCGTATTTTGTCTATTCCATGATTTTTATGTGAGACCCATCGTTTCTAAAACGAATTTTATTAGCTCATTGATCAACTCAGGAGATATGATTTTGAGATTGTTCAAACAAGTGATCCGTTTAGAATGATATGATAACAAGGGGTCTAGCAACTATTAATGCTGAATCAAAGGCAAGTATAGAGGTTGGCAAATAGAGTTGTGAAGTTCTTGGTATGAATTATTAGATTGAAGACATAATGCAATGACAATGATATCTAAATTTCAAAGTTAAGTATTGCTTAAAACAAGGATAATACTAAGAGAAAAAAAACCTAAGGAGAAAAAAGAAAAAGCATGGGGATCTGACTATACTATACTAAGTTCTATTATGTTGAATCAATTCATGGTGGTCACTGTTTATAGATTTCTGTTTATACTTTTTTGGGGGGGAACAAAGCTCAAAGTTAGTGATTCAATTGGTTAAAGAAGAAGAATAAAGAGTTAGGTTTTTCATCACTTCATGATATTTGTCAAAAATATGACTCAAAAAGGTTGTCACTTTAAGAAAGATTTGAAGGAAGAAAGAAAAAGAGTTTCAACCACTTCTACTAGAAGGGAAAAGGAATGATGAAAACACCACAGAAATCTCATTGAGAAATCAAGTACATTACATTGCAAACAAAAAGATGAAGAACCCATTGTGCATATCACTAGAAATAGTCTAAAAACATAGAATTACAATGTAAAACAACATCAAACTAGTAACTCATTAAAATGTAGACCATATAGTCGTTAGATACCGATATCTGTCACTAATCGAAACTCGGCTACACATGTACTAAGAGTTAAACAAAACTCAAACTTGTAATTTATACCACCGTTGATGAACTGATCACTAACTCTTCTCCTTGTGAAAAAAAAGGGGTCATGGAGTTTTCCTCTTCTTGCCATTGTGATTAAGAAATCTCTCAAACATACCACCACCACGACCGACACCATTAAAATCACCACCACCACCATTATAAGAAACCAATGAGCTTGAGAGATCTGCATAAAGAAGTACAACTCTTCTAATATTATTATTCAATTCTCTAATCAAACCCACATTTCTATTGAGATTATGAGGTATATTAGACTCATGGTTTTGATTAATCTCATTAATAAGCAATCTATTTTGATCTAATATACTCTGAACTTGAATGAAATTCTTGTGAAAAGTTTGTCTAACTTTATGATTCACACCATTTCCATAGATTGAATATGCTTCTCCTTCCATTTCTTTGAACCCCAAAATTTTTTCCCTATAAAACAAAAACACAAAGATATCTTTAAATATTTATACCCAAAAAAACAAACAATAACAATAAGAACAAGTCTCAAGAAGAGACAGTGATTCTGTGTACCCATCATTTTTTTGTTACCTCCTTATCTTCTCAATGTAAGAAGAAAACAAAAGAAACTCAAACCAAGGCAATAACTAGTTGTGCATGAGAGACAATGTCTGAAAATGAAATCATAGCTTCCATGCTCTTTCTTTTTGTATAGAGAGACTATGAGAATATTTTAAGCTAAAAAAACAAAAGCAGATACCATTTATTCCATAATTGGGAACTCTCTTTTTTTTGAACTTCACTTCAAATTCTAAAGTTTTTTTTATTTTTTCAAAAGCATTGATATTATTGAAAAAAAAGTGAAATTTTATATTTAATTGAAAAAAGAAAAGACAAAAATAGTGAACATTCACAAGTGAGAATGAGATACTAAACATACAATATTCATGTATGATTTCTCCATTACACTTAATTGATGAGTTTTTTTTCTCTTTTATTGCAAAACTAATATATTCTTGCTTCTATTTTTGGACTATTCTTGCTTCTGTAGTTGCTTGCTATTTGTACTCTTGGGTCAGATGGGATTAATGCTTCCGTTCAATAGAATTTTGAAAACCAAGTCCATTGCTCATTATGTAAGATAATTGTTGAATAGAATTAAAATTCTGCCAAACAATATGTTAATTAAATTCATCATATGTTTTAATAACCTCATCAAGAATTCTATTGAATTTAACCTTAGGGTCTACAACACCATCAAGAGAAGTCATTTCTTCTCCGTTGTAACGAGAAGAGGAAAAACAAGGCTTTTTCAGTTAGAGTTTCATCTGTTCGGGTCTGTTAAGAGATGAGAGAAGAAGTAGCAGAACTCCATAGTTTCATTGATTTCAAACGAAAGTGAAGATATGGGTTTTTGTTTTTATAAATTTGATGGAGTAGGTAGATAAATTAGAAGGATACATAGATAGATGGATATCGGTATAATTTCTGAGAATATATAGAGGAATGTCCTTTTTCAAGATAAAAAAAAATGACCACTGGTTTTGACCGGTCAATCATTAACCATTTAAAAAAATAATTGGTTGACCGGTCGACCATTAATTTTTAAAAAGGGATAATGATCCACCGATTATTTTTATGGAAACGAACAATGGTAATCCCTTCACAATATAAATGAGGAATTCTCACCGTCCCGAGGAGCTTTCCAAGGGGATGATATGGATTAAGAGTTGGGAAGAGCTTGGGAAGCTCTATAAAATCGGTCTTATGTTGGTGTTGCAATGGTTCTGGATCTATAAATTCGCTTCATTCATCAACGAGAGTCATATCAATTGTAGAAAAAGAGCAAGTCATATCAATTGTAAATAGAGATGCAGCAACACAAGAAAATCCAAATATTTATCAACAAATAGAAGTCTAAGAGTGGATATCATGCACAATGCCACAGTGATACTCAGCAAATGCAAACATATATATTCAGTTGTAATGTAATTGTGGAGTTGCAGTTATTACGCCAAGCGCCAGTGGAAAGAAACCTAAGCTCCGTGCCTGGTGTCCACCTGAGATCTTTTGTAGCTTTTCGAATTCAAACCACACCTAGCTTTTCTGTAGTTTTTACGAAACTTGCCGGAACCGAGTGAAACTAGACTTCCAACAAAAGGCGTTACATAAAAATGTTTTGGTAGGAAGGGGATATCCAAAGGCAGAAGGCTTCCATTTTTGGGGTCATATGAGACTAAAACATTCCCGGCAGTGCCATCTTCACATTCTACATAACCCCGCAATAGTATCTCGCCATTCTTATTGAGATATTGCAAAGGCCATAGTGAATCAAATTTTGTTTCATCTTTTGAAAGACTGAAAATTCTGGTCCAAGAATCTATAACTCCATAATCTTTCATCACCCATAGATCCATGTTTTTATTCTTATGTGTAGCATTAACTGACAGGTAAAGGTCCTTTCCCAGAACATGCACTCCCATATATTCGTACGAGTACGAATCATCATCTAGATAGCAACTGGGTGTTTGAATCTCTTTGGTTCGCTCTTCAACTATATCAAATGAAACTATAACTTTAGTGTTTCCTATCCAATGAAAAATTCCATTTAAAGGCTTTAAAGGAGAATCAATATGACATAGATTATAAGGTATGTTTCCTATGTTATTCCATGAATTCGAACCTAATCTACGAACCCAAACTTCAGAAGAAATATCCTTATATTCTTTGGTCTCTATTAACAAAAACTTGTAATCATCAACTTTCCAATCGTAACAAACCCCATATTGACACATATCGGTATTGGGTTTGTAATGTTTGTTACAAACTGATGTTGGTAGCGACATGTTCTTGTATTCCCGAGTTGATGGATTCCACAAGCAGATGATCAGTTCATTACGATAATCGACGGATAAGCCGATTATGCCATCGCATGAATCCATAATTAGACAAGCAAGTTCAAACGTATCAGGTGGGATCAGATCAGTTTGAACAGACATATGGTAAGAAGAGGATGCTGCATCATAATCTATGAAATAATAAGCATCTATATGCGAGTAAGAGTTATCCGTATATGATTCAAGTAAAACAATCAATTTGTTGTTTTCCGTAGCATGAAGAAGGTGCATCTTAATAAACTTAGGGTTTTTAAACAATGCATACCAGAGTTTGCACACACTCTTGAACCGATGGATCGATTTGACTGGCAACATCGAAAGTATATAGATGATAATATCTTCAGGAAGGCTCGCCATTGTTAGCTGCTTTTTTCTTTTAACCAGCAGGTTTTTTCTTCTTTTTTTATCTTCAGGAAGGCTCGCCATTGTGCTTTTCTTTTTCGATAAACTCAAGTCTCTACCTTATAAGGAAAACTTAAACCCTTATAACATGCAAGAGTTGATGTTTTATAAGGAAACAGGAAGCCGTACCTGATTTGGTAAGCTATCTAATTAGGATTGCGTTAGGACTTAGGACTGCTATATATATATATATATATATATATATGAGATTGGTCCTACATTGTTAGAAGTTTGACAATATATGATGAGTTTCCTAGTTTGAATAAGTTTCCTAGTTTAGGCTTAGGTTTAAGTTTAGAAGTAGTATTCTTATATAGATTTCGTAGAGTTTTAGGAAATTGGCTTAAGGTTTGTGATGCCTAGAAAAGGCACCAGTTATCATCTTTGTAGGACACCAGAATATTATCAATGTAGTCTTTTATTAACTCTGTGTTTATTCTCTCCTCTTTTTGTTAGATCCTTATAGAATTTAATATATATGCACAACATCATATATATGTCTTCATTTTTATATAACACAATACCATATAAATTTTTAGCATTCAGTAGAATTTTTGAACTTTTTATATATTTGATGCAGATGAGCAGGTTATAACCTATTTGGAGCCTAAAAACCCGAATATCTTAATTTATCTCAAAAGGGGTCTATTTTGATTGGAAACGGGCCAACGATCAAGACATGAAAAGACTTCGTCTCATTATCCTCAGATTTTAGCGAAATTCCATCATTTAGGGTTATAAACATGCGTTTTTGCTATTTTATGAAAGTTTTTGTTTTGTTCATAACTTCTTCTTTACGAGTCCGTTTGGGTCACCGTTTGCGGAAAATAGTTTTATTTTATCAGTACTTTCATTATTTTTGGGCGACCAAAATTTGTCAAAAATAACAAATTAGTGTTTTAGTCAGTTTAGAGGTTTTTTCATCCTTTATTGACTAGCAAGTTAGGATTTCCCCCCCCAAGTCTATAAAAGAGTCCTCCATATATTATTTTAGGCAATTGAGTATGATTAATAAGAATTAATTTCTTAAACTGGGTCGATTATTATTTAAAGTCGGGAAACCAAATGTCTAAGTAATTATCGTTGGTCATAATCGATATTCCTAGTAATATTTGAAGTCTGAACAAAACCTATATTTTTTTCTTTTCTTTATTATCCACTGCATCAGTTGGTATCAGAGCAAAGTCGATTCTAGGGTTGATAAGATGCCACCAAGAGTAGCAATTAGTCAGGGTCGAGGTCGAGGAGGAGGTCCAGAAGGTTACATTCTATGGAGATCTAGAGAAGAATTCATGGAAGACGTCTAAGGTTTGCTGGGTCGGTATAACCTTCGGAAGGAAGAAAAATATGATAACGCTAACCCTTTTGCTAGAGGGCATCGCGAAGGTAGAATAAATCAACAAGAGGATCTTGATCGTTGGAAGGCAAGAATAAAAGTAGAGATCCCAGAGTTTTATGGTGGTTTGGAACTTGAAGAGTTTCTCTCCTGGGTGAATACGACTGAGGAAGTATTGGAATTCAAAGAAGTACCAGATAACAAACGATTTTCGTTGGTAGCGACTATATTTCGTGGTGGCAACAACACAAGCTGCTACCCAGTTGTAAAGGAAAATAGAAGTTAGTATCATGGGAGAAGTTGAAGAAACACATGAAAACAAAGTTTTTGCCACATAACTACATTGGATTGACGACCAGCAGCTGCAAAACCTACACAATGGATTACGTTCTATAGACGATTACACCAAGGAGTTTTACCGACTACTTTCTCTTAACGACATGTCAGAGTCAGATGAGAAAAAATTCGCTCGCTATATAGGTGGTCTCTCTCAACAATATCAGGATATACTCAACATGTTGATTGCTGCTCTATTTTGGATGCATATCACAGAGCAAGGCATATAGAGAAACAAGTAGGGTGTAGAAGCTTAAATTGGTGTATCAATATGGCAGCATCTCCAGCAAGTAACCGTAGTACTTCAACACCTAGTACTGATAGTAAGCTTAATTCATCGTCAACACCAAATAAAACCTCAGTTACCACTTTTGGAGGTAGGTGTAATAAGTGCGGAGAGTTTGGGCACAAAGGCAATGACTGTCAAAAAGCAAAACGAGCGAATAAGGTATTTCTCACAGAAAACGACCGTGAAGAAGATGACTGGGTAACTGATTATGAAGAGGAACATGGGGATGATTCTGAACCTGTCGATGAAGTAGTTGCTGGAGATAAAGGAGTGAACTTTGTAGTAAGAAGAAGTTGTCTCACTCCACGTAAAGATGAGGGCGACAACTGGTTGCGTAATAATATATTCCAGTCGCCATGTGATAGACACATTTTAGTGTCTAAATTGTACCTTAGTTTCTATTAAGTTAGTATTCGATTTTGCAAATATTACGTGTTTTTATGCTTTTGTAGGTACAGTAGAAGAATAAAGATTTGTGGAAAAATTGGCTCAAAAAGTGATAAAGGCACCCCAAGGACAAGTGTTATTTGGCACCCTAGAAGTGGATAAGGGGTACCCTCGGGTCAAACCCGAGTCAAATCGGTCAACCCGAGTTGACCGAGTCAACTCAGCACGGGACCGATCGGAATTCGTCTGCATCAACTGGCCACTTTCAATTCGCGTGAGAAACAAGTTTTTGTTGCTTCCAGATTGTTCTAAACACTCATAGTTATCTCACGCAAGTCATAAACATCAAAAGATCCCGTAAAATCAGCTTGAAAATCATGTATTTGGCCGGAATCATGATTCGATTAAGATTGGGATTTGTGGGCAGTTCTAGAGAGTTCTATTAGGTTTAGAACTCTCTCTAGGGTTTCTACTATCTATATAAACCAAGAGAAGCCAAGAAAATCGAGGACGAAAACCTAGAGAAGAAATCATAGAAATTCCGGCCACTTCCGGTAACCGCCGGTGACCTGCTGCTGCTCCGGCCGGCGTGTTCTTCATCCACCATCACCGAAGAAGACGATCTTGTAACATCTATATACGTTGCATATCCAGTGTTACATTCTGCTCCTGTTGCCTATTCTTTCAAATCTTTGTTGCTTAGAATACTTTCTGTTACAGCTGAACCCTCTCTTGCAACATTTATAAACGTATCTGTTCAGCTGTTGCACTATTATTTCACCTTGTAATCAACTTTTTGAGCAATGAAAAGATCTTTTGAGCAAGTTTTCTTCACCATGGGCTAAGTTTATTTACTGGGATGATGGATAAGGTATTTTTCTCAATTTTATGTGATTTAATTATTTTCTAATAATTATTTATAATTCTTTTGTTATTAGAATTACATAGTTTTAAATAGTAAAAACGGTTTTCTTTCAACAGTTGTGCTTTTGCTTGATGGATTATGCTTAGTTAATTAATTTTGATAGTCCATGCTTGTGATTTCCCTCTGTTTGTTAGCATAACAAAACCAATTTTGGCAATTATTTGGGCTTCAATTAATTTAAAAAGAATTATCTGATTAATCACATAAGTTGTTAGAATTACCTGATTCCTAATTCCTGGTACGTTTAAAATTATTTAAAAATCATATTTAGGTTATTTAGTCTTTTTTTTACTCCTGGAATTTTCTAGAATTAGTTTAAATCATTATTTTCTAAAATCATTACCTTCACAAGTTCGAGAATCGAACCTCTTTTTACCACTATATAAAATCACATCACCATGTACGATTGAAGGAAAAGTTTGTCGTCTAGTTATTGATCATGGAAATTGCAAGAATATTTTTGATGAAGAGGTTGTAAAACGATTCAAGCTGGAAACCAAGACACATCCACATCCATACAAGCTTTCTTGGCTTAAGAAAGGGAATGATGTTAAAGTAAACAAACGTTGCTTGATTTTCTTTTTTCAATTGGTAACAAATATAAAGATAAAATATGGTGTGACGCTACTAGTATGGATGCTTGTCACTTGTTGTTGGGTCGTCCATGGGAGTTTGACAGGAGAAGTAGTCATGACGGGTATAAGAATACCTACAGTTTTTATGGAACAACGTACATATAGTACTTGTACTCAGTAAAAAGATTATACCTACACCATCTACTGGAGAAGCTACCAATCTCTTGTCGTTTAAGCAGTTTGAAGATGAGGTAGAAGATGCACGTGAATTATATGTGTTGATTGGTAAAGAAGAACAACAGGATGACAGTAGTATTCCCATTGCAGCTCAACCATTGATTAAGGAATTTATGGATGTTTGTCCTAACGAGTTGTCGGACGAGCTACCACCTCTTAGGGATATAAAACATCGTATTGATCTTGTTCCTGGACCAATCTTGCCAAATAAAGCGCATTACATAATGAGTCATAAGGAGCATGAAGAACTTTGTTGTCAAGTGAAAGATTTACTACATAAGGGATTGGTCCGACGGAGTCTAAGTCTTTGTGCAGTACTAGCCTTGCTGATTCCAAAGAAACATGGAACATGGAGAATGTGTGTTGACAGCCGAGCCATCAACAAAATCATATTCAAATACCGTTTTCCAATTCCCAAATTGGATGACTTGTTAGATCAGTTGTGTGGAGGAAAAGTGTTTATCAAACTCGACTTGAAGAGTGGGTACCATCATACCAGAATTCGTGAAGGTGATGAGTAGAACACTGCTTTCAAAACTCGAAAAGGATTATATGAGTGGTTGGTTATGCCATTCGGGTTGACCAATGCGCCAAGTACATTCATGTGTATCATGAATCAAGTAATTAGACCCTTTATCGATACTTTTGTGGTTGTTTGTTTTGATGGTATTCTTCTTTATTGTGCTAACATGGACTTGCGTATTCAATATGTTCGAGAAGTGCTCTCAGTTCTACGCAGGAAGAAATTATTTGTGGCCATCAAAAAGTGTTCATTCTTGAAAGATCGAGCTCTATATCTCGGTTATATCATCACCAAGGATGGACTCAAGGTAGATGAGTCCAAGGTTATAACTGTGAGAAATTGGACTACACCTACTACATTACACGAGGTAAGGAGTTTTCATGGTTTCGCTTCTTTTTACCAGCGCTTTAGTCCCCACTTCAGCACCATTATGACACCCATTACTGAATGCATGAAAGGAGGAACGTTTTCATGGTCTGAGGAAGCTGACGAAGCCTTTGAAGCTGTCAAGAAAAAGATAATAACTGCACCACTATTGGTGTTGCCTGATTTCAGCAAGCCGTTTGAACTACACTGTGATGCATCGAAGGTGGGAATTGGAGCTGTTTTGAGTCAGGAAGGATGACCTGTAGCGCATTTCAGTGAGAAGTTGAATGGTGCTAAGCTCATCTATAGGACTTATGATGTGGAGTTGTATGCTATAGTTCAAGCCTTGAAGCATTGGCGTCACTATCTAATTCATAACGAGTTTATTATGTTGCTGATGATGATTATTTGAAGCACATCAACAATCAAGAGAAACTTTCTTCTAGACATGGTAAGTGGGATGGTTATTTGCAAGAGTTCACTTTTGTACTGAAGCACAAAGCTGGGTCGCAGAATCAAGTTGCTGACGCCTTAAGTTGAAGGAGTATGATACTCAACACCATACGAACTGAGGTAATAGATTTTGATTCATATTCTAACCATATTCTAACCGATCCGAAATTTACGGAGATTGTGGATGATATCAGTTCAGGCAAAAGAAGTGATTACCTTATGCATGGAGGATTTCTCTTCAAACCAATTATGTATTCCTGATTATAGTCTCCGATTAAAGATTATTAAGGAGTTACATGACGAGGGGCACATGGAAAGGGATAAGACTTTCCAACTTGTTTCGAAGTCATATTACTGGCCAACAATGAGGCGTGAAGTTGCTAAATTCGTGGATTGATGTCGAATATGTTAAGTTTCAAAAGGAAAAGCAACTAATGTATGGTTGTACATGCCATTGAAGTTCCAATTCAACCCTGGACAGATTTGAGCATGGATTTTGTATTGGGTTTACCTCGAACTCAGAGGGGACATGATTCAGTATTTATAGTTGTTGACCGTTTTTCAAAAAAGTCTCATTTTATTGCTTGCAAGAAGACTTCTTATGCACTGAAGGTAGCTGAATTATTCTTCTGTGAAGTGTATTGTCTACATGGATTTCCATGTTCAGTTGTTAGTGATCGAGACACAAGATTCCTTAGTTATTTTTGGAACCTTGTGGAAATTAGCTAATACAAGGCTTGACTTCAGTAGTGCGTATCATCCTTAAAGTGATGGCCAAACAGAAGTTGTGAATCGTTCACTGGGTGATACACTACGGTGTATGGTTGGAGACAATCCGAAGAGTTGGGATCAGAAACTTTCTTTGCATTTAATCGTTCAGTAAACCGTAGTCGGGGTATGAGTCCGTTCGAGGTTGTTTATGGCTACAATCCACGAGCACCAGTAGAATTAACACCTATTTCTGATCTGAAAATAATTGAAGTTTGTGCCAAATAACGTATCCAACAATTGCAACAGGTTCACAAGTAGGCTGAAGAACAGTTGTTTCGAGCTAATGAGAGGTATAAGGAGGCGGCAGATAAGAAACACAGAGTTGTGGATTTTGCAGTAGGATATTTTTTGTAGGAGATATTGAAAAAAGATCGTTTTCCAGTTGGCGAGTATAACAAACTGAAGTCGCGCAAGATTGGTCCCTTGGAAGTTGTCGTGAAGATTAAACCTAATGCCTACAAGTTAAAGCTTCCAAGTCACATCCGGACTTCTGATGTTTTTAATGTCAAACACTTGGTGTCGTATAATGGTGATAGTTCTGATGATGATCAAGAAAATTCCAGGGAGAATTTCTCTCAACCTCGGGAGAATGATGCAGATGAGCAGGCTATAGCCTATTTGGAGGCTAAAGACCTGAGTGTCGTAAATTAGCTCAAGAGGGGTCCATTTTGATCGGAAACGGGCCAACGATCAAGACATGACACGATTTCGTCTCATGATCTTTATATTTTAGCCAAATTTCATCATTTAGGGCTTCAAACAGGCGTTTTTGCTATTTTAGGAAAGTTTTTGTTTTGTTAATAACTTCTTTGTTAAGAGTCCATTTGGGTCGCTTTTTGCGACAAATAGTTTTATTTTATGATTATTTTTATTATTTTTGGTCGACCAAAATTTTCCAAAATAGCAAATTAAGGTTTGAGTCGGTTGAGGTTTTTTTTTCATCCTTTCTTGACTAGCAAGTTAGGGTTTTTCTCCAAGTCTATAAAAGAGTCCTCCATATATTGTTTTAGGCAGTTGAATTTGATTAATAAGAATTAACTTTTTAAACTTGTTCAAGTTTTGTCGATTATTATTTAAAGTCGGGAAACCGAAGTCTAAGTAATTATCGTTGTTCATAGTCGATATTTCTAAGAATATTTGAAGTCTGAACAAAACCTCTTTTTCTTTTTTTTTTATTATCCGATGCATCAAAATTGAAGAAATTTAGGAGAAATCTTACCTTTAAATGATGAATTTGGTGATTTTGTTTCTGTAGCCATGTTTTTCTTGAGACCTTGGTTTGCAGAGACTTCAATGGAGATTTCTTTTTGTTATAAAATTCTTGTTATTTCACCCCAAGATTTTACTTTCAGCAGTGTGAGTGTGTTAAGTGACGAATAAAGTTTTTAAGAGATCAACAAAATTTATATCTAATTTCAAAAGTAAAATTTAGATATGTAGTTGGGTTGTCCAAGGTTAATTGCACATAGTATTGATAATTATTCAATGAAACATTTGTTTAAATGCATCCTTTCTTCAAGGAACTAAGGTACGAATACTAATCATCACTGCTAATTTCAACAAATCCAAAAATATAAATCAATTTGCCTCATTAACTTTATCAAACAAAAGGTTGTTTGTTTTTCTGACAAGTCTGCCTGAATCCGACAAATTACAACAGACTTAAAAATATTGAATAATGAGGTTATAGAAAACTTTTGAATCAAGTAACCAATCAACCAGCCAGGTAAGAAATAATTATGAATTAGATTTTCACGACGAGTTAGATATCATAAAATGAAAAAACAAACAATTTGATGTCGAATTTTCATGTCGATCCAGAGTCAAATTCAAACAAACAAAGTGTAAATGATTAAATTATATCTGGAACTCTAGGTTTCTTTGTTTGTTATGTGCATTTTAAGAACTGTATGTTGGATAATATACTTCCTGTAACAGAGAGAAACAAATACAGAGAACTTGAAGATGATTAAGGGAGGGTTAGAATTAAAATGCACACATACTCAAACACAGAGAGGTGAAGTCGCCTGTTCAACAGACTGCCCTTAACTCAATATTTGCCAGGTACACCTTTAGGAAGATGCTGCTATACCCTTTCAGTGACAAACTTGAATTCAGGATAAAATCACCTGATACCAACCCAGCTAGCAAAGCTCGTTGGCCCGTTGTGAACTTAACAGAAGATGAAAATAAGAATGTAAACTAGTGCGCAAAACAAAGCAGGAAGATGGTGAAAAGTCGTCAGGACAGTGGCTGCGACTGGGGTAAACGAAAATCTTAGCAATGTTGTTCTTTTATAGGAGAAGTAAACCTTTGAGTTTTTAAAACGGTGAAAATTTAATTTCAAATATTAAATCCCCATTAAA
>JAJJMC010021042.1:758088-787072 GCA_023531435.1 Papaver californicum | reverse complement strand
ATGTTGTTCTTTTATAGGAGAAGTAAACCTTTGAGTTTTAAAACGGTAAAAATTTAATTTCAAATATTAAATCCCCATTAAAACAAAACGTTAAGATTGTTTTAATTAAAAAATTATTTATGATTTTATTTTCCATTGATGGGTACGGCTCGCACCAAGGCTCACGCCAAAAGCACACGCAAGCACCGCAAGCCCGCAAGCCCGCGGCCTGCGGTGCTTCGGTGCGAAGCACCGTACATGTATGCATTTGCCCACTAGTCCATTTCTCAAGTCCATATCCAATCCATTAGTTCTTTTCCTTATATAGAACATATGTGGTAATATGCATGAACTTCCTCCTTGGTTTGCCCAATGTGGGATAATCAAAGGTTTCTCATTCACTAAGAAGTGAAAATGGATGGCTTTAATTCCACCCAAGTTTGGACTAGTGATCCTAGCACCCATCAAGCTAATTAAAGTAACAAAAATTAATTTAAGTAAGAAACTATTAATTTTAGTAATATCATTTTTATTTCCCAACACTGTATGGTTATCATTTAAGAAGAAGTTTTTCAACTTTTAAAAACAAAACAGCAAGAGTTTGTATGACTACGTAAAACTAAACAACTTTTGGAAATTTCATAAAATTCAAAAATATACTTTGTATAACATGATATCTTTACATTTTTTTCATGTTTTAAAAGCACTCCTGCTTGCACGAAGTAGACGCACGTCCACTTCATTACTTTTTCATGGCTGCAGTTTTCACCCTTTTAGCTCACAAAAAAAAAAAGATAAATTTTTAAAATTTGACATTTTTACCCTTTTAGCTCACAAAAAAAAAGATAAATTCTTAAGATCTAGCATATGCTTCTTATAGAGGCATAAAACATCATCATCACACGTGAAAGCATATCAAGGCCTGAACATCAATGATAAAATAAGGGCGAAGTACTGGATAATTTTTTAATATGAGTCAATTTTTAATGTGGGCATATGATACCAATCATAAGTTGAAATGTGTTACTGTGCATTTAATAAAATATCAAATTAAAAAATATCCAATAAATTAATACTTATCTAAATTTTAAAATTTTATTTCATTCTAATAAGTTTTTAGAAAATATTGTAGATTTTAACTAACTTAAATACCATATGTCAAATTACAATTGGTACTACATGTACACATAAAAAATTGACCTACATTAAAATTTTATCCTTGCAGTACTGAATCCAATCACAAGAATTATTTTACTCTAAAACGAGATATCAGTTAGATACCAAACAACTTTACTATTCTATTAAAAAAATATAACAGTAGGAAAAGCCGAAAACTAGATTCAAAGAGATCTAAGTCTATGATTCGTGAGACTAACTGTTGAGTAATAAGAATTATGTGAGATAATTAAGTAAAGTAACAGACATAAATAATTTCATGTGGTGGAGTGATTCACTATTCTGGTGAACTAGAACTGGGTTGAATTAGTAAAAGTTTGAGTTGAAATGTCAATTTTCTGTATTCAAAGCAAAACACGTTTGAGCTATATTTATAACCAACACTTGAAAGTCCGTTGATTTCTTTTTGTCTCCTCTGTTCCTAAAGACTCACAGAAAACAATGGCTACAGAATCACCGAATTCATCACGTAAAGGTAAAATTTATCCACAAAATCTTTCAATTCGATCACAAATCTTTCGTGGGTTTCTTTCGTTTTCGTGTTTTGATTGATTTTTGAATGTCAAATTTTCTGTTTTTTCTTCAGTTGTAGTTCATCTTAGGGCAACTGGTGATGCTCCAATACTTAAACAAGCAAAGTTCAAGGTATCATCTTTATCACTTTCTGTATAATGGGTTCGTTTAATTTGATTCAAAATTTGATAGAATTTGGAGTAGAACTGATCTAGCATACATAGTGGGGGCAATTGCCCCCAATTCCAATGGGATTTGAGTTCATGGTGTTAGTTGGATTAGATTATTACTTGGGTTCTTTTTGAAACCCTAAATTTGATTTAATTTGGAGTAGATTTGAGTCCAGGATAGGTAGTGGAGGCAACTGCCCCCAACTCCAATGTCAGCACATGTGGTTGTGTTAGCTGGGTTAGATTATAACTTGGGTTCTTTTCAAAAAACCTAGTTTTGATTCAAGATTTGATATAAGTTGGGGGGGGAATTTCCCCACTACTCCAATGGCAGCATAGTTCATGGTATTAGTTGGATGAGATTAGTAGGATAAAAAACGGTTTGATCCAGCATATGCTAATTGGGGAGAGGGGGGCAATTGTCCCCTCCCCTAAAATAGAAGTTGTGGTCACCCTTTATTCATACAGTGCTGCTTGTTAACATGTATGATTCTTCGATTGTTATCAGATTGCAGGAACTGATAAGTTCGCAAAAATAATTGATTTTCTTCGTAGACAACTTCACCGAGATACACTAGTAAGTTCTCTTTCTTTCTTATCTTTCATGTCCTTGAAAACGTCGATACTTCACTATTTGGACTTGGAATTGGTTTTAGCGGAGAGTAATTGGGGTTTGTTTTACTTGACAGTTTGTGTATGTAAACAGTGCTTTCTCACCTAACCCTGACGAATTAGTGAATGATCTTTCCAATGTAAGTGATTGTACTACTTTGTGCTTTTCGTTTTTATGATATTATATTGGTTCTTGTGGATGGGGAGGGATAAAGTTGATTGTTTCTTGAAATTGCAGAATTTTGGGTTCGATGGAAAACTGGTGGTGAACTATGCTTGCTCAATGGCGTGGGGCTAAAACGGTGAAGATCTTGGGGCTGCCATCACAGGACACAGTATAAACCATGTAAATCCCCTCTTTTCTTTCAGCTTTCTTTTCTATCATGTATTTATGTGGAAAAGAAGAAAAACGTTGAACATTGATTACCATGTACAAAGTTCAAAGGCTTGTCATTGAAGCCATCTCGACGTCATTTTCTTGAATTCGAGTGTGCTGTGAACTCGTTTGGAATTTAGTGGATACCCACATCATTGTTCTTTTATCCTACACTGTCCGAGTTGTGTTATTTTTTCTTAATAGTGCACTTTACAGAGCAAACAATTATATAGTGTCTCAAACATATTGAAACATAACTACTGTATATTCACTTCATTGTTACATGTAATGGTTATCCTCTTGACGAAGAGGATCCACATTACATTCCGTGAGAAACTCATTCAGAAGCACATTATTCTCCGTTGGCATTTTATTATGCATACAACATTTTAAGTCATTAACTTTTAGTGGAGATGGTGTAACATGATTGGAGCTCCATGTTGTGGTTGAAGAGTTATTATGGTGTGTGGAGCATGTGTATATGCCTGTGACAGCTCAAATGAGAAGTTCTGTAGAATCATAGCCAATGCCATCTTAGCTTCAACAATTGCAAAGTTTTGCCCTATACAGATCCTTGGTCCCCATCCAAATGGAAAGAATGTTCCTTTACCATTCTTTCCCGCCTTTGATATTCCCTTAGAGATCTCTCTGGTCTGAATTCTTCTACATCTTCACCCCATAATTCAGGATCATGATGAATAATGAGTGTTGGTAGTATAATCTCGACCCCATCAGGTAGACTGAGATCTCTAATCTGTACTTTCTTGTATGTATACCAATGTTGTTGGATGACGGGTGGATATAATCTCTGAACTTCATGGAGTATCATAGTTACCTGCAGGTAGAGTTTGTCAGAGAACATAGTATCTGGACTGAAACATATATGATTTTTCTTTCTAGTTTAGGCGATTTTTCTGAGCACTGAAACGGTTAAATTTCTTTAGCTCGACTATCAGGTGAAGTACTCATATAAAGATAGGTACTGTGGTTCTTCCTTGTTTTAGTTTTAAATGCAGAATGAAGTGAAATACTTACAGTCGTTAGATGGGCCGATGTTCAATTTATCACTTTGTTAGAAAAAGGGTTTCTAGCAAGCAACTTGATGTTCAATTTATCTCTTCTAAGGATAGATAGCCGATGTTCTTACCAAGGGTTTAACTTCTCCAAGGTTATAAATGTTACGTGACAAGTTAAACGTCAGCCAGCTCCCGCTCAACTTGAAGGGAAGTGTTAGGGATACGTATATCCCAGGTCCTATTAAATCTCAACAAACAGTTTCAAACTCAGTTATAACAATTTAGTCTACTTCCTCTAATATCTCCTTCTAAAGTTACAGATAGTTTCAATTATCTTTGAATGTATATCTCAAAGGAAGTATAAATAGAATTAATCTCCTCTCCATTTCTTATGGAAGAGTTTTCTATAATTTGAGTGAGGCAAGATTATTCAATATACAATATGATGAGAAATCATCACAGTATTTCAAACCACTCAGTTCAGACTTGACTTGACTTTGACTTTGTTTATTGCATTTATTTTATTTCTTTGATGGAATGCTTGTTGCATTCCCAGTCTATGTACTGTGCTTGAGTTGAATTTTTTTTTTTTTTGTTTAACCCAATTAGCTTTCAAACTAACGTTCTTACATATTAAGCAAACATTTGGAAGAAAAAAAAGGCTTATTGGTGCCACCTATAAAAAGAAAAGGGAGAATTTTAGTTCAAAAACTAGAGCTCAATATACTCCTCACCTACAAGAGCAGACATGGCAACATCCTCTTCTTGTTTCAGTCTTGTATCCATGTATGAATCTTATCTCAGAAACACATTCACTTCCTCTGGTCTCTCTACGAAATCCATCAATATCGATTCTGATACCAATATCCATTACTGGTCACCAGTACAACCGTTATCTCTACCACCACTTGTCTTACTCCATGGTTTTGGAGGCAACTCACTTTGGCAATGGAGTAAGCAAATTCGATATTTCTCTACCCATTTCACTTTGTATGTCCCTGACCTTATATTTATTGGCATGTCCGTGACGAAATCTTCAGAGCGTTCGGAGATTTTTCAAGCGGTTTCGGTCGGTAAATTGCTTGAGTTGTTAGGTGTTACGAGGTATTCGGTTATGGGTACAAGTTATGGTGGTTTTGTTGCTTATCATATGGCTAGATTATGGCCTGACAGAGTCGAGAAAGTCGTTATAGCCAGTTCTGCTTTAAATATCACGTCAAAAGATGTTGAAGAGTCGCTGAAGAAAGCAAAGATTGAGAAGATTGAAAGTTTGTTCATGCCGTCATCGCCTGCTGAGCTACTAACTTGTATTCGGTTAATGCATAAACAGATCCCGATTTATGTACCGGAGTTTTTGCTGAAAGATCTTCTTAATGTAAGTATTTTGTTCTTCGTAAATTCGACGTCTTTCATTGTTTGGTTTGCCTGCTTTTTGTGTGCCACACTATATTGACTGTTAGTTGCATGATTGAAATGTGGTTGCAGATTTTGTGTAATGAAAACAGGAAGGAAAGATTAGAACTTCTCAAGGGAACCATAGTTGGGAAAGAGGATGTTATATCCATTTTGCCTCTTCAACAGGTACGTAAGAGATCAATACTCCGGTCCGGACATTACATGTCTCGATCGGTAATGTTTTCCGACCTGTTTTGTTTTTTTTCTTTTAAGACTTTTCGATTTAAAACTCCATTGTTGCACACAGGAGGTATTGTTAGTTTGGGGCGAGGATGACCCAATATTTCCATTGGAGAAAGGTTATGAGCTTAAAGAGTAAGTATACAATTTCCCACGGACCTGATCAGTGCTCATGCCACAGGTCCAGCACAAACTCGAATTTAATTTATTTCATCAACATGCATCATAAATGGCTCTCCACTTCCACTATAGTGCTATGGTTGCGCAACTACAAATCGGTGGTTGATTGCTGATTTTGGTGGTTAAGAACATGACGGTTTTTATAAATGTTGTTTTCAGGCTTATTGGAGATAAAGTAAGTATGGAAGTTATGTTGAAAACATCACATACACCTCAGATTGAAAACCCAAAGCAATTCAACGATATTGTAATGAAGTTCTTGTGTGGGATGTCATCTTCATAATTCAATACAAAAGTGATAGAAAACATATCAATGCAGTGGTGTGTTTCCGACATTTCACTTTCCGATATCCATGTACAAGTATACATAGACGTGCAGCAAAAAGCACGTGCATATTCAATAGGAGGATGTGAGTCATATATAAGCCCAGTTTATATCTTTGTCCTGTTTGGATATAAGCATTACATACATTCAACAGTGCATACACATTTGAGTGCCTTTATGATGATCTTTGATTTCGATTTTAGGTTCGAGCTTTAATATTTGTTTCCTTGTTGATTATATATATATATATATGCCTTACCAATCGATACTTGCTTTGCATATGGTTAAGAGTTACAAAGATATATTAGGCTTCCAACACTACAGAACAGGTAGCTTCTTGGGA
This sequence comes from Papaver californicum, assembly GCA_023531435.1. NCBI lineage: Eukaryota > Viridiplantae > Streptophyta > Magnoliopsida > Ranunculales > Papaveraceae > Papaver > Papaver californicum. The sequence goes on along the minus strand of JAJJMC010021042.1, from coordinate 780,747 downwards.
CGGTTGTTTTTTAGAAACCCTCCCTAGTGAGGGCTATATGGGACCTATTGTTTAAGTATCAGAGTATTATGATCCGTCACTAAAATTAAAAACATTGCAAATAGCATCAGAGACGGTGGAACAGGGAACGGTATATAATCCGTCACTAATATATTTTTGAGACAGCTTTTTTACCTTTTGGGACACTTTATGACCGTTCCCAAGAGGCCTTCTGTTTCGTAGTGCAGTCATGGTACATGCACAGATCTAATGTAAATCTGTTAACACTACATAGTCCTTTCATAGGAGAATAGACGAAGAACAAGAAGATATTAACTGATACATAAATTCATCATCAGCGGGTGAAAATTCTTGGTTGTGTCCCTAAGCAAGTGATGATCAATGACCCATGGTGTTAACCCGCAGTAGCTACAATATGATTTTACAGGTTGATTAGTTTTTCCTGAAAAACGAACACATTTTTTTTTGCATTAGAGGACACTAGAAAATCAAACTTCTATCGTTACAAAGAAATCTCCAATATTTTTTATCCAACAAAAAACACAATCAAAACGAGGACTTCCCACGAGATCACCTATCTTAGTACAAATAAATTTGATTTTTTTTGTAATTTATTTCTAACTTTTGTGGTAATTAAAAGAGAGAAATTATTATGCACACAACCACCGGCTTGTATCCACCTCCTTATACCTTCTCATGTCCTTCCTCCTTGTCATCTCAAACAGCTATCAATACGCGTAAAATGATGCAACCAGCCATGCCTAATGAAGACAGAATATATTGATCATAGAATCCCACACAAGACAAACAAATTACAACGGAATTCAAACAGTTAACCATTATGGTTTTCAAGGTTGGTGGTGGTGGATGAAGAGAATTGTCTGACTCGTCCCTAAACCAACTCAATGGTTCAATCCCTGCTTCTGTGGGTAACTTGAGAAATCTGACTCGTTTAAGTCTTTCTTTCAATACATTAACCGGTTCACTACCAATAGGAATCAACAATCTAACACAGTTGAAAGTATTGGTATTGAGTCACAACAAGTGTACGGGTTATTTTACCACAAAATGTATGTCAGAGCGGAACACTTGAAATATTTGAAGCAAGTTATAACCATTTCACAGGGTCTATACCAAGAAGCCTTAGAAATTGCACTAGCCTAAGAAAACTCTCAAAGCAATGGGGGGATTGCCAAAATTTGACAGCTCTGGGTCTCTCATGGAACAATATCACTGTTAGAATACCATCTGAAATGGGCAAGTTGAAGAATTTAACTGAACTTTATATTCATTCAAATAACTTAGTAGGGGAAATTCCTAAGGAGTTGTTTAAATTGTCTTCATTGAGCAAGTTGATTTTGCATGATAACCGACTTTCCGGTAGGTTGTCCTCTGGAATTGGAATTCTATCCAGCCTGCAAAAGCTCAACTTATCGACGAATAAACTCGCTGGATCAATACCAAAACAACTAGGGGAGTGTTCAAACTTACTATTTTTAAAGTTGAGCAAGAACAGTTTTAATGAAAGCATACCACCTCAAATCGGAAAGTTGGATTCGTTACAGATTTTGTTAGATCTTAGTTATAATTAATTCAGCGGAGAGATACCATCGGCTCTCGGAAGATTAAACAAGCTGGAAATGTTAAATTTATCCCACAACAAGTTTTTCGGTTCAATTCCATCTTCATTTGATCAAATGCTTAGCTTGAGGGTTGTCAATATTTAATACAATGAATTGAGCGGTCCTATTCCAAATATCAAGGCCTTTAAGGATGCTCCAATTCATGCATTGAAGAACAACAAAGAGTTTTTCTTGTCTGACATCATCTGCATCTCCGATCGATCGGATGGAGATTTTTTTTTAACCAATCATGAATTTCAAAATTACAAATAAACAAATAAAATAGACATGGATCTTGAACAGAAAAACAAACACAGAACGGAAAAGCAAACACGACAAACAAACAAAGAAGCAAAGCCAGACAAAGGAACAAGCAAATAAAGCTCTTTGCGTGCAAATTGAAGTGGCCTAATGCTTCAATTCAATCATCATCACTGAAAAAGTGAGCTTTACTCGAGAGAAAGTGGGACAATGATGTACTTACAGTCGTATTGTTGCCAGTAAAAAGACCATGATTCTTTTCGTGAACTTTTGTAGTCCCATTTTTTAAGACGTCACGCTGAGTGTACGAGAAGGGTATGTCGTAGGAACACTGTGTTGCCATTAGAGTCCCCTTCACTCTAGTCATAGGTTGCAGAGTGATAGTTTTCACAGACCCCACTTCAAGGCTGTCAGTCTCCGTTTCTCCCCAATTCTTAGATCCGGTAAACTCAGTGGAAATATCAAGAGAACCTTCTTCTATGAGTGGGACGCCAAAGGCATACAACATAAAACAGAATTACCTTATCACCAGCTTGACTACCTCTTAATGTCTTCAATCTTAATAATAACTTCCATGTTTACAGATTTGATGAAGAAGAACAGAAAATGTGAATCTTGTCATCATTAAAACGATAGAAAGAAAAAACAAAATGTATCCGAAAATAAAACCCAATAGAATTGCTCTGCTTACCAATATGAAGCTGCTATCTGGATGGCATATTTTCTTTAATGTTAACCAAAATGAGAACCAATCAATTACATAAGTAAGGCAATGTTTACGAATACCACAAAATTTGCATTTCCAGTTTTTTATCGTTGATTGTTTGGACATGGAAATACCATAAGGCTCGCCCTTACCTAACTTTTCCAGACAGCTCTAAATTTCAAATATGCTATTTCTAAAACTCATTCTAAGCGAACAAAATTGTGAAATGAAGGGGGTCTGACCATGGCTGAATCCTGAATGGTAGGCTCTTGGGAAAGTATATATGAAGAATACATGAACCAACTAGACTAACACCTAATTAGCATTGGGATGCAAACCCCAGATATATATGAAGAAATTTGTGATCAGTGATTTTCCAATTTCATTCATTCATTTCTTTAACTTTCTTTCAATTCCTTCACAAACTCTTTCATGGGAAGAAAAAGGCATGTTGTGAACTTCATGGGAACCAAAAAAAAAAAAGCAAACTATCAGAGGCAGTGACTTTCCCAAAAGATGTTGTCATCATTATACTTTCCATGTTACCAGTCAAATCTATCTCTCGGTTCAGGTGTCTATGCTAATTAAGTGTTAGTCTAGTTGGTTCATGTATCTGATTTTGAAGAAAATTATCAAAGTCAGCAAAACACATGTCCAGCTCGCTACTGCCATATATTGAGTGCGTAAGGAACTGAACACACCTGCAGCATGGAATTCTGGGGCCAATTGAGCACTTGAGGAGACAGCATTGCATCTTCTCCCCAAGGGTCGCAGAAGTGTCTGTCACAAACCAAACAAGATTACCTAAGTAACACAATATATGAACTAATAGTTATAACATGAAAAAGCAATAGCCACAAGCTTTTCATACTAACACAACTTGATTTTTCTACAAATTGAATTTTTCTGTTCTTCGGAACCTCTTAAATTCCAACAAAAAGTTAAATACGAAAATATGCTCAGTATAAAACATGTCACCAACGAAAGTTCAGTATCATAACTAGGGCACTCAATTCCCACAATCAAAAACATAAAACAAAGAGAAAGATGAAGATAGAGGATTACCTTATCACCAGCTGGAACCCTGACTTGAAATTGACTACTGCTTCAATCTTAGTAGTAACTTCCAGGTTTACAGATTTGATGAAGCAGAACACAAAACGTGAATCTTATAATCAGTATAGCGCTAGAAAGAAAAAACAAAATGTATACGAAAACCAAACCCAACAGAATTGCTCTGCTTTCCAATTTGAAGCTGCTATCTGGATGGCATATTTTCTTTAATGTTAACCAAAATGAGAACAATCAATTACACAAGTAAGGCAATACTTAACCGAATAAATTTGATTCCTTATGGAGTTGTTAATCCTCTACACGACCAATTAACCATAACTCAAAGACAATGAAAACTGACCCTTTCCTTTAACCTTTCACACAAAGGTCACCATCGACAATTCCATGTCTCATAAGAACAATCTCTTTAACTAAATTCCTGTAAGTAAATGGTCGAACAGCTGCTCTTACAAACAACTCAGGTGGAATTCTACTCTTTTTTATTTTCCTCCTATTCGGTCCACTTCCCACAATCTTCCACTCTTCTTGCTTCATCTTTGTTTTCCTACTCTCATTCACCGTCTCTTGTTTCGTCTCTGTCATCTCCGATAATATTCCAAGTTTTTCCTCCTTCTCTTCTTCCATGGCTTCCATTTGTTTCTTGTAATACGCTGTAGTTTTCTCAACACTTCTTGTAACAAAACTTTCCATTGCATCCGAACTTCTTACCGCCTTATTAAACTCCTCTTTCCAATACTCTTCATTCTCTTCTATGCTTTCTTTCTCTTCTTCAGACTCTTCATTCTCCTCATCCTCATCCTCACTGCCACCCACTCCTCCTTCAATGTCTTCAATCACAAAATCATCCTCGTTTTCATCATCTCCATCCTCAACTTCAAACCAATCCACAATTTCTTTCTCGCCCTTATCCTTCATGTTATCCTCATCTTCATCAGGAGCATCACACCCCAACTCCATCTCTTCCAATTTTGCCTTCCACTCTTTCGTATAAGGATGCAAAAGCTCAGTAGGATGATTCGACAACAAAAACTCCAAACATTTATCCTTCCTCTCATCACTCATTTTCTCATACGCATTCACAACATCATCCACAAATGCCTTCGGATTCACCCTCACAATCTTACACAACCCCGCAAAATACGTACACATTTCAACTCTCCCATCATCATGTCTCAATTCAAACATAAAATTCATCTCTGTACTTGGATCAACCAATGGACCTAACCCTTTAAAAAAGTCCTTCTGAGGCTCAAACCTACATTGATACACCGGCCGCTTAACATAAATTATATCCGGTCTCATCCACGCTGCACATTGCGTAATCAACGACCGTGTCTTATTCCCCAACCTCCCCATCAAATTCCATTTATCCAATCTCTTCTCCCCTGATTCAATCACCACTTCACACACCAACGTCCATTGCTGCCACGGAAACTCCGTAACTCTCCATTTCGGATGCCGAACAAACACCCAGTAATGCTGAAACCCAATTTTCTTATCTAAAACAGTCAATCTCTCACTAAACTCCGTCGCCATATCGAATTTCTCAATCTCTTCCCATTCCTCATGACTATCCACTTCTTGCATCATCGTCACACCTTCTTCCCATAAACGCGCACGAACCGGATCGCCAACAACGATCCCACGCCATGAATATGGACCGTACTCACCGTATTTGTACCAATCGTGTGGATGTTTAAGATTCGGATCATCTTTCTCCATGAAACGAACCATTCTATCATACCCCAATCCAACCATCTGTAATTCATCTTCTGTGAAATTATCAGCCTGGTTTTTATGAGGGTTTTTCAATCTGTAGAAGAAATTTTCTGCATAGATTTTGTTTTTCCGACGAGCGTTTCTTTTCGCTTCACGGCGGACATCAGCGTTTCCTTCTATTCTTCCGGTAGATGGACCTCCGGGTTTTTTCTTACTGCGGCCGGCGGAGACACTGGGGTTACGATTGGGGTTGATTTTGTGGGAAATGCGTGAAATTTGAGGGGTTTGGGAGAAGAAAGAATGGATTTTTAGGGATTTTTCGATGGGGGTTTTGATTTTGTTGGGTGGAATTAGGAATCTGAATAGAGGGTTTGGCCATTGGAGAGATGAGAGATTAGGGTTTAAGGAATTGGTGTGGGTGAAATTGGAGGTACGCATTTGGGGTTTAGGGCTTTGGAAAGGGGAAGATGAAACGAGAGTGTTGGAAATGAGGATTAGATTTTACTAAGGGGGAGGTAAAGGAGTAGGATTGTTGTTATATCCACTCTTGCTTTTGCTATTAGCTAGCCACTTCTGTCGTGGCATTATCCTGACCCTCGTATTATGTGTTCAGCCCTATGGAGTTATGTATGCTTTAAGAGCACCCACGGTGGTGCGACTAAACCCAAAGACTAAAGATAAAAAAAATTTAGGTTTATTCTGCCTGAAACGCAACGGAGTAAATTTTAATTAGGCGTAAGACTAAGCTAACGCATGGCGTTGAGCGCATATACAAGGATCCATCTGTTGGAATTGTGTTGTACGAGCGTATGCAAGTGAAAACGGTTTGTTGGGGCGGACGTTGGATGAACGCTTGGTGGGACACGCTACGCAGAAGAGCGTCTGATGATAGACGCACGTTTAGCATCACGCCCTAGTGACAGGTGTGTGTGTAGACGAAAAATTAACCATACGCCTGATGGGGAGTTCTATTCATGAAAGTGGTTCGTGTGCAGCATGAAGACTGGCGCGTGTGTAGAGTAACGCCTGCTTCACCATGTGGCATTCTGGCCTTACGCCCGTCTTCATCAGGCGGTGTTCTAGGCGAACGCCTGATGGGGCAGAGTCTTTTATTCTCCTGTTCTCTTCTCCTTCTCCGCTCTTCCTCTCTTCCAGACTCTTCAGACGCATACAACTTCAAGCGCCTACCACTTCAGCCCTCCCCTCCCTCCTCTTCTCATCCTCTTTTCAAAATTGAAAAAGTTTAGCAAAATTCTAGCAGCTTTAAAACAAAGTTATCTAAGTTAGGTTTATCTCAAGGCAATGTATGAAACTCAAACTTTTATATGAATTTTAATGGATTTCATAGGTTAAGATTATGATTTATTGTGGTGTTTATATGTGTGTGTTTAAAGATTAAACATATGAATATGAAATAGACATCTTAAGTTTTACAAATTGTAATTTTGCAATTGGGTATAATTCTAGGGTTTTGAAAGTTGTAAATTGGGTTTAAAAAATGATGATAATTAATTGATTTGAATTTATAATTGATGAAGTAGTTGGTTGATTTGAGTTGGGTTGTAGTTAATTTTAAGTTCTTGATTAATTGAATTACGAAATTTTGGAATTATAATTGTTTATGTTCCTTTATAATGAATGTTTATGGAAAAAGTAGGGAATTATGATGAATTTTTGGTGAGTTGGTAATTCGATTAGTGGACTATTTTGTGAATCATGAATTTTGTATTTTTGGATGATTTATGAATGTTTGTACATTTGATTATCTAATTAGATGCGTACTTTTCTAATGATGAAATTTGCATTTTTGTGGATTTATGGATTAATGTAGAGTTTTATATTTGTGGATTATGAGGATTACTCTTAATTTTAAAACTTGTATGTACTGTTTGCACAGATGTTGAGCAATGTCACGGCGAGATTCGTTGGTCGAAAAAAGAGGAACAAGAAAGCTAAAGACGTTGAGGAGCCAGAAGTAGACCCTACTACTGAAGATATGGTCTATGTTCTCGGGTTAGCGAACTACAGTGTCGTGGAAGATGCTCAGAGTCACGCCTCTACGAATATTACATATTCAACTGATTCAAAATTCAAGTACATACATCGTGGTACCCTTAAATCGGTCATTCAGGCCTATACATGTATTATAAAACACAGCCCTAGGGTTAAATACATAATTGAAAAGGAAGGATGGGACCGTTTATTAACCATGTAGTAGATTCGTCACATGCATTGGTTGGATACCTTGTTGAGCGTTTTTGGGATACTACAAACACTTTTCACTTCTCCTTTGGTGAGATGGGGTTCACACCGCTTGATTGAGTCATGTTGACAGGATTGAGTATTGGTGTTGGTAAGGATATTTTGTATGACCCGGCGAAGTACCAATTTGAATATGTCTGGGCGCATATTTTTTCAGAAATTAAAGATAGTGAAGTTTGTAAAATAGAATATATTCCCGCGCAGTGGGTTTCAGATGCAATACAGTTGCCTTTTTGAGCACATATTTTGATCCAGGAACGTTGGTTGCGGCTAACAATGATAGCATACTTGCTGAGAGAGTGACCAGAGCCTTTTGTATGTATGTTTTGGGACAATTTTTCTTTTCAAATGTTAAAAACTATATTGATGTTAGATGGTTAGCTGCTTTTGAGGATCTAAATGTTGTTGGGAATTATGACTGGGGTGGTGGTGCTTTTGCGAAATTGTATTCCAAAATCGACGCATCTGGCAGGAGACAAAAGTCTCTTGCCGGACCCTTCCAAATATTGGAGGTAAATTTCTTAATTATATTTATACTTCCTTTAAATGTTTATTTGTTGGTAATTTATTTATTTGATTGGTTGTATTGACATACTAGTTTTAGGGGTATGAATATCTGGGCATATATCGACCAAAGAACTCAACGAGTGATAGTGAAGCACTGTGGCCTAGAAGTTCTCGATGGAAGGGTACAAGAAGGAAGAGTATTGATATTGTTCGCTCTAGGACTTGTCTTAATCAGCTGGCTATAGACGATGTGACCTGACGATCGTGGGATTGCGCTATCTTAGTCCTTGACACTGATATTGGACGGATAACATCAGAGCTCTCAGACAAAAGGGTTATATATTCTTGGATAGGCACTGTGAGTTGATAATTTATTTTGATAGCACTGTTTTTTATTTTCTTGGATTTTTGGATAGTTAATTGGTTTATTTTTTTATAGTTACTTTCTTTGCACAACATAACGTCTACCTCGAAGAACTGTGTTGGAGGCAGAACCATTATAATTTTGACGTTCCCATGAATCCACCTACTCGTATTGCCAACCTCAACAATAACGAAGCTAATCAGCTGAGGAAAAGCGATTTGGTCGACGCAACTGAATTATTGCATGTTGTTACGTATGATTTGTATATGGAGTATTAGCGACATGTAACTAACTTGCAAAAATATGACACCAAAGTCGATTGGGAGGTTGAAACATATGGGTATGCTGGTGACCATATTAAACACAACATCCAAGAACCTGATGAACATGTACCCATTCCGCCTAAAAAACAATTGTCATACGTGAGTATACAACAAATTTTATTTTTTTGAGTACATAAAAATATGTGAGAATGTGATCAACAATATGTTGATTTTACGCAAGAGTTTCGTAAGTTTGCGTTAAATGAAACGAAGGAGAGGATGAAGTTTATCATGGCCAAAGATGAAGAAAAAATACGGGGTCTACAAAATCACAACAACAATTCGGAGTTACAGTTGGCCCATTTTCGTACGCAACAACCACCCCTTGGGTTTGACACTTTTTCTCAAACTATGCCACCATAAACGTGGAATATCATGGGTCAGGGATCATCATCAACAATGACATCAGTTAATTACACATCGAGATCATCTTTGCCTCCTTATATGCCACCGTGATCGGCGCTTTAGAATCAAGATACGAATGGGAAGTCTTTCATTTGCATTGTATTGTCATTCAAACAGACATTTATTATCTTTGATCTGATTGGAATTGTCATTTCAAATGACTTTTCTTATCTTTGCTTTGTCTTTTATCTGCTTTGTCTTATCATCCCCAAAAATATTTTTAATCTTTTCTTTGTCTTTTATATCTGCTTTTTATTATCATATCAAAAAAGATACTTAATTTTTGTTTTATCTTTTTATCTGCTTGGTCTTGCCATCTCAACCGACACTTGTTATATTTGATGCGTCTATTCATCCTATTTGCCTCAACTCACTTAATTTTTTAAATAACAAGAGTATCTAGTCATATTAACACTCAAAAATTTATCCCGTCGAATCATTCAAATGGTACGATCTCGCTAATAATAATACCCCTTTATAAACCATACAAAAGCCTGCTAAGAATTAATTTTCTTTTTAAGGTTTTTTTATAGAATTTATTCTCATGTGGTAAATAACATTCGTTTAATTTTAGAAATCGTTATTTCCCTAAATAGAGAAGTATCGGTTTTGATAATATAGTGCCCCATCATCTGGTTTTCCTTAATGGACAAGAACTCTATATTAAGCAAACTCCTTATCTGAGATGGTATATATATATATGCGTCGGACACATTACAAGCCGTATCAAGGTAAGTTTCAATATTGAATATCCCAACTGTAAATATGGGAATACAAACTGACAAGGTGAGGTTCAATGTTGGAGGCAAAATCTTTGAAACAACTGCAACAACACTTGCAAACGCATGCCGAAATTCCGTGTTTGGAGCTATATTTGATGATCAATGGAACCTGCAACCAAGAGAAGTTAACAATGAATACTTCATCGACCGAAACCCTGAATGTTTCTCTATTCTACTTGATCTCTTAAGAACAGGTGAGCTTCATGTTCCTCCTAACATACCTGAAAAATTATTCTACAGGGAAGCTCTCTATTATGGTCTTCTTGATAATGTAAGATCTGCGAAGTGGGGTAGATTTGAAGATGGTAACAAGTTAAAACTAACAAGTTCGGTTAAGGGTCCTGCTCCTCATGATTGTACTGCAATAAGGACTAGTCCGGATGGAGGTTGTGCTGTTGCTCATGGCAGCATTGTTCATGTCTATAATTGGATGCTCGAAGAACGTGAACAATTGAATCTTGATTATGGATTAGTTAATGATATTGCATGGATCGATTCGGAGAATATTGTGGTCAGTACTGGCCAAAGATTAGGTGAGGGATATGGAGCAATTGGTCTTTTTAGTTCCTCAACAGGTGATCTTAGGCATAGATATGAGATGAAAAACCAAACTGCTGGAGCTTTATGTTTCAACTCTGATGGTAAGATATTTGCATGCTGTGGAGGAACAAGTTCAGAAAATGGGATTGGAGTTTGGGATCAAGTTACCGGAAAACAGATTGATATTTATAAATCAAAATCTGGTTGGCCTTATGGTGATGCTGGCAAGATTCAATGGCTCAATGGAAGTAATTGTTTATTTACTTCTGCTTTGTCCCCATGGAGGAAACACAGTCACACTGCTCTTATAGATATTAGAACTAAAAAAAAGGTAACTTGGTCTTGGTCCAAAGAATTCGCCCAAATGGAAGGAGCTGCTGCTGCATATGATGCAATTGCAATGGAAGAATGTAATTCTATATGTGTGGTCCGCGACCATGACAATTTGGGTTTCATGGATATGAGAACTACCACTGGTAGCAAAAGCATTAGATGGAATCCAAGAAATTTGGAAAACAGAAAGTATGTCCAACCTTGTTATCCTAAACTAGCAATACATGGAGGACAGGTTTTTTATTCCAGGGATGATGGCGTCTCTGTGTTTTCTGGACCTCACTCGATTTTAACATCTACTCTTGGGACAAGTCGTGGTGGTGCAATTCGTGACTTCTCAATTGGTGGTGATCGGCTTTTCATTCTTTATAGTAAAGAGAATATGTTCGACGTGTGGGAGACTCCATCTCCTGCAGTTATTTGATGATCTCAGTACTCATGCCTCGACCATCTTTTATTTTCTTTCACTATCGTGAATGTCTCTAATGTAACAAATTTATTTGATTAATATTAGTGATTCTCATGACATATTAGATGATAATAGTAAAACAAATAAAATTGTGCTGGTTAGTTAAAATTCATTAAAATCTTAACTAAACTTCAGATAAATATTAATGCCGGATCATTTGTTTATATATTGTTGATTGCTACGCCAACATATCCTTTAAATTGCTCAAATTGATCTTAATGTATTCAGTAATAGATTCTCATCGTTCAAGTATATATGTTATGACATTTCTTAAAGATTCACACCAGCTTTGATATGTATAGGGCACAAGGATTAACTGATATGGCTCATGTTGTTTAGATGTTACAAATTATAACCCTTCATGCATTTTATGTCCAAATAGTTGCACACTTTGTGCACTCCCCTAAGTGCTCATTCCAGATCTCGGCCAAACCAAACTTTTATTGGAGAAGCCCAGAGTCGTGTTTTGCGGACATCATGCTATTTTATTTCGATATGCAAAATAATTTCAAACCTTCGTTCTAGAGGGAAAATGGATATTAAGAGAAAAATTGGGCGAAGCCTACCTTTAAAAGTCTTAGAGCTACTCCAATAGATTGTGTTGAAGAAAAAAGTCTTAATCCATATAGGATACTCAACCATATTTATAAAAAATTATCTCCAACCCATTGATGTGAGGATAATGTGGTAAAAAAAAGTTAGACATCCTCTAGGTGAACCTCTAGTTTTAGACATTCATTTAGAGGATGTCTTCACATTTTTATTAACAAAAATAATTGAGAAACAAAAATGGGAATAATTTGAACCAATTATATATCTACAAATAAGTAAAAAAATGATTGAAATTTTTATGGGTTGGAGATTAAAAAAAAATTCCTTAATATTTAGAATTTTATACCTAAAAAATGTTTTAAAAATGATACCCCATATGAATATCCACATTCACCATTGGAGAAACTCTTAGCAAGAGTGAATTCACAAATTGTCTCTTCCAAGACATCTCATCCAAAAAAATTCCCTAATTTTTTTTATATTTTAAATATAAATGAGAATGAACATAAGCTGGCAAATCATACAACAAACGGAAGTCAAACGAGAGGTTACACGGCAATAATTTGGGAACTTTTAGTCGTCCCTAATTTCTTAAATCAAATTGGAATAGACGACTCCATGACTAAAACCCACCCTCGTATATAACAACCCTTTTAAGTCTTTTACGTTTAATTTATGCTTAAAAAAAGAAAAAAATAGGGTTCTAAAATCTAAATGGACGTTGTGTTTAGCATTCCCTATTTATATTCTTTAAAATTTGTGGCTCGATGCAGTATTATCTTTTCAAATAAGTCTCGCGATTGTAGGAAACTTTTTATGTTATTTTTATGAATTTTTTGCTGCTAATATTCATTGAATTACAAGCTATTTTTTTGTAGCAAATTTAAATTTATTTTGAGATGAAATATCGATACCTAATCTATCACAAATCTTACTAATATAATAAAAAAAGGTTTTTTCGGTGAAGTTTTTTTTTGGTGAATGCCTTTATCTAACCCTGATATTACCAATATAATCTTTAACACTAACAACTACGTACTACCAGTGGATAAGTATCTAAGGTTAAAAATGTACATTGAACATATTTTTACTTACTTACAGAAATATCATTGTTTTAAAAATTAATCAAAAAAGATTTAAGCCTTCATATTTTTCAAAATACAAATCGGATTATACAGACTTTATAATTTTAAAAAGCAATTTGAATTATCTATGTAACGAGGGAAGATATGAATATTATAATTTTATAATTAAGCAAAATGAATTATTTTTTTCAAAATTATTGTTGAATTCAATTGCAAAAATGTGCATAGCGCATGTGTTGCTACCAATGAAAGTCAATAAAATAATATTTTATAGACTTATACCACCAATTAGAAAGATAAGTATACTTATCCATTGAGACCGGAAGAATCCTGTAAACCATCTTGATCACATGAGTTGTTATCCTTTTCATTTATAACTTGTATTATTTGAATCTGCTTCTTATTACCGGTTGTTTTGTATTATTTCAAGACGTTTTCTACATCAAACAAATATAAAATAAAAAACATATGAATACGATCTCTTAGCCATTTCCTTTCAAAGAAATTCAGTTTACTCCAATATCTTAAAATTTCTTTCCTTTGGATAATGTAAAATCTTATAATAGACTAACCGAAAATAATCGCAGAAAATATATAAACTCTTGTGGATGAGAGGAATTAAACAAATACACCATATGCACACATCCTTTGTTTGTATATGTATAGACACGAGAGATGATGCTTGGCTCATGTTATATATGTGTTGTGAAAACAAAATTAGTAAGCAGAAGTCATTTTAAAAGCACATTTTATTTGTAGTTCATGTTACAGTCAGATGCTTGGAGGAAATTTTTATGAGATCAATAAATTTTGGAACAGAAACTTATGCCATTTTTTTTTCTTTCGAGAATCCAACATGATATATAGTTTTGAAACAAAAAATGATATAAAGGACAATTATTAGAAAAAAAGAATTTACAGCTTTACAAGATGCATAAAGCAAGCTTAAGAAAAGCAATGCCACAAGAAAAAAAAATAAAATGAAAAGAATGTAAAGAAAAGTAAAAGCTAGCTAAAACAATATCTGAAAAAGATATTAACCCAATTTAGCATGGTTTGCAAGAAGTTGACGTGTAATAATCTGCATCCAACTGTACCCAGGGACAGAGTGAGGAGGTGCATATGGGGTCTGACGGATCAAATAAATAAAATCATGATATGTAATGATCTAGAAAAAATAAGATTTTTTTTTATTTCTTAACTTTTCTTTTTTGTATATTTTGGTTTGATAAAAAATATAAAATATATATATATAAATATTAAAATATATATATAAAAAAATTAATTTTAGATTATAAAAAAATAAACTAAATTAATAAGAATAATTTAATATTTTTACTGTAATTAGATAATGTTTATTTTTTATTTTCATACGGAAGTAAATTAGTATCCTAAAATAATTTGAAGAAACCTTTAAATCGGGGAGGCTTACTGCAACAAGCAAGGACCCGATTCTAAAAAGCCAAAATATAATTAAGAAAGTCAACATTAAATTTTGATGTTTTGGAAATTAAAATCATGTACGCATATGGTTTGCAATGATTTATTTATTTTTTTGGTTTCATGATACACCCATACACCATTCAATTCGATGTCAACAAACACTAAAATCAATGTGATAAACAAACGTATTCATTGACGATCAAATAAATAAAAATAAATTGTCAATACAAATTTTTCTTTGTAATATTCTTACACCAACGTAGCTTTGTTTTAATCGAACAAACAAAATTCTAATCCTCCCTCAAAACTCATCTTAAATAAAGATATAAAATCTCAAGCACATCATAAGTATTTGTTCAAAACCTTCCACATCTATATGTATTTTCTTCGATTTGTTTTCATTGTAATCACGGGATAATTCTTTTTGTTAAGATTCGTAACAATAATTCTCAAAAATAAGTGAATAAGTGAATAAAAGACAAGACATATAATAAGTTTAGACATGAGTGAATTTATAGAGACAAACTTAAAATAACCTACGATAAACTAATTCCTGGTTCTTGATAATTCTTGTTTTCAGACATGTTGCCTATATATATCTTTACAGAATCTTCGGCCTACTCCAATATCTTTAAGACTTCTTTTACACATCAAATATAAAATCGTGAGAAAAAATAGATTAAATATTGATAAATAAAATGAAATTATGATTTTTGAACTAAACATAATAACTACACAGTATTCATAACCTTCTACTATATAGAGAGACACGAGGAATAACGGATGGCTCATAATTATTACATGTTGCGATAACAAAACCAGTAAACATAACTCTCGATCGAGAGTCATTTCAACTCTCGATCGAGGGCCACTGTGCCCTAAATTTTTCATTTCAATTCTAGGAGAAACCTCACTTTTATTGTTGGAAGCCTTGGAATCGTGTTTTGCAGACTGCAGACATCTTGCTATCTTATTTGATATGCATAAATCCTTGGTTGTAGAGGAGAAGTGTCTCAACGAGAGCACATGGTACCGTAGTAGATATGGACCATATCATATGGTTTAGAGAGACGTTGCTTAAATTAGTTAATTGGTATATATCGATTAAGATAAGAGTATTGAAGGAATTAAGAAGGCAATTAACTTTTATGTTTTTCTGTTTAACAAGCTTTTTTTTTTTTTTTTTTTTTTTAACGAATTTCATTTTACTTTCAAGGTGAAGATCAATCAAATATTTTTCATATGGCAACTGAAAATAAATAAAACAACAACTCAGAAAAAGTATAAAGGTAAAAATACAAGAAAGATGAGCATAATATTTCTCAATTGAGACCTTGAGAATATTAAGTCGAAACTCTGCAATTTGTTTTATCGCAATAGGTTTTCAATTTCCTTTTCAGTTTCATTAAACTCTTGAATTTGTTTGATCACAATCGATTTTCAGTTTACTTTTCAGTTTCATGTATGTGCTGCTACTGTGTTTACTTTCTTGATTATCAATGTCTTTTTTACCAACCAGAAAAGAGAAAAAATAACCATGAACACCCCCCTCTCTAATTCTTACAAAATATTTAGTTTTCCCCAATATCTCGAGCCTTCTTTAATTCAAGATGTAAAAATTTAAACTAAAATCAGTTAATTATCTGTAAATGAAATGAATATGTGCTCTTTACGATCTTTAGATCAAATGGACTTGCAAAACAGAGAGAAATTTTGGTGAACACAAAAACTAAGCACATCCTTCCTATATATGCAGACACATGAGGAAAACAGTTGAATCAAGTTGCGAAAACAAAACCAGTGAACCCAAATCATTTCAAAACCCTTCATACATTTTTTTTTGTGTGTGCTCACAATTTGGCACTTTAATTTTTGGTTCTTATGTTTGAAAATTATTGTTAAAAGACTGAATGAATTTTTTTATTATTTTTTCTGAGATCAACGGATTCTCTTAACAGTCCATCTTTATCTCAGTAGAATCTTTTTTAATGGCATGATTCCATCTTTTTCACCGTTACTTAGAAAAAGTGAGCCGAGCAAGAAATTATATCATTAACAAAAAAAAAAAATGGATTAAGAATCATCTTAGTCAAAATCAAATATGCACCATGGTATTGCTCCTCATTTATGTTGGATCACAATAACCGACCAACTAGGCTTAGTCCAGTTTTCTACAGGGAGCTGATGACACCCAGAGTCGAAAGTTTCCCTAATAATTGATGTGCATGTTTGATATGGGTCATTATTGTTTAATTTTTTTTAGGTATTTTATGATATCGTGATAACATGTTATACGATTTGTATAATTCGATAATTTTTAAATACGTATATAATTCGTTTTATATGGATTCACGAATTTACTGACAAGATCTGAGAGTTAGTTTAAAAAAATAAAAATAATAATTATTAATAAAGGGTTCTATTCTATAATTATAAAAAAGAAACGAAACGGTAAAAAAGAAAAATTAGTTTTTTACCGCTTTACAGCTATGAAGTTTTCCACACACACAAAAATTCCATTAAAGTACCAAAACAAACAAATCTCTCTTCTTTCTCTCTGAACTCTGAAACAGAGAAGATCCCTTCTCTTCACACCTCCATCAAAAATTTCAGATCCTAGTTATAGACCTCCAAATCCGTATCCAACAACAAATTCTTAGCTACCCATTCTTCAAAATCTGTGTCAAAACATCGGAAAACTTCAGAAATTAAGGTCAGATTTATAGAATTTTTAACCCTAGTTTTATTTTGGGGGAACTTTTTGGAATTGAAGAAGAAAAGTTCAAATTGAAGGATATTAACAGAACCCCTCGTTTCATTTTCTTCATTTGAGTAAACCCTTTTTCAGAAATCTGTCAATCCTGTGAATTTTATGAGAAATCGCTAACCCTAAATATATCTTGATGATAGTTTTGTGATTTTTTACTTTTTCTTGTGAAATTTTATGATGATGAAGATGTATTCAAGGGATTTACAGAAACCCTAGTTTCGATTGCTTCTTCTGAGTGTAAATTTTGTGAATTTTACGTAATTTGTTTTTTAAGTTTCTTCAGTTATTTGATTAATGGAGCAAAGAAAGGTTCTGATTTTAGTGGTGTTAGGTTTATTTAGTGACATTTCATTTACTGCTTCACAATTATCTCCGCCACCAGTTCAGAATTTCGATCCTTCACAATTAGTTCCGCCACCAATTCAGAATTTTGTTCCTTCACAATTATCACCGCCAACAGTTCAGAATTTTTCTCCACTTCCACCGTTAACACCACCTCCGCCTCCTCCAGCACCGTCTCTTCCTCCCCCTCCTCTGGTGCCACCTCCACCTCCTCAAGCTCAATCTCCTCCACCACCACCAGCTCCTCTGCATACTCCTCCTCTGCGACCCCATTGGAGGAGACAGTCACCACCTTTGCGAAATCATAATTTTAGAGATGCTTCACGTAGGAACGAGAGGAGGAAATCAGATGGGAAGATGAATTTTGGGAAGAAAATTGGGCTTTTATTTGTTTGTGTTGTTGGGTTTCTTCAAATTGGTGTCATTTCGTTTTTGGGATTTAAGAGATGGAAAATT
Organism: Papaver californicum; assembly: GCA_023531435.1. Lineage (NCBI taxonomy): Eukaryota > Viridiplantae > Streptophyta > Magnoliopsida > Ranunculales > Papaveraceae > Papaver > Papaver californicum. The sequence continues at coordinate 762,732 of JAJJMC010021042.1, read as the reverse complement.
TCAAAGATTAGAGATCGAGGATAAGATGTGAATTATGGTTCTTGATTTGTTTGTATAATGTGTAACTTAATGTTTTAGTTCTACTTCTTACGATGATGATGATGGTGAGATTGTTCTTTTGCTTGAATTGGTGAGGATAGAGTTCCGAATCAGAGAAATTGAAGGTTTGAATTTGATTGGATTGGATTGGAAGCGGATTTTTCAACAGACAACCGTCGGATCATTACGTGTGCCCGGATCAGAAAAATCTCAATTATCAGTTTGTGGTCATTGCTGTTATTCTCTCAATGGGTAAGGTTCATTTTTCTTTAGAATGGGATCATATTAGTATTGAATAACGTTATAAAAATCATAATATGTGGAGTTTAATCTTGTTCAGTTTGATTTTCCAAAATGTAGAATTGATATCTGCTTGATGAATGAAAGTGAGGCGTGAAACATGACAAGTAACGATAGGTTAATAATTGCTCTTATGTCATTATGGATTGGTTGATTAGAAGTGTTACTGCTGTCTTTAATGCCTAAACAAACAATTGATTGTCAAGCTAATGCATAATTAGAGTTCATGATTTGCTTTTTTGTTGCTAGCTCGATTTATGTAGCTTGTCATAGTTGCTTTCGTTATTAGTGTTGTAAGGAAAGTCGTATATGTCCGATAGAGTGATAGGCCAGAGTATTTGAGCCTGTATGTTTTTATGATTCTTGAATCAGGAATGTATTAGGTAGTAGGTTTGCTTTAAATAGTTTTCTCTTTTTTACTTTTCTTTCTTTGCATTTGAGTTGTGTTTCCTTTTTATTCTCTAACTTTCTATAAAAGAAGAGGAAAGTTTCTTTCTTTAAGCAATATGATATTGATTGATTGTCTGAGGAAAACACTTTCGTAAGGCCTATAAGGAACGCGGAATTCGTAGGCTCCCTAGTTGACAGATTTAATTAGAATTGCTAGACCTGTAAGGGATAAAGTCTGTTTTAGGGTGATTTTGCTAAAGAACTGGTCCTTTATACTTGTTAATGAAAGTTTTCCACATATCAAAGGAAAGATTAGAAATTGTAGGCTCCTTAGTTGATTATATTGATTAGCTTGCAACTTGGTCATAGATATGTTCTATATTGATTATACGATGCAGACATTTCAGCATGGAATATAATGAAATTTTGGTTTTATCATACCTTTCGGCTAATCAGTAATACTAACTAGTCATGCTTAGATGTATTTCTGCTGCTTATCATCCACTTTGAAGAAAATTTGCTACATGATCTTTAATAATATTCTTATAGCGACTAAGATACCATGTAAACATCATATTTAAGGTTAATCACATGGGATGGATGTGACTTTGTCTTTGTGTTGGCAATGTTGTGGAAAAATTCTGATTGAAATTGTTTCCTTTGACTATTAAAAAACACACAAATGGGGTTACCTGTTTTTGCTGTCACTGTTGGAAGAATCCAACAAAAGGATATTGTGGTTATCATATAGTTTGTTTGATTTGGCAAGTGGGATTAGTGAGCATAAATGTTCGTGCTAGCTTAGACTGTAAATTTTAAATATGATTCCAGAAAAGGAATATAGACCACATCAATGTCATTATTGTTCGAACAACTAGATAATGAGTGGTCAACTGTTCATGTGGAACTTAGACATGTCTAAATTCTCAATTATTTGAGTGAAAGTATAAACCTATTTTTATAATTCTATTACAACTCATACATTTTACTTTCGTGTTTACGTATGATTGCAGCTTTGGAAAATAGAAACTGACATTTAATTGTCCTGTACATATCAGTTCGGCAATTCTGCTGCTTGTACATTTGTGTTATGCAGTGATAAAATATTTTTTTGTTTCAAATTTATTTTTGAGCTGGGTACGATATAATTATTGCAGATCCACTCTTGAAAGCTGCTTCTAAGTCTATCCAGCAAGGGTGTGGAACATTATAAAATCATGCAGTAGTAACTTGAGGTATGCCGAAGTTCATCACCTGTGAAAGGATTCCCTTTCAAGAGAATGCAACCTTAAAATTAGTCGGAAGCAAAAGAATGGCAAGGAAATGAACACAGAATATGAGATCAACAGCTTAGGTATGCTCTCGTTAATTTTAAGATTCTTGTCATGCGATCATCATGTCTATATATCATCTTTTAAGAGTTAGGTTTTTAGTGGGGATACCGCCCCCTGGATATGTACACCACGTTTGTTCCATTAATTGATTTTTTTTTTTAATCTATTAAGATCAAAGTACAGTTGTATTCTTTTTAATAGCGAGTTGGATGAGAAATTAAATATTCCCCCCTTATTGTTTCTAAAGCTTTATATCTGTAAAGATACTTTGCCCAATATAGGACTTTAGAATGCAATGTTATGCCCTGGCAGGCCAACTATGTTGTAGGTCATACAAGAAGATGGCCCCAAAATGAGGTGTGCTAATTTCATCCAACCATCCTAGCTGTAAACGTGTTCTGCAGTCAACTCCTTTTTATCTTTTTTGATTTCATTGCTGGATGGTATATGTTAACAACTTAACATGCACTGATGCACCCTCATTTAAAGTTTGTTAGTATGACGATAGGTAGTTGCCTGAGGGTGCGATGAGAAATTCTTCGATTCATCGTCTCCTTGATGAATTTTCCTGAGGGCATGATGATGAATTCTCCCTGTACATTGTCTCCTTGGTGAATTTCTCTGGTACACTGTCGCCTATAATCTCTCGACGATGATAAACTAGCTATATTTTGATGAGGGTAACTGATGGGATCATGGAAGGAGTGGTAACTTGAGCATTAAACTGATTGATCAAAACTATGCACCTAGAATGCTATCTACTTGATTCCATTCACAGCACATTGAGGTTGCAGTTGATGTAAACTGAAGGTGGTCTGGAATATGACATGCCCCAAGCTTACTTGAGGTTTCAGAGCTTGCTCTCTCTTTCTCTCTGCATGTTGATGTTCCTGCCATGGCCATGATTCTGTCAACAATCAGTCAATGGTCATTCATTCATAAAACCATTGGATTTGGGGGTCTCTGAGATGAGATGGATCCAAAGTAACTACATTTACCTTTTGTGAATAAACAAATACATAGATTCATGTTTTGTCTACTCTGTCTTGGGCAGAGTTCTCAACTGTTAGCTTTTGCTGTTATCAGAGAAATTCAGAGACCATTTTTTCAGAAGATCATGTCTTTAACAACATAACAAAAGATTTGCTAATTCAGTCATTTTTTTTTAATTAAACACAAACAAACAAAACAACACAGATTATTCAAAATCCAAACACAAAAAGACTGTTCAGACTACACTGAGGACTATGTTTTCTTCAGTGAGTCATCCATTTCATTTGAGTCATACATTCTCTCCCCATTTCTTACAGAAAAACAAGTAAATAGTACTTTTTTGGTTTCTAATCCAAAAACACCCCCATGCCTCCAAATCTGCATCATCCTTTTTTCTGCAAAATGGAATCAAAAATTTAAGTACATTGGAAATTTATTTTAATGGAAAGATTGGTGTAAGTGAAGTGTAAGAATAAGTTTTTGGATTGCTTACTTTTTTTTTTGGAGGCGAGGGTCTTAAAGAAATGGATTAGGAATTGAGATTGAAAGCTGAGTTGACGTTGTTGATGATGGTTCTCTGTTTCTTAATGGATATTCATCTATGAATTGTAGAAACTGATGATGTTGTTGATGTTGTTCTTGCTTATCTGTTTTTGCTGGTTTGAAGATATCAGTACCCAAAACAAAACAATGCTGCTGCTGCTGCTGCTGCTGTTGTTGTTGTTCTTGTTGATGATGGTTGTTGTTGTGATTGATATGATCAAATGGAGAAAACCCATTTTGTAAAGCAGGGGAAACAGAGGAAGAAGAATTCATTCTTAATGGTGTATATTTCCATGAATTTGAAAGTGATAAATCTGGTTTTTCTGTAAAGAATGATCTTTCATCTTTCCCTCCACCATTCACAGACCTGATCACAAAAACAAAACAGAGTTAAAGACAAAAACAGAGTAAAAATAAACACAGTAAAAACAGAAAAATACAGACCTGCTATAAGATGGTGATTCAGTAGAATCTGAAGCAAAACGGGGTGTTGAGTTTGATTGAGGATAAGGAAACCCGTATCTTGAAGAAGAGGATGAAGAAGAAGGAGAAGGAGAATTATAATAAGGATTGCAAGCTGAAGAAATCATTGATTTTGATTGATTAGTTGATGTTGATGATGTTAAGATTTCCACAGGCTTTCTTGAACGATTTCTACCTCTATGCATATGTTTTTCACAGTATTTAGAATCATTATAAGCTTCTTTAGAACATCTCCATTTCTTTCCATCTGTTCTTCTACATCTCCCTGGTTCTGGATCAATCTTTCTTCCTATTCCCATATGATAATATGTCCATGGAATTTGAGGATCAGATGGAAGAAAAAGCTTAGAAGAAAGTAAAGATGAAGAAGATGGTGATGATGATGAAGAAGAAGAAGAATGATGGAATTTGAGTGGAAATAAAAGTTCAGGTGGTATGGGTATTCCTGAAACCATATGTTTGAATATCAATGCTTGTGTTTCAAGCTCTTGCCATTGTAATGGTGTAAATGGTGGTTTGTTTCTTCCTCCATTGATCATCATTTTCATCCAAACCTAACAAA
>JAJJMC010021042.1:729112-758078 GCA_023531435.1 Papaver californicum | reverse complement strand
CTCTGTTCTGTTTGACTGTGGTTTCTTTGTTTCTGAGAGGGGGTGTTTGTCTGTCTGACATGATTACAGAAACCCATAAGAAAGAATTGATTCAAAGCAAAGCAGAAGTGGGACAGATAAAGAGAGTGAGATGTGAATGAGTTATGTAAGAGTTTTTGAGTTTGAAAGGGAGATTTTCTTAAGGAAAAAGACTGTGAATTGAGTGTGCCATTGGGTCATTGCTGCTGCCATTGTTGTTCAGAGACAAAGTTAATTGGAGAGAGATGGGATGGATGTCTGTCTGGTTGTTCTGACTAAGTACCTGAAACTCTGCAACAACTATCAGAAGTCAGAAAGATATCAGAAGAAGATTGATTATTGTACTACAATTGACTCTCCTCTGTTTTTTTTTCTTTTTACTTTCAACTCTGTTTTGACTTTGTATAGTTGTTACTACTAGAGTTTAGACCCTTTGGGGATAGAAGTTTAGAACCCTAAGGTATTGGTTTGTTTTGAATTTTTAGGTGTTTTGGTAGTGAAATTGAGATCAACTCCCTTGACCGTTAAATTAGGAAATAGAAAGCTCCATAATTAACTAGTTGTTTACTGTCTGACGTGGATGATGATATTTATTTTTACTATAAGTAGACACAAAAAGTTTTACCATGTTAGATCGACAAATAACAAGTTGACAAGTAGTAAGTTGTCGATCATTTTTTGTTTGATAACTGTAATGTTAAGAAAACTCAGGAAATTCTTAAGAATGTGGCGTACCACGTTCGAATCGTCACCAGACATGTTTAGGATGTTCATCTAGGTTGTGTTAAATGCCACAGTTCATATACTATTCCCGTCCTAAGAAAAGTAAAATTTTTACTTTTTCATTTTTACTTAAAATTATATTAAATTAAAAAAGTGAAATTATCAATTTTTTTGGGACAAAAAAAATTCATAATTTTTTTAGTGCATTAAATATGTAAACGCATTTTATTTTAATCTCAAAATCTTTTTATCAAAATATATCATATTTACAAATAAAGATCAGTAACGCTACAAAACCAACAAAACACTTATGATCCTTGCAACAACAAGCATCTTCTTTCATTTCACTAGAAGTACTCATCAACAACTTGAAGTAAAAAAGAAGAAAATTGTCATACTCCTTTGGCTCTTTCACTGCCCTTTAATCTTCTTCTTCACTTACAAGGACTTGTAACAAAATAAGGTTGTATTTATTTTTGGTTCAGTAGTAACAAATATGTTACTGAATTTATTTTCTTTACTCATACTTTGTTTGGTTGCAATTAAATATCCTTGTTTTGTTTGTTGCTTTGCATCTATCACAAACTCTGAAATCTCTGTAACCTAAACCCTCTCCTCTCTGCTGCTTTTGGCAGAGCAGAGATGTCTGCAGCAGGCAGGCAGTCAGGCAGGTATGTTTTGTCAGCAGAAGTGCACTCTTTTGGTTACTGTTCACTTTCTGTCAACACACACATGCATGCCCACTTAACTCTATTCTCTCTTTTGTACCATTACCAACCCAACTACCCACCATCCCCCCTCATTTAAGTCTTATACAAATATGTCTTTCTTTTTTCTCACTTTTTTATTTCTACCTCTCTTTCGATATTTTAACTAGCTCTACAGTATTTTTCTATGCTTTTCTTTTTGCAAAAAAGTGAAGTTTTAAGGGTGAAAATCCAATGTCAGTGAGGACAAAATTAAGAGTTTATAAAATATTTGGATACCAAAAGCAGAAGTTAGAAAAAAAAATATTTTATTTTAAAAAAAATTAATTTTTTTAGTTGCAGAAGTTATTTTAAAATGGTATATCCAAATTAGCTTTTGATTTTTATATTTTCAAAAGTTAAAAAATAACTTCTTAAATGTTATTTAAATTGGTTATAGGACGATCAGATTAATAGGTGTTTGGAACGTACAATTCAAAACTTATGAGTTTATGACCCATACAAAATGCTAGAAAATGAGCAATTGTGCTAGCATGACGAATATTATCTTAAGATGGAAGTGGGTGCATTCCTCTATCGTCGGGTTCTCCGGTCGCCGTAAAGGGCACACCGATATTCAAGACTTAGGATGCAAGACCTAACCAAAGGAACTTGAGGAAAAGATGCTCATGCTAAAATGAGATCAATTTTTTTTTTTGCTTGTATCGGCTGATTATGGTATACTTTTTATGTTTTGATGCCCCATAATTTCTTGTTTAATTTCTTCACACATAGGGCCTAACCCTAGTTGAAATTCTTTGTTTCAACACTAAATGCTATAAATAATGTCCACTCCATTTCTATAAGAATTACCATCTCTTTTCAACCCCTACAACTAACCTATAAAAGTTAAGCTTATTGTTGTTTTTTTTACACCTTAAAAAATAAAAGCTAGTAAGGTAGATCGAAAACCTTCGTTAAATAAAATAGAAAACGAACATTTAGCGATGTAATTTTAAACATGCAAGATAGTAATTCAGGTTAAGTCTTTGTTTCTTTCAATTTTATTGTCTAAAAATAAAGATGGTGATATTGGTCCATGAAATATCCTACTTTCGAAAAATATGCTTAATAACCCATGTGACAAGAGTTGAAGCAACAGAGAAAGCCTTACCCATTATGGAAATGTTAGATGCTTCTTTTAATTTTTTAATACTTTGTTTGATTTTACATACAACTTTTGCTTCAATTTCATTCACAATTCCATGACATTGTGACTAGAGTATGACTATGACAGAGACCCACATCAAGAAGCTATTTTTATGAACCTATGTATGATCCCACCACCCTATTGTGGACCATAAAAACTTCATTTAAGGTTCTGCCATACTCATCTGAAACTTTGAAGAATCTTGGTTCAACAACTCTGGTCAACTTCGGTAAGATTAGTGAGAAGAGCCAAATAAAGTCTAGCAATATCGAATGGTTTGCTGGTCGGTCCAGAATACCCGGACCCAATTAACCTATAGTCCATCCGGAAGAACCTATTTATCCGTAAGTCCAAAATCAAATGAAAATATGGAAATTTCTTAGCTACCCACTTGTCATACGTGTGAATAAAAACACGGTTTTCCCCGAATCTTTTCGTTTTTCCTCCGTCGTCGTTCTCCTTCTGTCTTCCTAATTCTTTTTCTATTAAAAGTCCACGAAAACCTAGATCTACATCAAATCACGTGATAATCATCAAAACATAGATCTACAATGAAGAAATGATATGAAATCATCAAAAGCCCTATTTTTTGAAGGATCACCAACAACGAAACCCTAGTTTACTAAGAAGAATTAGCATAGCCCCTATTTTTTGAAGAATCACCAACAACGAAACCCTAGTTTACTAAGAAGAATTAGCATAGCACGAGATTTTTCTCCCAAAAAATCAATAGAAGATTGTGATTTAGAAGAATCGCCATCAACAAATGTGTTTTTCCTTTCACTTATATTTTCCAGTTTTTTTTTTTCACATGATTTTTTTTATAGCATTTTTTTCACATGATGATTCTACGATATATATTTTTTATTGAGCAGTACATATTCTACAATACATATCTCTTATCAATCAGTACATATCCTATGATACATATTTTCTATTGTTCAGTGCACATCTACTACTACTGATTACATATCTCTTATTACTAAATACATATTCTATGGACATATTCTCTATTACTCAGTACATATTTCTACAGTACATCTCATATTAATCAATACATATCCTACGATACATATTTTCTATTGCTCGATATATATTCTACAATACATATTTTCCATTACTCAGTACATATTCTACAATACATATTGAATTCGATTGCTCGATACATATTCTATAGTACATATTTTCCATTACCCAGTATATATTTACAGTACATCTTGAATTCAACAGAGATTTGTGATGAATTCTTAAAAGATATAGACACTTCAGAATATGAGGTAACCCACTACATATTAGGTTGTCTGATAAAAACTGCAGTACATATTTGGTTATACTGATAGAAACTAGGTGGTTTTTAACAGTGTCAACTGCCAGTACATATTTGATTATACTGGTAAAAACTGCAGTACATATTTGGCTGTATTGACAAAAACTGGGTGGTTTTTGACATGCACATAAAAAAGTTGCTAAAAGAATGTAGAATTTGGGATTGCAGACATGATCACTTACTGTATTATATTGATTTGTAATGTATTGAAATCGATTACGACAATTGTGTAAATCAAATTTATTTCATCTAAAGATCTTATAATATGAAAGTGCAAATTTACAACATGTTCCGTCTAAATTGTAACTTCCACAACATGTTGACAACCAACTGACTAGTACTGCATAGATAATCATTTGAAAAGAAAATTTGGTACAACAAGTTTCAAACACCAAAAGAATAACTAGCAACGATGTCGATGCTGGCGACGTTGGCGCTCCTTTCTCGTGCCTCCTCTGTTTAATTGTTGTTGTTACCGGTGACCCCTTCTATAGAAACTTTAGCATACTCTTCTTTCTCATGTCTTATCTCCTTAAGCATAACGACAACATCTTTTATTGCATGGATCTTTTCTGGTGTAAGGTTGACGCATAGTCATGCTATACTAAGTACCTACATCATCTCTTCTACCTTGGACTCTTGTCTTGCATGTAATTTATGATTAAGGAAACAAATAGAAGTCCAACAGGCTCAGTCACATAACTTCACAGCTGACGCAAGCGAATTGCTCTAGTTTGCAGCAACTCATAGTAATCTTAAATGCTTTTCTCTGAAATCAGTTAGTGCTCATACAAGTGAGACACTCAGAATGTAGTCTCAAACTCGGAAAACCAAATATAAATGCTAAATTAAGTTTTCAATTTAGAAGGAGCACATGCAATCTGAGTCCAAATTCGACGTGGAGGGTTATGTTGAGAATAAATGTTTACAAATGCAGATCAACAGTACAACATTAAACGAAATACCTAGTAGATACTGAAATGTACTGAGTGGAAACCTAGTAGATATTGATATGTATAGAGTGAAAACCTAGTAGATATTGATATGTACTAAGTGAAAACCTAGTAGATATTGATATCTACTGAGTGAAAACCTAGTAGATATCACAATACATATACACATGTACACATATAATTACCGAAGGAAACAATTAGAAGCTCGACTGGTACCCAAAAATAAACTATTTTGAGTCTCAAGGAAGAGTACGCGTATATAACAGAATGAAATGGGGTTGCAGAATGCGCACCCAAAACGTTTAATGAAAGATCTATATATTGATATGTACCGAGTGAAAACCCAGTATATATTCTAATTGTACAAACATCTTTTATAAATGTCAATTCTAGGTGAGAGGGAAGTATAATGTTCTTTTAATTTTCATATACTGATGACTATACTACAGACTCTTGTTCGAATATTAGCAGTATGCCTCAGACTAGACTAACTGGTGCCACCTTGATACTATGCACAATAACATAGGTGCACCAACTCAATTTCGAAGGAGAAGATTAAAAAGAATTTTGTTATGACATCTATTTGCATATCACGGGAGTCACACTACAAGAATTTACTCTCTCATGGGGGTTTGTCATTCAATACGAATTATAATCCTCCATCCATTTATATGCTGCAAGTACTAGGAGTTTCTTAGTTTTCTCATTCTCTTCAGAGAGACCCTACTAAATAGTAAAAGAACAGGGCAGCTCATTACCTCACGAAGAGCATCTGCATAAGAACTCATATCTTTTAGGATAACCAGAACATGCTTCCCGCAATCATAAGCCAAGTATTCAGCTGTGGTGAGAGCAATTCTAGGGGTAATAGTACGCTTAATGGTTGGGTCATTTGCCTGTACAAGAAAAGTAAAAGCGGCAACAACTTTATTAACAAGTTGAACTCCATATCACATAAATAAAGTTTATATGAAACATATAACTAATAATTAAAAATCAAAACATCTATACCACGATAATACCATGTTAATACATATCAAGTTTAAGAAAAGATTAACTCTCTCCATTGATCCATTTTCCTCAAAATCACGTTTGAAGAATTGTGTTGTTTCCATGTTTACTCCCATAACTGCAACACGATGGAAAAATTGTCTTCTTCTGCATCCTGTGAATTCAAATTTTGAATATAAAGATCACCATCCGGCATTAGATACCGTTAAAGAATGAATGCGAACAAAATAGTAAAAATATTATAAACATAATGTTGATATCTGGAGCAATAAAACTTGACAACAGCGGTATATCCTTTGTAAATTCACAATTCAATTTTGGATCTATAAGTTCATAGAAATAAATGTATTGTCAATGAATATCAGATCTGAAAATCAAATCAGTTTGAACAATTCAACAATAAAACCCTAAGAATAAAGATTATATGCAGTCAATCAAAAAGAATACATAAATGAAGATCAATAGTAAAGGATTTCGCTTACCAAATATTCTTGCTTGAATTCATGACTTAATCGAAAGATCCCAACAAATTTATGATCTTCATCGCCAGACCATAGCTCAAGCAGTTATGGGAAAAAAAACGAATATGAAGTATTGTGATTTAGTCTGCTTGTTCATCTATACCAAGGTTATTATGGGCATTTTGAAAGAATACTTTTTCTAAAACACGTGTGATGGAGTATGGATTAACTTTTTGGGTCCAAAATCATGAAAACGGACCAAAGTCTAAACAAGTTCTATGGGAAGACCAACTATTAAACGGACCCTCAAAACAGGATTATCTAGTAATTCCTAGATTCTTTTTAGACAAACGAGTAAAATTCTGAGAGAATCCAATGATGGTTGAGAAGCAATTCTATCGTTAAGATAGCTAATGGGCCTTCATTTGTGAAAGTTCAACTAATAAGCTTTCGCCTTCTTAGGGGGGACTGGGGAGTGAAATTCTGCCAATATAATACAATATAGTGTCCTTTGCAATGTTGATATATGTGTCAAACGGAGATCGATTCCTTGAATCCTATAATAATACTTTCTCCGTTTCTATAAAATAAAAAAGTAATAGTATTTCTTTTGCAGAAACAAAGGTAGTTTATCCTAACATCAAATGTGATTATATATGTTTAAAAACAAATCATCACTAATTGTAAATATTTTTCACTGATATCAAAAGCAATAAAAAAAAATCATCAACATTTTTTAAATTAAGTTATCTGGTTCATTGATTTATTTAGCAATAACTTAAAAAGATTACACACCAAGTTTCTCTCTAACCATAGTTTCTATCCAAAGAGGCAAATCATGACACTTATTCAAAGTTTTAAGCAGCAATTCTAAACAGTAGTCATAGATAACACCGTTAGTTAATTTTATTTTGATCCATAAAGAATTTGGTGTTATCGCTGGTATTATAAATGACACTATTTGTTGTCCATTTAATAACCCCTATGTTGCTATTGTTGATTAAGAATCTGAAGAAAAAAATGTCATGACTCATGAAACTTAAAAAAAGGGGAAGAGGCATATATATAGGCAAATCATGACACTTATTCAAAGTTTTAAGCAGCATTTCTAAACAGTAGCCATAGATAACACCGTTATTTAATTTTATTTTGATCCATAAAGAATTTGGTGTTGTCGCTGGTACTATAAATGACACTGTTTGTTGTCCATTTAACAACCCCTATGTTGCTATTGTTGATTAAGAATCTGAAAAAAAAAAAAGATTCATGACTCATGAAACCTAAAAAGAGAAAGAGGCGTATATATAGGCGTCAACTTGAAGAGTCCTTGTCCAACTGGGAAACCTATAAAAAAAGAAAAAAATGGCGCTAAGTAGCTTTCCTTTTAGCCGCGGCAATTTTTGTTCCTTCTTGTCCGTGGTAATTGATATTCCTAGCAGGAACAAGGGCGCCTATTATCCCCAACCAAGTTTCGCGCTAAGGGGTGCATATCTCAATATCCAAAAAGCTAAGTATATCTTCTTCTACTCTTAAAATTCAAATTATGCATATATGATTATTAAAAGCATATTGTCACCATCTAGTGCTTACTGTGTAACATTACTGTTCCTCACTAAGCAGGGGACTTAATATAGATGGTGAGTTTTTGACAAGGGATAGAATTGTAAAATTCCCTTCTGCCAAGCAGCAGGAATATAAAAAGGATATGTGTAAATTTATACGCATATGCTTCACCTCTATAGAAAAATATGGAATACTGTATCTCTGCTTATATTCCGTAAGCGAATTAAGAGAACAGATTCTCTTTAAACATTCTAAACTGGCCTTGCAGCCTCCTCAATACTCATAATATTCATGCCATATCGAACTAGTCTCAAGTCGCATAAATTCTACGACTGAGTTCCTTGAACTTGTATTGAATGCGCATCGATTTACCAGCAACATCAATCAAATTCGGGAATAGCTAATGCTTAATCCACAAAATACACTTTAGCTTAACGCTTCATTCGCGACGAATACTTCTCAAATTGCTCTTCTGAGCTCAAATATGCTACTTTAGCACTTTGCTTAAATATAAGCCACAAATTATATGTCACTCCTCTCGGACGCGACACAATCAAGAAGCAATGCCTCAAAAGACGTATTGAGCCTCTGAACTAGGCTAACCCTAGCCTTTTAAAAACGCAAGGTAATAGGTCAGGTTTGGCACCCACATAGTTAATATCATTCATGACACATGAGTCTTTATAATCTTTCAATTTTATTGTCTAAAAATAAAGATGATGATCTTGGCCCATGAAATACCCTACTACTTTCAAAGAATATGCTTAATAACCCATGTGATAAGAGTTGCAGCACCAGAGAAAACCTTACCCAATGTGCAAATTTTAGATGCTTCTTTTAATTTTATGAAAACTTGTTTGATTTTACATACACAACTTTTGCTTCAACTTCAATCACAAATCCATGAAATTGTGACTAGAGTATGACTATGAAAGAGACCCACATAAACTAGCTATTTCTATGAACCTATGTATGATCCCACGACCCTATTGTGGACCATATAAACTTCATTTAAGGTTCTGCCATAGTCGTCTAGAAAACTTATGTATGAACCAAGGGTCTCAACTTTGTTTTAATGCGGGATTTATGTTGGAAATCGCAATAAGTCATTGGTCAGTCTACAATATTTGTTATTGAAACTCACAAGTTTTCTATCGGATGTTTGGTTTTCACATTTGCTCTGTGCTAATACTAGCTTTGCTAGCTACTTCCCTTAGAAATATGCCTTTCTTCTCAATATTGGTCCAATATCAAATCTTATATGAATTCTAGTAGGTCTCCTTGCTTAAGAAGCCCTCTACAACATTTGTCCTTGAATGCCTCTCAGACTTATACTAAGTCACTTCTGAGGTAACACTTAGCCACTAAATGTGCCATGTTACTCCCAAGCAAGTACATGACCACTGAACTTCCAAGACTGGACCCTAATCAGTCTGATTATCAATCCAGTGAGTTGCGCAACTTGCCTTACTGACTTAGCAGGTCATTTGACTTGACTTGATTCAACCAAAACAATAGTGTCTTATGACTCCATAATTTCACGAGATATCAAATACAATACATGGGGGGATTCTTATTGGGGTATTAGTCTAGCGGTCTACGACAATCGTGCGTGGTGGCACCACCTCCACAAACAAGAAGGTAACAAGTAGGGGGACGGTTACAGAGCAGTTGAGAGGATGAGGAGTAGTGGTCTGACAGGTCTTCCTTACTTTCCGGACACCACTCCACTACAATCTCCACAATCATCACTTCTCCACCTCTTCCTAACTTCCACGACTTGCGAAAAATCAATGTGTCTCATTTGAACTATAAATAGATGATTCTCATCTATTCGAAACAAGAACAAGACAACAAGTTAGGAGAAACAAAAATAAACAGAAATAGTGGTTCCTCTCAGAAAATCCTTTCTTCTTCACATATTATCTATCACACTGATACTTCTTAACCTTCTTTGCTTCCCTCCCCTAAGACCTACCCAACCTTCTCCATCTTTGTGATTGAAGCAGGGCGTGAACGGCCATGTCTTGGTTTAGGCTCGTCATGTTCGATTGTGATCTCTTGAACCTACTTGAAAGTACGATTTTACCGTAGATTTATTTTCACCCTAAAACACTACTATAAAAGATATAAACAGTTTGCATACGTATATACAGAACTTCTAATTAGGATATTAACTGAAGAACATATAATTAACTGAAGAACATAAAATGTATTGATCACGAACAACCAAAACCATAGAACGTTTAACTATCAATTTCCAATGCATAAAACTCCCATAAAATTGATGGCTCACGAACTAATATAATGGTTCTTGGAGAAGACACTCTTCATTATCTCTACAGTTAGACACATTTCACCACGAAGGAAGAGTTCTTTCCCAATACGACAATACCCTTGATGATGATGTGTATTAGGAAATTTAATCAAATAAGGAGTGTCAGGCCAGTAATAACGTTTACAATATATTAGGAAATCGAATTAAGGTAATTATTTCAATATAGACTTAAGTAAACGTTTGCATAATGCTGGAGGTGAGATAAGCCGTTGGATGGTTGGAAAATAAATTTTTGACTGTCGAGATAAAATGAACATTACCTACGGTAGGTGAGTCTGATCCGGTATGTTTAAGTATTTGATGTAAACAGAGTGTAATTATTTTCTATTAGAACAACCACTCACAAAACAGGTTTTCATCGCCCTAAAATATTTATATCAATTAAGATATTTGTACCAATTAGGATGCACTAAGTGTCCCTCTTAGAAGAGCTAATGTCCGAACTCCCCTTTTCAGCCAATAAGAAGTGAGGGTTTTACAATCGTCAACGTGGAAGCTCACAAAGTTAAGAGCATTAAGAGCATCTCAAATGCAAGGGGTCAAGGTCTTAAAATAACATGACACCTAAGATTTAAGACACTTTCCTCCCTATTTTCATCTCCAACACAAAGGTTAAGGTTATAAAAAAAAATGACATGGCTAAGTCGGGGTAAAGAAGAAAGTCTAGATTAGACTTTCATCATGTTTTTTTTTTTTTGATCTGACTGAAATCACCTTACTCATCTGGATCTAACTCAATATGTTTGTTTTTTGAGTTAGATTTGACTCATCTAACTCAAAAATATGTAAATCAGTGGTTTGGTCCAATGAGTTAGGAGCAGTTTCATACCTAACTCAAATAGGTCTGAGTCAGGGGTTAGGTCTGACTCAGGTCGCGAGTCAGACCCAAAATAAAAAACAAATGGTTTGATATCTGACTCGCGCCGAGTCAGATCCAGATACCGAGTCAGCAACAAACAAACATGGTATTTCTTTATGACCTTGGGTCTTAAGTCCACATCATATTTTTGTCTCTAAATTTCAATAAAGAGTGTTAAATAAGACCTTGAGGATTGGAGATGAACTTTAGGTAAAAAATTTTAGTTTTTTTTTTTTTTTTTTTTTATCATGTATTAATGGGACCTCCACATGAAAATAGAAATAAAGTTTTGATAAAACCATCACATATGATAACCTTGACCCTAACATTAGAGATGCTGTAAGAGGGATGTGTTTCAATAGGATTGTAGTTGACATTCTACTGAAATTTTCGTGAATAACTTTGAGGGGACAAAAAGATGACTTCAACTTTCTAGGGAGAAACTTTCTGATAAATTCTCAAACTGACGTTATGTGTTGCCCAATTGCGAAAACCTTGTTCGAAGGGTAATTGTATATCCATCCGAATATCAGAAAGACGTGAAATTTTGTAAGAATTGTTTGATAGGAAAATTTAATCTTGGGACTATTCCTCTCAAAACCATTAATCGGTATAACAAAATAAACTACTCAGTTGATTGATTTCCATAACAACTTAAGAAGATTATATATCCAGTTTTTCTACAACCCCCGAAAAGTTGAGTTGTGCAGCCACTGTTATTTAATCAGATTCTCGATCAAATGTTGATCGAGAATCTGATTTTGCCTTAATCAATCGCTTCATAAGCCTGCTTCTTATCTTCAACTTCCGCAGCTATGCAAGAATCTTCTGATAATTTTTATCGGAACTCTCGTCTTCTCCCACCTCCAAAATATCATACTCTTCATTACTTTCTCATCTCAGCATTCGCCGATAATGACTCATGAACTGATGCCAATTATGTCCTCCACCAGCTGCAACAAACTCCCCAAAGGCCACTGTCATATCAGCATATGTTTGTAAATATTCAATATCTTCTCTGAATCCCTGCAGGTGATCCGGAAAATCATCATAATGACTGAGCAAAAAAAAGATAATCATCATCATCATCCTCAGCTTCTTTTTCGTTGTCGTCAAGAGTCTCAAGACCCAATTTTTCCAGCAAGGCATAAAATTTGTCCGCAAGAACCTGCTTGACAGCATCAAGAGGAGGTCCATTACCTGTTTCTACGTTGCCCTGAGCTTCCATTATTTCTTCTTTAATTTCTCAAATTTCATCTTTCAGATAATCATCATCGCCAGAGTTATGTGCTGCTGCTTCTCCACTAAATTTCCTGAGGGATTTTGGTAGGAGGAGGATAATTAAAAGCGTGGTGGTGGAATTCTGAGATAAATAGTGTTGTTAGGTTTGAAGAAGAACTTGTATTATTATTAGAGATTAATGAAGAAGAAGAAATGGGTTTTGATGATGATGACCATCTTGTAAATAGGTTTTTTCTTAAGAGTGATGATGATCTTCACACAGAAGAAAATCTTGAAGAAATTTGATTCATTTTTTTTTCTCGAAGAAGGAGAAAGGAAAACCTAATAGATAGCGGAGGAGCCGTTCTGCTAGGTTTTATACCCGGTTTCTTACACCCCAGTCAGACCAAAATTGGGGACTATACCAAATATGGTCTGTGATTCAATCATAGTGGGAGGGAGTAGAGCCATATATGTCTGGTTTTCTAGGGTTTGGGACCAAAAGTAGACCCAGACTATAACCAAACCAAATTTAATGGGGCATAGGTATAGTGAGCGTTTTGAGGTTAGGCGTGAAAATAGTGAGCGTAGATTAAAATAGCATCTGATTATTGGACGTTATTAGAAACAACATCTGAGGTGGAGCGTAAGTATAAAGTCCGCCTAGTCCAACTACACTAACCATCAGGCGAAAGTATAATGTGCGCCCAACACCTATCGTCGTTTATATGTACGCCTGATTAAAATTTAGTCTTCTTTCATTGCGCTTGATTCTGAAAATACCAATTTCTTTTAATTTGGTCTGGTATTTGGTAAATTCCATTACTGTGGACGTTCTAAATAGACTTTAGATCCCAATGCTGATTTTATATCAGATAAAAGAGCGAATTGTGTGGTCTAGGAGCCATTTTTTTCTTTATCAAAGTAACCATTTAGAATCACTAAGCAAGTTTCTTTGTTGGGCACAATAGATTTTGAGTTTCCGCTTGCAAGGGAACTACGGGGAATTACCTATGATTTAAAGGAAAAATAACAAGGTTGCTTTTGCTTGGCACTGATAACTCCTGCGCAATTTAATAACCCCTGTACCAACGTGGTAGATTTCAGCACTAGTAGATAAGTATATGTGCAAGGAGTGTTTCTGCATTGCCTTCTTGACCAACTGAGTAATGGGACTCTCATTTGTATTCTGGATGGGTTAAAAATAGAGGTCACTGACATTCTCCAATTGGTTTTGGGCTAGCCGGGATATTGAGATGAACAATGCACCATATTCTCCGGCCAGCATGAGTCATTGACAGCACCAAGAGGAGGTAAAGTACGTTCTTCTATGCTGTCCTGAGTATCCATTATTACATCATAAACTTCAGAAATTTCATTCTCCAAATACTTGAAGTTACATTCTGCCCCGGCTTCTCCACTGAATTTCATGAAATAGTTTCCAGAGATTTGTGGAGGAGGATAATTAAAAGTGTGGTGGTGGAATTTTGAGATAAATGCTGTTATTAGATTTGAAGTAGAGGTTGGATTATCATCAGAGATAAATGAAGACGAAAATGAAAATATTGGTTTCGGCCTAGTCGGGATAATGCACCATATACTCCAGCCAAGTAAGCTCTGCAATATGCACCATTTACCTCTACCAAAATGAGCTCTGCATTAAATACTTTGTACCACAGACATCACTTAGATGGGCTTTCAAATGTCATGTAGTGGTGATGGCCAAATGGAGCATGATAGAAACACACAAGAAATGAAATTCAGATCCGACCACGTGCTCATGATCTTCGTTTTTCAAGCAGCTAACTTCACCTTCCAGATATGTATAAAGAATCAACATTTTGAATGATAGGAAGCACCATAATACACTATAGACAACTAGAGAACAAGAGGAAACATAAATCTAATTATATTCATTATATTCGAAAATTGAAGGTCATTTGGCTGTTCCCTAAATTCAATATATGTGGGAAGATATTTGACTTCTGCATCTGAAAAAATGTATTAAGGTATATCTGACGTAGATCGCGGTTGATACAGTAACCCTGGGTCATTGTAGGTACAACATGAGTGGCAGTAAAACATCGATTCTTCGGTAGAGACCCAAATCTATCTCCAGAAGACCAAGATATTTTTTTGTTTTCGCTCCTATAATAGACATCATATCTACAGCAATTTCAATGTACCTAGTTGCCGTATAACATCAACCAGAGTTTTTTTATTTCAGGAAAAGACCCGTCCAAATAAAATCGATTGATGTTAGTTACCTCCTGTAAACGTGAATTCTGAGCTGCACTTCTTCAACCGTTCTTGTTCACCTTAGAGCTTGGAGAAAGTGAGGCACTGATGAAGCAAATTGAATAACGTGTTGTACTTTATCTTTAACTTGTCGTGTGGTGTATTGTTTCACATATACATCCTGGAAATGGGTTGGCATAAAAACTCTCCTCCAGCTTCGGAAACTCTCCTGGTTCCCTTGGATATGGAGCTCCAATTCGATTTCTGTGAAGCTTTTTGACTTTAGAGCTGAATTTTTCCCAAGAGATAGTCCCTTCATCAAGTTCATCAACGAGTTTCACAATATTCATCCTGTTCAAAGAAAGGACAAGATGAGAACCCGTATGGCAGCAACAGAAAATGAGAAGCAATTAACACATTCTTGTAAAATTTCAAGTTTTTAGTTTTTACCTATCGGGGCTAATTGTTTTTTTGAAGTCCTCAAACCGTCTATGACCTTGAACAGCCTTTGCCATATTCCCATCATATGTGTAAACAAAAACATCACTCTGGAGGGCAACAACATAATCCAACCCCGCAAGCATGTTTTGGTGATTCCTGAAAGGGTTCAGCTCTTCTTCTGTAGCAAGTGTGGAATGTGTGTAGATATTAGGGAATTCGTCAGTAAGATATTGCATGCTTCCATTTCCATAAGCTTCACCAGCTACCAAGTAGATCCTGGTGCTAGAGGGGAAACCTAATCCTTTAAGCAAAAGTGCAGTCTCTCTTGGAGTCATGGGACATCCCCCAAGCGTCCTCCGCTCGACTCCATCTATCTCCTTTTCCTTCCAATGGCTGACCTCATATCGCATCTTGCGCAACTCATCATCTTCCTCAGCAGTCAAATTATAACCACAGCCCGTAAATGCCAGCATATCTTTTTCATATCTAGAAAGAGAAAAGTGAAGGTTTGAAGTGAGATTTGAGTTGGCGATAACAGCAACCTCATGGTCTACTTCTTATTTATGCCATAGTGCCATGTGCCTCGAGTAACCCACAAAACATTGGAGATGCATATATCGGCTCTTGGGCACCCAACCCACAAGCTGGTTTTAGGTTAAAGTTCTAACTAGGGTACGCCATAAATTGTGATCGTATTTAGTCTATCTTCAGTTTCAGTCATCAATGTGTTTTTTATACAAAACCCAAGGTTTCTATGCTTAGAAGTTACTAAGGCAAACTAGTTACTCAAAGATACAGTAAAGAAGTGTAATTAAACTTACCTCAAATGAAGAGCAATATAAGGGCTTCCGTTCTGTTGCATCCTTGAAACCAAGGTGTTCCCGAGTTCTTCAATAGGAACTGAATATTTCAATGCCCTGTAGTTTACACGGCACCTCAGTTTTTGTATGGAGCTTGGTATCTCATTGTTGGCAAGTCGGGAATCAGTATGGGTGAAGTATACAACTTTGTGGTGCTTAAAAAGCGGAAGGACCTCAGACTTGTAATAACTGACCTGAACAAAGGCAAAAGTTAATTCCAACGGAACTGACCTTAGAAACACTCCAACCATCAAACGAGTAGAGTATGTGTTGTTAGACACCATCAGAAGCAATCGTCGACTCTCTATAAACAAGTGGTAAAGGTAATCATAGGTATTCAAAGTCTTCAGTCACTTTGACGGTTTTAAGGAGATTTGACAGTGAAAGAATAACACTGAGGACTAAGCATGACACTAGTAAACCACTCTGTTTATGAGTTACATGGGACAGAGCAAAATTATATAGTTTTAGTTGGAAACAAGTCACGCAAAGTAGTGTTACCTTGGACCAAGATATTGGGGTCTTTGCAAAAGGCTCAATTCCAGCAAATTCAGGTGGCAAACTCTCAACAATATGAATTTCATCCTTAAGAGTCTCTATGAAATGCTTCCAATCAAAGAGATCCTTGAAGCCACTGCAAACAAAATCATACAAAATCAGTTAGGTAACTGCATCAGACTAAATCCTAGAGATCCTGGGAAAAATGGATGAAAATGGCGTTTGCCAATGGATTTTCAATTTCCAATTTTCAATTTTCAATTTTCAATTTTCAATTTTCAATTTTCAATTTTCAATTTTCAATTTTCAATTTTCAATTTTCAATTTTAATTTTCAATTTTCAATTTTCAATTCAATTTTCAATTTTCAATTTTCAATTCAGTAGCCAAACACGTAGTCAGTTAAGAGATAACCTTTGATCAGCCCAATAAGAGGTATGATCAAGCGAAGGGAGAACTAGTGTTGCCTTTGTAACCCTAGCAACAGCAACCATATCACATATCTGCATACTAAAACAAAGTTATCAGAATGGTGCTCGTCATAAATCACAAAGTAATGTTATTTAAATTACAGAAAACACAATAACCCGACCCCAAATCTCATCTGGTTCAAGCCACCATTTGCATTTATGAGAATATAGCCATTCGTCTTTTTTTCCAACTCTGCATGACAAAGGGAGCATACATGAGAAGCCTAGAATCTTTGAGGTGTTTCATAATTTACAAAAAAAAAGTTTGAATTTACAGATTGATTACTTTTCTGAGTTTTTGGTTGATTGATGCACTGTTTAAAATTTTCACTATCAGGCCTTGACCAGATACCTGAATGCTGAAAAAATAAGCAAGAACAAAGCTCTATGAAAGTGGTATTATCTATATCAATCTTCAACTTTAAAAAAGAAACGAAAAATGTTTCTACTGACAGAAATGTGAACTCACCATAACCACGCTGTTCTCATAACCATGACCTTCTATTCCAGACTCCACCGTCATTAGAGTTCTTTCAACATCAATACTACTCTGTCCGTTTCCATGTTCATCAATACTTGAAATCCTTCGATCAGTTGCAAAAGTACCAGAAAGACCCTACTCAACAAAAGCACAATGGTTCATTTTTAAATAAAACAGCGAGTAAGAATTCCGCAAACATGACAAGAATAGAAATCAACCATGTGCGTTGACAATAAACCAGCTAGGGATTAAGCATACAACTAGTCCGTAATATACCTATAAATATATGAAATGTGAGCGCATTCTTTATAAGGCCAACGGTCTACTACATCATCTTGACTACTGCACCACTTATAAGAAACTAACCACTCCAATATACAAATGAATACAATTCACTTCACCTACCAACTCAACAACCTCAAACACAACCTATTACAAAAAAATAATATTACCATGCAATTTTAGAAAAAACAATGGATTTTCTGAAACCGAAAATGACCATGACCAACAATGAACAGCAGAACCTTTGCAGTCTGCACACATTAGTTCCTGTCTATTGCAATTCCTTTTTCCATACAAAACCAACAACCAATTCAAAAGCAGCCAGTACAAATACTGCTAAACACAACAACAACATAAGCTTAGACCATTACTATGTCTTGATCATGAATCAGTTATGCATAAAATAAAATTATAACTCTGAAAGCTAAAATGCAGAATACGTATACAGTTGTGCAATATATCAATAGATACCGAAGCTCTTGTTTTTCGAGGATTACAAATCGTCACTGAACTTAACCAAATGATGAGAGCACTCTAAAAAATGCCAATAGTATACAATAATCATCTTTCCTACTGCATTCTATTACAAAAACTAATCACTAAACAACACAATACAAAAACAACTCCATCGACCCACCAACCTACAAAACAATTTTCTCACGCTATCGCGGGTTAATACCATGTGTCACTAAATCAATGCACTAAAAATTCCTATAATTTTAACAAATTTCCTTTGAAATTAAGGTCTCAAACTAATCTCCTTAGTCAACCCATTTTCAAGAACTCAAATAACAAATACAAAGTCTAATCCATAGCCCATAGTACCCACCTACAAAATTTCACATTACATAACCAAATATTTCAATGTCTGCAACTTCAAAATCTTGCCCATCTCACTAAAATCATAAAATTTACAAGTTCAAAATCTTGCCCATATCACTAAAATCAGAAAAATTTACAACTTCTAAAACTTGCCCATATCACTAAAATCACAAAATTTACAGCTTTCAAAAACTAACCTGATGATAAGAAGATGAAGAAGCCACAGTAGATCCAAACAACCCAGCAGCAAAAATAATCTTCAAAACACCAAAAAACAAACAAACACCACAGAAAACCAAAAACATCAAATGCCCCAGTTGTTTCTTCCTCTCTCTACTAACATTTCTACTCCCAAACAACCCATTACTTCCACCACCACCACCACCAACAACACCAACACCAGTACTTCTATGATTGAGCTGTGGAGTTTGTGATGATGACCCTGACCCATCATTCAAAAGTGTGTTATTATTTGTATTATCAGATCTTGGTGAGTTGATTGGAAGATCAATTTCATGATGGGTTCTTTTAAAAGAAGCTCCTCTTCTAGTCATTGGTCCTGAAAATCTTGGACTATTAATTCTGTTTTGAGTATGATGTGAAGAAGAAACAACTCCACCCCCACCACCATCACTGCTAGTATTGTTGTTGTTGTTGTTGTTGTTACTAAATGAGAAACCCATATGATATGAGAGTGGGGGGGGTTTAGTAGAGATGGTATTGATTGGTGGTGGAGATTTTTGAGATCGCCATTAAAAGAAAATACAGGTTGTGTCTAGTCTGGATCATTTATACAGAGAGAGAGAGAGATTGAGATAGAAAAAGAGATTATTACACTAATCTAGACTGTTTAGTAGAGAGATTAATTAGTGGGATTAATTTTAATTAGATTTAGGAAGTCGGTATTGTGTTTTTAACATTGGTTTTAGGGATTAATTTCGAGAACGCCATTATCATAAATAGGGGAAAATAATAAAGTTTTTGATTTTTTTTTTTCTTGAAATGATTTGTTTTTAAGGTTTTTGTGATGATTTGGAAATTTGTTAAAACCATGTGAGAGTAAGCATTATGGATAAGCCAAGTCTTGGTTATTGAAAAAGTAAAACACTATCGGTTATATTCGCTTTGGCTATATTATTGAGTACTCTTTTTTAAAAAATTTAAAAATAAAAAAATTAAATTGATATTACACGAGGATATGTTGTACTTCTCAAATCTTCTAAAACAAACCTCGTTAGAAAATCGAGAGTCACATATTCCCAGAAGGTCGTGTTATAATTTTCTTGTTGGCTCTCATCAGTCGCATGGTTTGTCAATATATCAGCTGTCAGGTTGACTTCCCTATAAATTTAAGTACCTGATCATATAGTATTTTTCGGATACTGAATAGCCAAATATAAAAATTATAATTCAGACAACCTAAAAACTAAATTAGTTAAGCATTTAAATGGCATAAAAAAAAGGTTGCATATTTAGTTTCCACACGCCATGACTTTGTTATGGAATGTTAAATATGTATAGCATTCGCCAAGACTTTGCTGTCTACTATAAATAAGGAGGGCAATTAAGTAAAGAAAGCCGTATTATTTGAATAATAAAAAATAAATGGAATTATTTTTAAATAATATTCTCCAGTGACTTTTCTTCCTAAGTAATGATAGATTCCACCTCCACCAACCTACAAATTTCAGTGCTTACTGATTCTTAGACCCTTTAATTTTATCCTAATTTCCTAAAATAACCTCATTTTAGTATATAAAGTTTTAACATGGATCCTTAAACCGGTCAAATATCATTGACTAAAGTACAAAATAGCAGATTTAATAATTTTTTAAAAAATCCTGATTTAGAATTATTTTAGTTTGCCATAAATGTAATCATGTGATAACCCTTGTTTACAGATCTAAGTTATTAAAAAACACAAAAACAAGAGTAGAATCATTCTTTCAATGTTTTTATATTCTTTTATTCCCCAAATAAAATTCCTACATTTTTTTCCTTACTATTGGTGTCAATCTTCAATGGTTAAGGTTCATTAATGCCAAAGCATGTGGTTTCAAACCGCTTGAAATTAGTTCAGACGACTGGAATTAACCAATATC
Organism: Papaver californicum; assembly: GCA_023531435.1. Classification (NCBI taxonomy): domain Eukaryota; kingdom Viridiplantae; phylum Streptophyta; class Magnoliopsida; order Ranunculales; family Papaveraceae; genus Papaver; species Papaver californicum. Next base: position 737,515 of record JAJJMC010021042.1, on the reverse strand, counting down.
GATTATTATAGTATATTGGTAAAATTATTAGGTGATAATATGAGTTTAAAATTTATCAATACTAAAAAATTTATCGATAAAAAAAAAAACCTATTAATTGTCGATTCCAACAATCTAAATTTAAATCGAGAAAGATTTGATTATCAATTCCAATATACAGATAAAATCATATATCTAAAATCATATATCTGTATGGGCTAATAAATAGTTCAAGTCATACACTTCCATAATCTATTTTTCTTCATAAAATCTATTTCCATTATTCATATCAAATAAATAATGCAATATTACAGAATTGGAGGTAAATATCAAAAAAATATAATCTTATTTTTCAATAATCCGTATTTCTAGCAACCAAATGCTACTTCTCCCCAAATAAATGTACGATTGATTACAAATATCTAGGATCTACCTTCTCGATAATTGGTAGGTTTCAAAGTAAATAATTACGGCTTTATGCTTGAACCATCGTGCATGCCGAGTCAAAATTTGTCATTGGTCCATTGAATTCCACATGAATGTTTAGGTAAGGGTCCATATTGGTTCATTGTTTGAAGCCAAAAATTTCAAGACAAATTTGTTTGTCCTGTGTGGGGACTGTTTCATCAGTATCTTCTTCTGTCTTTATTGGGCATGGCTGGTCCTTGTTGCATCCTTTTACGCGTATTGAAAGCTGTTTGAGATGATGATATGTCCTTAAGAATATGAGAGGGATTGGCAAATGCCAACCACATATTCATTGAACCGGATCATAGATAGTTCTATACCTAAGTTTTAGGTAACTCGTTTATAAAAAATAGTTAGAAGTGAAATCTAAAAATAAATAAATAAAGAATTTTCTTTCTTTCTTTTCAACGGTACGATGGTCTATGTCTACCCTAATTTCTTAGCCATAAATTTATAGGTGCGATCCAATTTACACCTCTAGGCCGTATTTGAGGTCGTAAGTTCGAGATCGTGGGCTGCCGTCTCAATTGAAATATAAACAGGTAATGGAGTTTATATGTCGAGAGAAAAGATTTGGGAACCAAATAAAAGTTTCCACTTAAGTTGAAAAGATAAACTAGGTATAGAATCCGAGTTGGAACAGTAGACTAGGTATAGAATCTGAGTTGGCTGACGAATTAAATGGATTGATACAAGTTAATCTACTAACCCCATGAGTCCATGAAACCTTACAAGTGAATTGATGGGTGTGGACATTTGACCAGCTGCACATGAAACCTTCCAAAATGAAATCTTCCAAAAGAATACAGTATCATATCAATGGTTCTTTCACTGATCTCTAGACTCTAGTCTAACATCCTTTCTCTAGATGGCTCATCACGCCATCTCTAATCTATCTCTAAACAGAGAAATTCAGAAAAAACGTAAGAGAATCTCTAATGGATGAGCATGTGCCTCCCAACTAGAACTCTCGAGGTTGATTTAGAGCTTCCATAGTCGTGAGTGGACTAAAGAGTAAAACCAGAGATTAAAAACCAATTTTTTTTTGTTATACTCCGCGTGAAACACAACGGTGGGAGACTAAATTTTAATTAGGCGGAAACAAAATTTACGTTTGGTGTTGGGTGCATATATAATGATACATCTGCTGGATGGGTATTGGATGGGCGTATGCTTAGTGAAACGCTTGGTTGGGGCGGAAGCTGGATGAACGCTCGGTGGGAGACGCAGTCCAGAACAACGCCTGATGGGTAGACGCACGCGTAACGTGATCGTTTCATAAAAGTGGTAAAAATGTGTTCGTTCGCTGAGACTTGTGAAGATTCGTTTTAGACCTAATTCTGAATTAAACTAGAAAGTAAGTAAAATATTTTAATAATATTGGAAAGAATTGGAACTCAGGATTCCACCAAAATCACTTCTGAATGATTTCTACAATAATCCTTTAACAATTATATCTCTTTTATTGACTCTGTTTCTTTGTCAAAAGTAGATTTCTAAAACATTAACTGAAAATCACAAGCATGGTGCATCAAAAGCTCTTAAGTCCCAGCATACACCATCAAACAAAATTACAACTAATTAAGAAAAATCATAATTCAATTAAAAATCAATGCAAAAGTCATTAAAAATCAAAAATAGTTGCATTCATTCATGAAATATGGCTTCCTCCATTGTCCCAGTGGTTGGGATTAGCTCATCATGGTCAAAACACTCTCAAAAGATTGGTACATGACTCAAAAGTGCTTGAAAATAAGAAAAGAAGATAAAAATAATAAAACAGGAAATCTGCAACGCTGTATAGGCATTACAGATTAATTATTACAGTTCAAGTTCAAGATAAACGTTGCAGACTGAACATAAACGATGCAAAGGGGATGAAGGAACCGTGACCGAGTGGTTGAAGAAATCGTCGCCTTATCTTTTGTTTTTCGTGTTTTTCAGAAGCATCAAAGAACTTTTCCTATGATGATTTTTTCTCTTTATATTTAGCTTCCTAAGCTCGACCCAAACTTCCTCATCTCTTTTGTGACTCAAACAACCATTTTTCTACACCATAGGATCAAGGAATCTCTAAGAGAAATCTTCCCTGGAGTAATTTTTGGGCCAAACTATAATAATATATATATTTTTTAGAAAAACTTTAGAGCAATTGGACCAAGTCAACATGACCAAACTAACACAATACATTTTTATATTAGGACTAATTAATAATTTATATAGTTTTCTCCTTTCATAAATTCGTTTGAAAGAATTACAAAAAAAGAATCTATATTTTTGGAAGATCATTGGGTCACGAAATTTCTAACTCAATTGCTCGCTAACCTAGTTTATGCGCTATTAATAATAAAAATAAATCAAACTTAAAATTATACTATGGTCAAACCCGACTTACTAAAGTCAAATGGACTATAATTAATAAAAGTTTGGGCCCTGTGCCAAATAGGTGTAACAACAAGACAATAATTAGCAAACAAAAAAACTCCATAACGTGAAGATAGAACTTTCAGTGATTTTAAAGTTGCAGCATAATACTCATACTATCGTGACACAATTATGACATGACAGGTCTGCTAAAGTAACAACTTCAAACGACTTTGGCAAAGATGCGTTGCTCTGAGCTGATGATGATAGCTCTGCTGATACTTCTTCCATAGTTGGACGAGTAAGTGGATCACCACGTAAACATGAAAATCCAACTTTCACAATACACATTATTTCATTCTGAACAGCATCCTGTGGTGCTCCAATGCATTGGTCTAAGATGTCTATCAACCTTATGTTTTTCTCTATATTACTGGAAGACGAAGATGGATGAAGAATTTCCGAGAGTATTGTGATAAGTTCAGATGGATGCCCTCCCATTAGTACTTCTAATATGATCACCCCAAAGCTATAAACATCACATTTCTCGGTTACCTTCATCGTATAAGCAAGTTCTGTAACAAAATTTGTTAATAATGGTACTGCAATTAAAACAAATCATAAAAGTTTAAGTTGGAAGGCTATACCTGGAGCAACATATCCGTAGGTTCCTGCATGGGAAGTCCAATTGGATGAATCTGGTTTCAGAATCCTCGCCGTACCAAAATCAGAAATCCGAGCTTCGTATTCAGAGTCCAACAAAATGTTGTTGCTAGATATGTCCCTGTGAACTATCGCTGGAACGCAGTCATGGTGCATGTAAGCAAGTGCATTAGCTGCACCCTTGATGAATCTTATCCTCTTTATCCAATCAAACTCCATTGCTCGTTCCCCATCGCATAAAACATTTTTCAAACTTCCCCTTTCCATGAATTCATAAACCAAAAATGAGATTCGCCTTTCTGGATTGGAAGAGAAACCAAAAAGTTTCACAATGTTCCGATGCCGGATTTCTGTTAATACCTGAACTTCACTTTCAAATGACTTAAGATTTGATATCTCAGAATCTTCATCTAGCGTGTGAAGTTTCTTCACAGCAACAACATGACCTGTTGACAGCTCTGCTTTGTAAACGCTCCCATATCCTCCCGTTCCAATGCAATATTTCGTATCAAAATCCTCGGTTGCTTCGATTATGTCTTCAAACACTATTTTCCCATCGTAATTCCAAATTGAAAATAAATTTCTTCTGGTATTGGTAGCACTAGGTTGATTTTCAGGCGCGAGATTTCTTACCGATCTTTTTCGAAGGCGAAACAAAATGGCGAAGAGTGTGAATAATAGAAACAACGAACCGAACAAAGGAAGTAGGATTATCAGCACAAGTTTATTATGCTTCAATTCTTTTCTTCTGATCACAACCGAGGAATTACATGGTTTTAAACCTCTGGAATTATTACCACATAACCCTGTGTTGTTCTTCAATGCATCGAGTGGAGCATCTTCAAAGGCCTTGATGGTTGGAAGAGGACCACTCAATTCATTGTAAGATATATTAACAGTCGTCAAGCTTTGCATTTGATTAAAAGAAGATGGAATTGAGCCGAAAAGCCTGTTTTGGGACAAATTTAATGTTTCCAGTTTGCTTAGTTTTCCGAAAGCTGAAGGTATCTCTCCACTCAACTCATTGTAACTAAGATCTAACAAAATCTGTAATGACTCCAAGTTTCCAACTTGAAAAGGAATGCTTTCATCAAATTTGTTGCTGCTTAAATTCAAAGATAATAATTTTGAACACTCTCCGAGTTGTTTAGGTAACGGTCCAATAAAGTTGTTGTTGGATAAGTCGAGATGCTGCAAGTTATATAACATTCCAACTGCTGAGGACAGCCCACCAGTTAGTTTGTTATTTCTTAGATTTAACTTGATCAGCGAAGACAAATTCAACAACTCATCAGGAAGTTTCCCTACTAGATTATTTGAATCCAGATTAAGTTCAGCTAAAATCTTCAACTTGCCAATTTCAGGTGGTATTCTACCAGTGATATTGTTCCCTGCGAAAGATAGGGTTGTCACATTTTGACAACTACCCCAGTCTTTTGAGAGTTCACCATACAACATATTGGCTCTCACACGAAACCTAAATAGATGCGGATACACGTGAAATGCCTCTGTAATATTATCTACCAGTTCATTCTTTGAAAGCTCGAGATGTCTAAGGCTGGTGCAATTTCTAAGACTTCTTGGTATAGGACCCGTGAAATGGTTATTGCCTGCCACAAAGTCTTCAAGTATCCCGCTCTGGCATATATTTTGAGGTAAATAACCCGAAAGTTTGTTTCCAACCAAAAATAATTGTTTCAGACGTGTTAAATTGTTGATTCCTATTGGTAATGAACCAGTTAATTCATTTTCTAAGAGATATAAATGACTCAAATTTCTCAAATTACCTATTGATGCAGGGATTGAACCGGTGAGTTTATTGCTTGACAAAATTATGTGGGTAAGAGAACTTAGCCTTCCTAAATCTTGAGGAATGATTCCAGAGAGTTGGTTATCATATAGGTAAAGTTCTTCTAGGCTAGTCAAATTGGTTAAAGAAGCAGGGATTGAACCATCGAGATTGTTTTTGTTCAAATAAAAGTTAACAAGAGACCTTAGCCTTCCTATATCTTGAGGTATGATGTCAGAAAGGTTATTTGTGTGAAGGGAAAGAGTTTCCAACCTAGTCAGATTGGTTAAAGAAGTGGGGATTGAACCACTGATATTATTTCCGGACAAATCCAAGAGGGTAAGAGAACTCAGCTTTCCGATATCTCTTAGAATGACACCTGAGATTTGATTTCCATAAATTGATAATCTAGTCAATTTTATCAGATTGCATATAGAACTTGGGATTGAACCGATGATATTGTTTGTGAACAATGCTAGAACAGTAAGAGAATGTAAATTGCCAATTTCTTGAGGGATGGATCCATTGATTTGATTTGAAGAAAGATCTAAGTATAGCAGACTTGTGAGAGAGCCTATTTCTGGTGGAATATGTCCGGAAAATTGATTCATGTAAAGAACAAGATGGGTGAGTTTTTGAAGATTACTAATGTGGGGCGGAACGGTCCCAAAGAGTTTGTTTTGGCTCAAGTCAAGACTAACAAAATTGGGGAAATATGAGAAGTTGAAACTATAGAGCGTACCTTGTAAACCCAAACCCGTTACATTCAATTCCGCGACGCTTCCCTCATTGTTACAAGTGATTCCATACCACTTGCATGGACTCGTTGTGCTCGCAGTAGAATTCATCTTCCATGAAGAGAGGAGAGAATGATTTTGGTTCACAAGGCTTGATTTCCATTTTAAAAGAGCATTTACTTCTTCTTCAACTACTACTTGCAACTGTTTTCTGTGAGTCAAAGAATAAAAAGAACCAGAAGCAAAGACAACTATATTGGAAGATAATAGTAACAAAGCAGCAATGGCAATGGCAATGGCAATGCTTACTTGTCGTAACATTTTTAAAATATCAGTCTCCCAAACGTTTTAGTTTTTGGTGTGATGATTAATTGATCCAGTCCCATAACTAAGGTGTTATATAATGTCATTTCCTTTTGTTTGTTTTTGCAATTAGAAACTTAAAGTTGGAGTAAAGTCAATAGATTAATTAATGATGCAGTTGAGGATGGCCTTCTTTCTTCCCTTCCTCTCCAATATCTTCCTGTGGTTGAGTGAATAACAAGAGGCAAAAGTTTCAAAACTAAAATTTCAAACCTCAAGTCATTCATTATTGTATGTTGATCGACAATAAAATTTAAATAATACTCTTTTTCAAACAAATATATGATTGATTAGAAAATCTAGGATCCACCTCTCTATAATTGATAGTTTTCAAAGTAAATAATTACGGCTAGATTTGAACCAGTCACCGGTGAGGAGCAAATTAAATCCATCGTCGAATCATCGTGTGTGCCAAGTCAAAATTGGTTATTGGTCCATTTAATTCCACATAAATGATTTAGGCAAGGGTCCATATTGGTTTACTGTTTGAACCCAAGAATTTCAAGACAAGTTTGTTTGTCCAGTGTGGGGACTGTTTGATCAATATCTTCTTCTGTCTTTATTAGGCATGGTTGGTCCTGGTTGCATCCTTTACCCGTATTTAAAGCTAGCTGTTTGAGATGATGATATGTCCATAAGAACGTGACAGAGATTGGCAAATGCCAACCTGATATTCATCGAACCATACCTCTATACCTAAGTCTTAGGTAACTCGTTTAGGTAACGTGTCGGCCCAGCCTAGCCTATCTTAGCCCACAAAATTATGTGTTTAGCGTGCTGCGTAACTTGTCATGATGTGTCAAAAATTAAAATGTGTTGTGTTATGTTGTACCATGCTAGAGGACGTGAAGTGAGTACGTTGTTCTAAACTATAAACGTGCCAACACAGTCCAATTTACACCTAGAGGCTCAATGGCCAAGTTGAGAGCTGCCTCTCGAATTCGAGATCGCAAGTTCGAGATCGTGGGCTGCTGTCTCAATCAAATTATAAACGGGTAATGGACTTCATATGTTGAGAAAAAGGAAATGGAACCAAACAAAAGTTTCCACTTAAGTTGAAAAGATAGAAGTGATTTTCTCGCTGACACTTCTCTCTAAATTGGAAGTTTCTTACTGTCATGCGTATTAGATTATAACTTTGACTATTGAAGGTGAAACAAAGAAAAAATGGATCCATATGTAAACCCAAACCTTAAAGACTTGGATTTTTTGATTTCATCATCTTTTTATTTTTAACTACTAGTAATAGATTTCATTTCATATATATATATATATAGATGGTCCCAACTTTGAACTTTGGGTGATAGACATTGTCATGAATCTAGCTAGCTTGCATCATAATTGGTCTTTGTTTATAAAGTACCCCAAAACTAAAATATATCGAAAAGTCTGTAAACAAACTTATATGAGTTGTCTTGACTTTCTATATCTCCTTTACTTTGTATATGGACCCAATCTTTTTGTAGCCACAGCATCCAGCTTTCTATTGCTGTAACTCTTTGCCCTAACAAATACGGGTGCACATAAAGACAGGACGGTAGGACATGCCGGGGGACAAGTATGTAAGAGGTTAATCAAAAATTCTGGATTAATCGTCCAAATCGATAACACTAAAACCGTGTATTCACAAAAAATAAACCCCAAAAACCAGCCCCTCTAAATTCTTGCGGTGAAGCTATTTTTTATTAGTATGCGATTTTAGTGTTGTCCATTTGGACATTTTCATCCAGAAGGACTCTTTTTTAATAGAAATATACCAGGGCATAGTGTTATCCGTAGGTTCCTACAAGGGAAGTCCAATTGGATGAATCTGGCTTTAAAATTCTCGCCGTACTGATGTGATTTTATATAGTGGTAAAAAGAGGTTCGATTCTCGAACTTGTGAAGGTAATGATTTTAGAAAATATTAGACTTAACCTAAACTAATAAAAATCAGGAAAATACACTAGAGATGATTCTTAGAAAATATGGATAAAACTAGGAATCAGGATTTAGTTATTTCTAACAATTCATGTGATTAATCATGTAATTCTTTTTAAC
>JAJJMC010021042.1:689782-719112 GCA_023531435.1 Papaver californicum | reverse complement strand
GATATAATCTCTTTTAATACCGAATATCCTATAATATTCGTAATAAAATTGCCGGTTTGTTGGGAACACTAACTTTATTACCATTAACACTTAATAAATACATAGGCTTAGATGATGGGTGACCCAACCGACGATGCCATAGGTCGTACATATCGTGAGTCTGAGATGTAGCATTTGCAACTGTCATTTTCTGTATGTGTATGGAAAGGTATTATAAAAGAGTTAGGAGAGATGATTCGACTCCTATATTGATCACTGATAGTGAAGTAACCCCTAAATCCGAATTACAGTCGACTAATCACGTGTAACCCCAATTTGAATCACAATCAAGATATGTATTTATTAATCGTGTACAAATAAATTTATCAAATCTCCTTTCTGATCCTGGTTCATAACCAAAAGTTTTAAATTATGATCCGAATAGTCAAGATGTGGTTCGAAGAGTTTATCTACTAAGAGATCTTTAAAATCTTCGTATCATTTTTATTATGAACAATTGATTTTCTTAACGTAATAAATAATTAGTTTTTTCTCATAATATTTTTTATTATATATGATGCAAACAGTCATGATTTGCGTATAGAAAAGATAAAGACTAGTCAAGGTGCAATTTTTTTCCATAGTGCACAATCCAATGAAAAATCCTGACTCCATTAACATTCACAAAGATGCTAGAAATAAGATAAAACTCACACACAGATACCTCACAAACAACTCTCAATAAACGAGATAAAGCGAAAAACTATCACCACCATGCTTTTTTACGCATGGATCTATTTATTGATGCAAAGGGAAACACATAATAGTAGAGCCACTTTTCGAAATCACCGTATAATCCTTAACACTGGATAAACATACTCTTCCATGTATATGCGTCACAGCTACGGGAATTGCCGCGGAGGATAAACTGGGAAGCACCCTCGCAATCAGGCTGCCAGTACATGGCAGCACTTTGTCCACCATAAGTAAAGTCATAACCACCTCGCAGACCAATGTTTGAGCACCCACATTTCAAATGCCTCTCAGCACGATTGTTGCACCCTGGTCCAGCGTATACTATAATAGAACTTGCATTTGCCATTTCACTCACTACTGCCATGAGGACGAAAGCCACAACAAGTACTGACAGTGATTTCTTAGTAGCTGCCATTGTTTAGAATACTAAACTGCCTCTTGAAATGGAAAGCAAGAAAAAAAAAAGTTTCTCTATGGGTTTCTTGAAGTTGTGGGTTTGTGTCTATGATTCAATATAGGTATTTATAGGTGAAAGTGTTAGAAGAACATAACAGTGTTTGATGTCATTAATGGAGGATTTCGATTCGAGTTCGTCACTTTGTCATTCTCCGAGGCTGATTTTGCAGCCTTAGTTGACAGAATTGCGGATTGTATGCGTAATGCACATGGTTTGGAACTGTATTCAGGATATAATATTTGGGATTCAGTTTTCAAGTGATGATAAAAGTCCATTTCAGAAACCGTTTTGAATCATCCATTTTATGGTGTTGGTATTATTTTTTTGCTGGATATATGCATCCAATTCGGTGGTTAATAATGAACACAAAAATTCCATCTAATGGGGCAGGTTTTTTTGTTAGTTTTTGTAGACTAGAATCGTTCGATATGGACATCCACATAAAACGATTCTAGGCGGAGGAAAAACCAAACTTTTTGTTGGTTTTTTATCCTAGAATCGTTGGATGTGGACAACCATATCGAACTATTCTAAGAAGAGAAAATACTAATTTTTCATGTTGTTTTTAGCTTAGAATCGTTCGATGTGGACCTATGTCTAGAACGATTCTATCAAGCCTAGTTTTTGATATTTTCGATAACCCAAGAATCGTTCGATTTGATCTTACATATCGAACGATTCATACAAAATATTTCACCTAATTTGGAGTTTTTCGAAAAAAATGGTCGTTGGTTCTACCTCTATATAAGAAAGTCCTCTATCCCTGACACAACTTGTCCCAAACTTACGCCTTTTACACACTTCCACTTCATCCACTATTCAAATAGAGTCAGGGAAATGGATTGGGAACCGGGTGAAGATTTGGAACCCGTCAAGTCGTTCATTCCCGTCTTCCGCGAACGCCCGTTCAAAATTTATTCGATGTTTTGGAAGAGAGTCAAAGAATTCTTCTATGACTGCACCGAGAACCCTAACCATCGCAAATGGAGAGACGTAGCTTACATATTCTACCATATCAAAATCGAAATGCACCAGTTCCGTAAAATTAGAAGAATGGTTCACGAGCATCATCCTCAAGCTTCTAATAGCGAGAAAGTGAGTAGTTCGGTATGTTTATCCCTCTCTCATCGTTTGATGTTCGCATACTAACGTGTAATCGATTTAATTTCAGGTCGAACGATTCCATAACCTATGGATAATTCGAAACGGGGAAAGAATGTTCATGCACACGAGGGAATACGCCGTGTTGAACAAACGTGCTTGAAGGTTCATTAACGATGTATTAATGTGAGAGCTTCAATAATACGCGTACTAGATCACATAAGGCAATGCATTAATATCCTAAACTATGTAATGCAATGCGCTAATTTCCTAAACTATGAATGAAAATTTTCTTTTATGAAAGTGTATCAGAATCGTTCTTTAATTATGAAAGGAATCATCCACTGATTCTGGTGTTCTTCAATCAAGAAGAACACCAACACAAAATCGGCATACATTGTCCATCTTGTCCACCGATTTTGGGTTAATTAACTTAAAAAAAAATCAAAATTTCTGAGATTTTTGCAAGTTTTTGATGATTACTTAACACTAGTTGATCTCACAACTAATACGATTAAATAACTACTAATTGAATTAATTAACACTAATTAATCATATGGTAAATTAGGAATTGACATAAATAGTTGGATAAGGGGTTTTGGCATTTATTTATAATGACCATATTTTGTCTTTTAGTCATAGGGCCAAAATAATTCATAGGTCCCAATTTAACCAAATAAAAATATAATAGAGAAATGATCTCTTAATTTGTTGAGAGGGAAATAAAAGGAGATATGTGAGTGGTCCCACGTGGACAAAATATTAATCTTAAAACATTTTACTTTTTATTTATGAAAACAAGTCTATCTTTTTAAGATATCCAAATATATATTAACTCTTAAAACATTTTACTTTCTATTATCGGAAACAAGCTTATATGTTTAACAAACCTAAATATAAATTTTGTATATCATTTTAAAATGGAGGAAATAATTTTGATTAAATTGATTACCAACTTATAATTTTCCAATTATACTAATGAATACAATAATCCCAACAACTATATATCTAATGAGTACCAATTACTGAAACAAAAGTTTAGTTCAAAGGAAAAGAAGAGTTGGTAACACGTAATAATCACAATTACTGATGATGAGCTAGCCAATTAGCCAGTGGGCTTGTTCTTCTTCTGACTAAGTATTTATTTTAATTTTTCTTATTCAACTACTAAGAATTTCCATTTTGTTTGATCATTTCAATTAAGGGACAATTGAGCTTCAATATGAAATTCGTGTTGAAAATAGTGTTTTAAATCAGCATTATATCATCTGATTTGAATTTCATTAAGAAATAAAGATATTTTTGAGGGGAAGGGAAGAACCAAGGCCATACGCAACTGCATTTCCTTGTGATAAATTAAGACTACTGATTTGTCTCCAAATTAAGTCTTCTTCTGAAAACTGAAACAATTTTCTTCTGATAATTTTCAAAAAATATGTTGTTACGAACAAACTTTTCGTCTGAAGCTTTATTAGTTCTGCTGGTACTACTGTTGTTGGTTTCATCGTACCATGTTGTTATTGTCTTTGCTTCTGAACGAGAAGTGGAGGCACTTTTGAAATGGAAATCAACCCTTGTGAACAAAAATCATTCTCTCCTCTCTTCTTGGAAGATGAACTCCATTGCGACTACAACGGATCCATGCAAGTGGCGTGGAATTTCTTGTAACGACGAGGGAAGGGTCGCGGAATTGAATATAACAGGTTGGGGTTTACAGGGTACGCTCCATGATTTCAACTTCTCATCTATCTCCAACTTTGTTAGACTGAACTTGAGCTACAACCAACTCTCCGGGATCATTCCGCCACAAATCGGTAATCTTTCAAAACTCACCCACCTTGATTTTTACGAGAATAAATTTTCTGGAGATATTCCAGTAGAATTAGGCTCTCTCACAAGTCTGCGATATTTAGACCTTTCTCAGAATCAAATTAATGGATCCATCCCTCAAGAAATCGGCAAATTATTTTTTCTTTCGGAACTAAGATTGGACACCAACTATCTCAATGGTTCAATCCCCACTTCTTTCACCAATTTGACTAGTTTGGGCACTCTTTACCTGCATGGTAACAAACTTTCTGGCATCATACCTCGACAAATTGGTAGGCTGAGGTCTCTTACTCAATTAGCTCTATCTGACAACAATCTCAGTGGTTCAATACCTGCTTCTTTAACCAATATGACTAGACTAGACACTCTTTACCTATATGATAACCAGCTTTCTGGAATCATTCCTCAAGATATAGGAAGGATGCGCTCTCTTATGAACTTCGATTTGTCCGGAAACTATCTCAGTGGTTCAATCCCTGCTTCAATATGCAATTTAACCAACTTGATTGTATTACAAGTTTTTAAAAATAACCTTTCTGGCAGCATACCTCTAAATATAGGGAAGCTAAGGTCTCTCACTACTGTTCATTTATACAAAAACAATCTTAATGGTTCGATTCCGACTTCTTTAACCAACTTGACTGCCCTCAACATTCTTCAACTTTATGATAACCAACTTTCCGGTATCGTTCCTAATGATTTTGGAAATCTAAGGTCTTTAGTTACCTTAGATATGGCCATGAACAGACTCACTGGTTCGATACCTGCTTCTTTCGGTAGCTTGAGCAATTTGATTGTTTTATCTTTTTTTCAAAATGAATTATCTGGTTCTTTACCCATAGAAATCAACAATCTAACACAGTTGCAAGAATTCTATTTGAGTGAGAACAAGTTTCTCGGTTATTTACCTCAAAACATATGTCAAAGCGGAAAAACACTTGAAAATTTTGTGGCAAGTTATAACCATTTCACGGGTCCTATACCAAGAAGCTTTAGAAACTGCACCAGCCTTCGACTTCTCGGGCTCGAAGATAACAAACTTGTTGATAATGTAACAGAGGCATTTCACGTGTATCCGTATCTAGATTGGCTTGGTGCAGGAAACAACATGTTGTATGGTGAACTCTCAAAACACTGGGGGGATTGTCAAAATTTGACATACTTATCTTTATCAGGAAATAATATTACTGGTAGAATACCATCTGAAATGGGCAATTTGCAGATTTTAAGTGAACTTTATCTTTATTCAAATAATCTAGTAGGGGAAATTCCAAATGAGTTGCTGAAGTTGTCTTCTTTGGTCAGGTTATATTTGAGAAATAACCAACTTTCTGGTAGGTTGTCTTTTGATATTGGAATGTTGTTCAACTTGCAATTTCTCGACCTATCGGAAAATAAGCTTATAGGATCAATTCCTAAACAACTCGGAGAGTGTTCGAATTTACTACACTTGGATTTGAGCAGCAACAGTTTTAATGGTAGCATCCCACCCCAAATCGGAAACTTGGATTCGTTACAGATTCTGTTGGATCTTAGTTACAATGAGCTGACCGGAGAGATACCGTCAGCTCTCGGTAGATTAAACAAACTGGAAAAGTTAAATTTATCACATAACAATTTTTTTGGTTCAATTCCATCTTCATTTAATCAAATGCTTAGCTTGACCTCTGTCGATATCTCCTACAATGAATTGAGTGGTGCTATTCCAAACAACAAAGCTTTCGAGAATGCGTCAGGTGATGCATTGAAGAACAACAAAGGTTTATGCGGTAATAACTCTAGGATTTTAAAACCATGTAATTTCTCAGTTGGGATGGGAAGAAAAGAGGCCAAGCATAACAAACTTTTGATCCTAATTCTACTTCCTTTGTTCGGTTCGTTGTTTCTTCTGTTCATACTTTTCGCCATTTTGTTTCACCTTCGAAAAAGATCGGTAAGAAATATCGCGCCTACCGATCAAGCTACAACCACCAATACTGGAAGAATGTTATTCTCGATATGGAATTACGATGGGAAAATAGTATACGAAGATATAATTGAAGCAACAGAGAATTTTGATATGAAACATTGCATCGGAACGGGTGGATACGGGAGCGTTTACAAAGCAGAGCTTTCAAATGGCCAGGTTGTTGCCGTGAAGAAACTTCACTCATCAGATGAAGACTCTGAGTTAGTTGACATGAAGTCTTTTGAAAGCGAAGTGAATGCATTGACGGAAACGCGTCACCGGAACATCGTGAAGCTTTTTGGTTTCTGTTCTAATCCGGAACGACGGATCTCACTTTTGGTGTATGAGTTCATAGAGAGGGGAAGCTTGAAAAGTGTTTTATCTGATGGAGAACGTGCAATGGAGTTCGATTGGATAAAGAGGATAAGATTCATCGAGGGAACTGCTAATGCACTTTCTTACATGCACCACGACTGCGTTCCAGCAATAGTTCACAGGGACATATCTAGCAACAATATTTTGCTGGACTCTGAATATAATGCTCGAGTTTCTGATTTTGGTACGGCGAGGATTTTGAAGCCAGATTCTTCAAATTGGACTACACTTGCAGGAACCTATGGATATGTTGCTCCAGGTATATCATCCAACTAAAACTTTTATAATTCATAAATATTGGGACCTTTTTTTTTTCCTAACAATTTCATTACAGAGCTTGCCTATACAACCAAGGTGACAGAGAAATGTGATGTTTATAGCTTTGGGGTGATCATATTAGAAGTACTGATGGGAAGATATCCATCTGAAATCATCACATTACTCTCGCAAATTCTTCAATCATCTTCATCCTCGAGTATTGTGGGGCAAAACACAAAGTTAAAAGACATTTTGGATCAATGCATTGGAGCACCACCGGAAGTTGTTCAGAATGAAATAATGTGTATTCTGAAAGTTGGATTTACATGTTTATATGGTGATCCACTTACTCGGCCAACTATGGAGAATGTATCAGCAGAGCTATCATCATCGGCTCAAAGCAACACATCTTCGCCAAACTCCTTTGAAACAATCACTTTAGGAGAGCTAGTCATGGCATGATTAGCAGCAACTTTCTACTTTTATGTTTGCAGTGTTCTTGCCGGAAGTTTTTGTAATACGTATCATTTTACATGCTTCACTTATGAAGTCCAAGTCCGTTTGGTAATTCTCTAGAATTTTCCAGAGTATAACTATTAGATAATTAACGTGCATGTAAAATGGTTCTCTAGAAAATATCTATAGTACAAGATTAGTCATGTACTAGCTAGAAATATCTAGACTAGTTTAATCGGTTCTTTAGAGCAAGGGCCGTGGGATAGAGTGCTTTAACATTTTATCCCTTTTAAAACGGAGCAGTGACTAGGTGAATGACTGTTTTTTACACTATGGGATAGTGGGATAAAAAAGGCTAGATGATTAACACTCTATCCCTTTTAAAACGGAGGAATGATTAGGAGAAGGACTGTTTTTTATACTATGCGATAGTGGGATAAAAAAGGCTAGAGGGATGAAGTTCCCTCGTCTAGCTTTCAAATTTATTTATTTTTAATAAAAAAATAGCCAGACGGGTGAAGTCAATCCGTCTGACTTTCAAATATGTTTTCAACTGGGATCCAGACGGCTAACATTCACCCGTCCAGTGAAGACTGGCGAGCACTACTTCGATTGAAGGAATGGTTGATAGACTTTGGGCGAAAGACTCTCTCTTTTCACCACCCATAGTAGGGTCAAATTTGCCCATAGTAGGGTCTAATTTGCTCTTTTTGGTGAAACTCCTTCACTTTGAAGGAGAACACTCTACCCATAGACCTTGCTCTTAGGAAGAGTTATTCTAGATGGTTACTAGTGTTGAGGATAATAGTCCCACATAGACCAAACCCCTAGCCTAGATCCTCCATATAGTTGAAGGGGCCACTCCATTCATTTCCCATTGGTTTTGAGTTGGATGCCCACATTCTATCATGATATCAGAGCTAGTCCTTATGTGAATAAGCCCAATGGCTACCCATAATTAATTTGTCCGCAGTGTAGAGGCCTCAAATTCGTGCCCTACCGTGGAGGGAGCTACCGTACATGATATAGAGGCTCCAAAAACTCTATCCTACCGTGATGGGAGCTACCCGTACAAAGGGTCCACGTGGTAAAGCCCCAAAATCGTGCCCTACACATGGAGGGGGCATGTTGACGATAATAGTCCCACATAGACCAAACTCCTAGCTTAGACCCTCCATATAGTTGATGGGGCCACTCCACTCGTTGTCAATTGGTTTTGAGTAGGATGCCCACATTCTACCACCTAGGAAAATATAAATAGGAGTTGGTAAGTAAGACTGAGTCCTCATATAGTAAACGAGATGTGAGAGCTCTCATTGTAGAGATTAGTCCCATATTGGAGGAACAACTTAAGATCCTGCGCTTAATAAGGTTTGTAATCCTAACCTTGCAAGCCAGTTTTCGAGGTTAGTTAGGTCCATGAACTTCAATATGGTATCAGAGCAGACAATTTGTGATGAGTCATTTGACCACACCTTTATTCCATGTCATCCGATTTAATGTTTACGTGTTAGACCTAAAAAAACTACACGTGAAGGGGCGTGTTGAGATTAATCCCATATTGGATGGACAACTTAAGATCCTGTACTTAATAAATCTTAGATAATCCTAAACTTGCAAGCCAGATTTTGAACTTCCTGTACAATCGCAACGACTATAAGTACAACGCTGACGAGCTTCCTCCCGAGTAAAGCCGGCTTCGTTAGATCCACCTATTTAATTTCATGCAACATCCACCTCAATATTGCTTGTTTGTTTGTTTGGCTTTGCTTCTTTGTTGGTTGTGTTTGTTTTTCTGTTAAAGATCGCGCAATCGATGTCTTTTTTTGTTCGTTTGTTTGTAATTTTGGAATTTCATGAATAAGATTTGTTAAATAAAAATCAATATCAGATCAAAGATGCAAATGTGAGAAAAGAGTACCTGTCAAGCGCCACCCAAGCATGAATATGCCATCTAGGGGCGGAGCCAGGTTTAAGAAATAGGTGGACAAATCACCAATGGGCACATATTAAGCTCGAATATAAAATTCTTAGTTCGACTCATTCAGACCATTTAACTTGGTATAACAAAGAAATGTCTGATCAACCACACATTGGATAGCTAGAAATGGAATACACAGAATTCGTTCAAATTGCAATTGGTAACCTGATACAAGCTGTGTGAGTTCTATATTTGACAATTGAAATGAAAATAAGAAGAAGGTTTTGTTACACAAACTCTTCAAACAGTATCAGTAGGTCTCCTAATGTGATAGTTTCAAAAGGCTTTTCCAAAGATGGCCTAATCTTGGTTGAAAATGATAGCTCTGCTGATACTTCTTGCATAGTTGGCCGAGTACTTGGATCACCACGTAAGCATGAAATTCCAACCTTGGTAATGTACATTAAATCATTCTGAACACCATTTGTTGGTTGTCCGATGCGTTGGTCCAGGATGTCTCTCAACTTTTGATCTGTCTCCATAGCACTTGCAGACGAAGATGGAAGAAGTAAATCAGAGAGTAGTGTGATGACTTCAGATGGATGCCTCCCCATTAGTACTTCTAATATTAGAACCCCAAAGCTATAAACATCACACTTTTCGGTTACCTTCATGGTATAAGCAAGCTCTGCAACAACATGATTAAAAAACGGATGTTTACTTACTAACTTTGGAAAATGGTAGAAACAGAAATGGTATTTAAGTTTAAATTGTACCTGGAGCAACATATCCAAAGGTTCCTGCAAGTGATGTCCAATTGGATGAATCTGGCTTCAACATTCTCGCAGTACCAAAATCAGACACATGAGCTTCATATTCGGAATCCAACAAAACGTTGTTGCTTGTAATGTCCCTGTGAACTAATGCAGGTACACAATCATGGTGCATGT
Organism: Papaver californicum; assembly: GCA_023531435.1. Classification (NCBI taxonomy): domain Eukaryota; kingdom Viridiplantae; phylum Streptophyta; class Magnoliopsida; order Ranunculales; family Papaveraceae; genus Papaver; species Papaver californicum. The sequence goes on along the minus strand of JAJJMC010021042.1, from coordinate 709,081 downwards.
AAGCAAGTGCATTAGCTGTTCCATTGATGAACCTTATCCTCTTTATCCAATTGAACTCCACTGCACGTTCTCCATCAGATAAAACACTTTTCAAGCTTCCCCTCTCTATGAACTCATACACCAAAAGTGAGATCCGTCGTTCCGGATTAGAACAGAAACCAAAAAGCTTCACGATGTTCCTGTGGCGAGTTTCTGTCAATGCATTCACTTCGCTTTCGAAAGACTTCATGTCAACTAACTCAGAATCTTCATCTGATGAGTGAAGTTTCTTCACAGCAACAACCTGGCCATTTGATAGCTCTGCTTTGTAAACGCTCCCGTATCCTCCCGTTCCGATGCAATATTTCATATCAAAATTCTCTGTTGCTTCAATTATGTCTTCGTATACTATTCTGCCATCGTAACTCCATACAGAAAATAAATTCCTACCCAAACCGTCAGTTCCAGTTTGGTCTGTATGCATGACCTTCCTTGCACAAAATTTTCGATAGCAAAACAATATGGCAAGAAACAAAAGTAAGAGAAACAATGAACTGAATACAGAAACAAGGATTATCACCAGATGCTTCTTATTGGACTCTTTTCTTCTAATTACCACACTTGGTTTTAGACCTCTAGAGATATTACCGCACAAACCTTTGTTGTTCTTCAATGCATCAATTGACACATTCTCAAAGGCCTTCATGTCTGGAATAGGACCACTCAAATGATTGTAAGAAATATCCACCACGGTCAAGCTAACCATTCCTGTAAACGATGATGGAATAGCACCGGAAAGTTTGTTGTGGGATAAATTAAACTTTTCCAGTTTGTCTAGTTTAGAGATATCTGATGGTATCTCTCCACTCAAATCATTTTGACTAAGATCAAGCACAATCGATAACGAGTTCAAGTTTCCAATCTCAAATGGAATGCTCTCATTAAAATTGTTTCTGCTCATATCCAAGTATATTAAACTGGAGCACTCCCCAAGTTGTTTCGGTATCGGTCCGGTAAGCTTATTTCTTGTTAAGGAAAACCATTGCATGTTGAATAACTTCCCAACTGTAGAAGGCAACCTACCAGAAAGTTGGTTGTTATTTAAATCTAACTTCAGTAATGAAGACAATTCAAACAACTCCTTTGGAATTTCTCCTACTAAATTATTGGCACCAAGATAAAGTTCTTTTAACATTTTCAGCTTGCCGAATTCAGAAGGTATTCTACCGGTGATATTGTTCCTTGTGAAATAAAAGCCTGTCAAGTTTGGACTACTCCCCAGTCTTTTGAGAGTTCACCATACAGCATATTATAAACCACACTAAACCTCTCTAGATTTGGATACACGTGAAACGCCTCCGTTAGATTATCAACCAAATTATTAAACGCAAGACCAAGTTCTTTCAGACTGGTGCAATTTCTAAGGCTCTTTGAGATAGGACCCGTGAAATGGTTGTTATCTACTAAAAATGTTTCAAGTTTTCCATTCTTACATATATCAGGAGGTAAATGCCCAGATAAGTTATTGTCACTGAAAGATAGTTTTGTCAATTGGTTTGGAATGCTGATATCTGCCGGCAGTGAACCGGTTAACTGATTCTGGAAAATATATAACTCAACTAAATTGCTTAAATTACCTACAGAAGCAGGGATTGAACCGGTGATATAGTTCAAGTTCAAATATAACAAAGCTAGAGACCTTAGCCTTCATATGTCTCGAGGGATGGTACCGGAGAGTCGATTTCCATAAGCAAAAGAAATGGATAGGCTAGTCAAATTGGTTAAAGAAGCAAGGATTGAACCAGTAAGATTGTTCCTGTACAAACCTACCACAGTAAGAGACCTTAGCCTTCCTATATCTGGAGGGATTGGACCAGAGAGTTGATTTGCATGAAGGTATAGGACATCAAGGTTGCTCAGATTGCATAAAGAAGTAGGGATGGTGCCAAAGAGTTGATTTGCATGAAGGTATAGGCTTTCTAGGAGGCGCAGATTGCCTAAAGAAGTAGGGGTGGTACCAGAGAGCTGATTTTCATAAAGGATAAGATTCTCCAGACTGGTCAAATTGGCTAAAGAAGCAGGGATTGAACCATGGAGACTGTTGCTATGCAAAGATAACAAAGAGACTTTAGACTTCCTATATCTTGAGGGATGGTACCAGAAAGTTGATTTGTGTGCATTGATATGACGGTCAAGCTGGTCAGGTTGCACAAAAAATATGGGATTGAACCAATGAGATTGTTCACGTACAACCTTAGATCAGTGAGATGACGTAAATGGCCGATTTCTTGAGGGATGGATCCGTTAATTAGATTTTGAGAAAGGTCTAAGAAATGCAGACTTGTGAGATAGCCTATTTCTGGTGGAATATAGCCGGAAAGTGTATTGGCGGAAAGATCAAGGTGCGTGAGTTTAGAAAGATTGCCAATTTGAGAAGGAACGAGTCCGAAGAGGTTGTTTTGGCTCAAGTCCACACTAACAAGGTTGGAAAAAGATGAGAAGTTAAAACTATGAAGCATACCTTGTAAGCCTAAACCGGTTATATTCAATTCTGCAACGCTTCCCTCGTCGTTACAAGCAATTCTGTACCACTTGCATGGACTCCTGGTCCTCCCAGTAGAACTTTTCTTCCAAGAAGGGAGGAGAGAATGGGTATGGTTAACAAGGGTTGATTTCCATTTCTAAGAGTGCAGCAACTTCTTCTTCTACTACTACTACTACCTGTAATTGTTTTCTATGAGTACCTGAAGCAAATGCAACAACACTGGTAGATGAAACAAACAGTACTGTGAACACTAACAAAGTAGCAGTAGCAACCTTCATTGGTAGCAACATTTTAAAAAAATATTCTTTTCTGATCAAGAACAGGTTTAGTTTCCGAGTGCTGATTTACCCAGTCCTAGAAGTGGTTATGTACTAACATTTCAGAAAAAATTGAAAAGTCAACCAGCAGTCTAAGAAAAGGACATAAAATGGAGATGGTCCCTCAACTGTACGAGGTGGTTCAGATAACATTAATCACAACGGTGTGCAGTTGGATGTCGAAATCTGTTGAGAATCGAACAACTCAACCTAGATATATTAGGAACCCCAAGTCCCCAACTAACCCAATTTGCAGGTTAACTTAAATCCCATTCAATAAATACATTGAATGAAATAGTTGGGTAGGAATTGACATACTTGCAAGAGGTGTCAGTATCGGCATAAATAGTATTGGTGTCCCGTAATGCAGAATGAAGATAACCGCCATCCCTAGTGTGAAGCATTCCAATCAGCATCGGCTTAATATGATCAATTTTTACTAGTATTCAACATTGTTACTGGGAGTTACTGTAAAGTTTACAAACAGGGTGTTGTTTTTACTGCCCATGACTTTGTTTCTGGCCTTCTGATCGCAACTTGTGACACATCCATCCGTATCAGGTAAAATAGACGTGAGAAAGAATCAAAAACACAATGGTAACAATATTGAGTACTCTGTATTACACTCGCCGATTTCAAGATTGTATCATGCATTATGCATAATTATGTACAGAAAGATTACAGATTTACAATATGGTAGGTACATCAATTAGTAAACAGAACAAAGGAATGGAGAAGCACATACTATTGAAAGAGATTTTCATAGAAGTGACTCTAACTGTTTCATTTCGGGGTCCAAGCTTTTGGGTTCGATATCTTCATCTGCAGCCAAATAAGCGTTGGCAATTTCATTCCCCTTATCTAATATAGAAGTTGGAACTGTCTCGAGGATCCTGAAAAAAGTAACATTGATATATCGTTAACTAAGAATCTATCCACATACCTTCATCTCTTAAGCTGAAGGGTTTAGGAAAATGATCTGGGTATTCCTGACATCGAAGTTTCTGTATTTCATTTATAACTATTTCAAACTATATGCAGAATAAGAACTTTCTTAGCGTTTACCTGTCCAAAGCAACTAAAGCAATGCCAATCTTCTTTCTCATCGATTCAATTGAAGCTCCCCGATCATTTCTTGATGCTCGTAGAAATAATGAATCCAGATCCTCTAAAGCTCTACAAATATAAAATCGGTCAGCAGTAGTGGAGAGTTAGTGTTACAAAATTCACTGGTATACGTAGGAAAACAAAAGCATAGTAGTTGAGTTGAAAAATGTCACCCATAGCTATTTAATAATAGACATCGTGTATTTATTAGAAATTTAGAAGTGTATCAGTACCTGAGGCATTGATCAACATCATCGACAGCAGCTTTGCCCTTGCCATCATCAGATGCATACTGTGCTACCTATAATTCCGAAGGTCATTTTCAAACCTAGAAGCAAGTAGGAATTCAGGTACACACATAAACTGCACAATTTGTACTCTACATTTCCTACGATAAAGACCAAAAGAAAACATAAAGCCGTCTTCATTCCTAGTAAAAAAATTAGATGTAGCGCGGCTATGTCATTGTTGACATAATAGCACCATAGCATTACTGTGTTGTGATTTGTGACATCACTTCTGTATGGGTTTATTCATGTTAAAATTATATGATAGTGGAAATAGCTTCCCCAGGTTTTGTACCCGTTGATCTCATCGCGGTTTCACAATAAGATCATACAAGCGGCTTTATGATTGAAAGTACAACTTACTGCTCGGATGTTAACACGCAATGATGCCGCTGGGCCAGAGCGTAATATGGATCTGCATGCTGCATATTGTGGTTGATCGGCTTCCAGAGTTTTCTCTACAAGGAAATAAAGGTTTAGAAGAAAACAATTAGAACATGATGAGGTGAGGGATTAACAACTCTTAACAGAAGGTCCTAATATGAGTTGAATAGAAGTTGGTTTGACTTTCTTTTGGGTTGCGACCCTGGAAATTTGTACACTAAGATTAATTTTTCTGTGAACAAATGTTGCTGGAAAGGAATGTTAATTTCAGCCAAAGATAAGTCTGCAGAAGTGCAGATACTGAGACCTGATTACAAACAAGAAATGATCTTATGCATTGGTGCAACCTAGTCAACAGCATCTAAGAGACAAGTATATAAGTAAAGTGACATAAATGAGTAGTCGAACATGAGATGGTGCATGGCAGCAAAACATACTACAAGGTGACAGACGTTACAGTCCGTGCTTCAAGTTCAACCAACTTACAATTTTTAAAGTATTAATGCATTGTTTTAAGCAAAAACAAGGCAATCATAACGTATTCAGAAAACACGAAACAATTTACCTAAGTCCCTGAACTGTGATTTGCTCAAGATTACAGCAGGTACATATACTTCAAGAGGATCAAGCTTTTTCCTGGAAAATCCCAAACAACAAAGTTACAGCAACAACTAACCAAAAGATCAACTAAAAATAAAATAACAAACTAATCTAAATCTGACATCACAAAATAACGCCCAATGCGGCATCTGTTGCTGACTCGCCTGAACCTTACCCAATGGATCCAGCTCATTCAAGTCTGCACAACGAAACCTGACTCAAGCACTCAAGTGACTCAACTAAATCTAACTCATCTCGCTAGATTCCTTAATCTCATATGGATATGTGACACAAATGCCTACCGAGTCAGACAAAATAACAATATAAGCCTGACTCAGATACCAATAAAATGGCACAAAATCTGACAACTCAGTCAAACCACAAGTCATCCAAATACAGCATACCCCCAATTTACCCTAACAACACAAAATTCACAAAATCCCAAAACCAAAATTGAAGCTTTCACATCTACAAACCAAAAACTCAATGAAAAAAACAAGGGTTTTGCTTATTTTACCTCTTAAGATACTTATCCAAACCTCCATCAGCAATTGCATCTACAAAACACAAAAAAAAAAAGTCAATCAGTGCAAAAACAGAACAAATCAGTGCAAATTCTTCTAATTTTAAGAAGTAACAAACCATGGGTTTGTGTTTAAAAATCTTACGTTTAGGAATGGAGAGGTATTGAAAGAGAAAGACAGCAGCCATGGAAATGAAACGTCTACTACTCTGTATCTTGTTCAGTGGCGGTTGATTTACTGCACATTTTACAAGACATGGTTTTCTCCTCTTGCTGGTGAGATTAGGGTTTGTGTGGGGGAGTCTGTGGATTTGAGTTCCTGTGAAAATTGTTGCCATGGCTGTAGAGAAGGAGTAGAAGAGTGAAGCTTATCCTCTGCTTTTGTGGGAGTGAAGAGATTGTTATTTCCACCCATTTTAGATGACTATATTTCTGAGTAGTGTGAAACCGATAAAGGAGCTTAGAAATGGCAAGGAAATGTGGAAATGTTGGGTCACCTGACTGAGCAACGGGTAAAATCCATGGATTTAGTGCCACCCACATCTAGTCCTTCTAAATGACGGGTGTTAGATTTTCATCCTATCTAATTCATCACTCGCGGATATACTACACTAAGTATAAATTACTAATTAAATTTACCTTCATACCTTGTATAATTCTAAAAATACCCTTAAGCTAGCGGGTGTGGATGTTCAATAGATTTCTAAATATGCATCCGCACCCGCACCCAAGCTAATATTTTATGGATTTTCAGGAATGAATCCACGTCCAATCCACCCATAAACGGGTTGAGTGTCCACCCATTAAATTACGGGTAAATTTAGTTGGATTGGTAGGTTGGACAACCCATGCTTACCCCTATTCACAGGGAAAATAGTAAGCTACAGGACTACGAGGCCGAGCCCATTCAAAATCACGCTGCAAATTCTTGGTTAGGCAGAGTTTTACGGTGGGATGCAAGCTATTCTAAGTTTGAAAAAAATATGAAATGTCAGGTTTAATAGCTTCTAATTATGGGCCATCCATATATTTTTTTTTAAGATATGTTCTAAGTTTCATGGAAGAGATCTTGGATCCCAAGCGATGAAGGTAATCCGATTGACGCTCAACGCTATTCGAAATTACGCTCAATCTGTTAAATAATGCAGTTCTAAATTGTGCTCAGTATTCCAATTCACACTTATATCCTAACCGTTGATCTAATCTAGGTCCAACGCCTTAGAAAAAAAACGTAGTTCTAGATTACATTAAACACCAATCCAAATCACACTTTAAAAATACCCACCAAATGCTGAGTTAACGTAGAGTTTAAAGGATAGAACTACACCTGCTCATGGAACATGTCTAGTCAGGTAAATTGGCTAAGTCTGTTCAGGGGAGAAGGTCCAAGCTTATCCACCTTAAAAATGAAAAATATGAAGGGCTATCTTAGTCTTTTTCTCATACCATTTATATATATTTTTGTTTAAAAATTCCTTGCCATGACCCTGTCTCTAGAATATATATATATTTTTGCACAAAAATATATATAGACGGAGAGAAATATATATATATATATCCTCGAGTTATTCATCTTTCACCTAAATCCCAAATGAAACACACCTTCATCTCATATCAACAAACAACCAGATACCAGAGCCACCGCCGTTGAAGAAGAAGTTAATGGAAGAGATGATCGGCAGAAACCCCACTTCACCAAACAGGTAATTTTTCTGAATCCTATGAATCAATTTTCTGAAATTTGATAAAGCCCCACCACATTCATATTCATGTTGATTAATATGTAATCAATATCAAAAATTGATCTTGTTGTGGGTTTAGAATGAATTATTGAATGGAAGTATTTGTAGTAACAGAGGAGGATGGAGAGAGTGAGAGTGAGTTAGTTGAGGAGGAGATCATATGAATTGAAATTTTAGGGCTTTGAGAAAAAAACCCATTTATCTGATAATCAGTGTAATGCATTTGGTAATGAGGGGGGAATGGATAGAAATTGTATTAGTTAGATATGGTTTGTTATTGATTTATTCACCACCTCCACCTCCAACATATTCACCCCCACCACCAGCACCAGTTTATTGTGTTAGACCGCCCCCCTGACCAAATTCACCTCCACCTCCTCCACCAGCATCGTCCCAGTCACCACCCAGTCCTTACCTATATAATTCACCTCTTCCTCCTCCCCAACATTCCCACCACCACCTCATCATTAACCACCACCCTCGCCACATTCTCCACCTCCCCCACCTGCTTATCATTATTCAAGCTCACCACCACCACCACCAGTCTACTCATCACCTCCCCCACCAGGGTCCAGTCTACTCATATCCTCCCATACCACCTAATTCACCTCCATCACCTCCACCACCGTGTATTGAGTATGAACCTCCACTTTCATTGCCAGTTGTTTATTTACCACCGCCTTCACCAGTTCCTTTATCACCACAATTTGTCTATGAGAGCCCACCACCACCTGCCCTGTCCTATGGGAGTCCATTACCACCAGTTACAGGGATTCATATGCCTCTCCTTCACCACCCATCAATTATTAATTCTATTGAGAATTTTCCTCCTTCCCATACATACTCCTATGGGGTGGTGCCGTGGTGGTGGTGTGTTTGTGTGTGTGGAAATGCACTATCTCCCTAAGGACTGAGTAAAATGGCTTGTGAGGACGGCTTCCATGGGGGAAATCACCCTATGGCCTCTGCAGGCTCTGCCACTGTGTGTGTGTGTGTGTGTGTGTGTATATGACAATCGAAATATGTAGAAATGATATATGTACGTGTTTAGTGACAGAGCAAGACATACTCCTATGGGAGGGTGAGGGGATAAATGCACTATCTCCATAAGAGATGAGTAAAATGGCTTATGGGGACAGCTGACATGGGGTCAAGTGCCCCATGGTCTATGCTGGCTCTGCCACTGTGTGTGTGTATGTGATGTGACATTTGAACTAGGCAGAACTGATATCAATTTTTCACCAAAATAAGTACTATTTGATAGTTATGAATGATTGTTTTTGAGTCTTAGAGTAAATTAGTTTTACCTTACCTTTTGTTCTGGTTAGTCATGATTTCTAAGTGACGGTTGCTGATTTTCTCTTTTGTGTTGGTAAGATGAGATTTGGTGTTTGTTTTATCCTAATGCGTATGTAGAACCCAGTACAAGGGTCACATTTGGGCAAGGTATAATTTGTTCGTCTGTATTTGTAGCTTGTACATCGATTTCTTGCAAAGTGTGAAAATGTTATTTCCACTTTTCATTTTGACTGATGAGATTGTTGTCTTGGATGCCTAGATTGACATTGGATTATGTGTAGATGGTAGTTGAGATTACTTGCTATAAATTGTGTGGGGTTAATGGGTTATGTTTTCCTACTGTATACTGCAGGATGGTTGTTTCAACACCTTCTTTGAAGATTAAGGAAAGTATGCATTTCCCAGCCACGGTTACATGTTTGTCACAAATGAAAACCATCAAAGTTATCGAGGAGAAATTAAATTCTACCCAAATGGAGAAGTTTAGAGACACATGTTTCGGGCATCTACTGTGCATGCCCAAACTCAAATTCTGTGGAAATGTTGTGCATAGTCTGCTATTAAGAGAGATAGGCGGTCCTTGCATCAACGACGAGGCCATGCAATTTTTGGTAGGAGGACATGTGATCCAATTCTCTGCACAGGATTTTTCGTTGATAACAGGTCTATCTTTGGAAACAAGACCATCTATAGAGAAAGACCCACTTTTTTTGTCTCATAGGCTTCGGCATAAGTATTTTTTCGGTTCCAAGTGTATTAGCATGTATACATTGGAAGAAACTTTTATAAATTGTGAACACGAAGATGATACTGTGAAATTAGCATTAGTTTACCTTTTAGAGTTTTTGTTGCTTGGTAAAGATAAAAAAACTTACATAGATCTGAGATTCCTCCAAATAGTCGATGACCTAGATGAATTCAACATGTACCCTTGGGGTCTGGTCTCATATGAACGGACATTTTCTTCCCTGGTTATTGCATTGAGGAGGCGAGCAGAGAAGTTCAAAGAAAAACAAAGAACAAATCCTAATCACTGGCATGAGACTTACTCCTTGAGGGGATTCCCCTTTGCTTTCCAGGTATGAACTGTATGTTTGTGGTCTAAAGCTATTGCTTAAACTGTGTTAAAACAAAGTGTGAAAGTTTGTTTTTCGTTTTTTAGGTTTGGGCCTATGAAAATATTCCCAAACTTGGGGAAGCATTTGCCAAGAGGATCGATCATGTGAATTGTCCTCCTATTCTGCGATGGATGTGTGAGACGGCCCCATCCTATGCTTCCATCCAAACAGAGGTCTTCAACTGCAACAAAGTGGGTATTTAGTCCAGTAGTGTTGTTACTTTGTAGTACTACTTAAAATTCATAGGCACATCTTAACATTTATATTTTTATTAATTTGTAGTTGGACGTGTTATCCCCTGTTCCCATCTCTTACAAGAAGCCACAACGTTATTGCAAAGTCAAAATGGAGAAGAAGGATGAGGATGATGAATCTGATCCGATGGAAGAGTTGGAAGACAACTCTGATCACCAAGATGCATATGCAGAGGAGGCTAATGAGGAAGAGTATGATCAGAAGCCATCAAAGAGGGTGAAGGTGAATAGGGATGCGTCCATTGAGATTAAAGAGCTGCGCAGGGAGCTTAAAGAGGTGAGGCAGCTGCTACAAATGCGTGAAATGGAGATCATAGAGTTAAAGGAGCAGGTCACAACTCAACAACAAACCCTGTATTCACATATGTTGGAGTCCAGGACCGAGTTCCGGAAGTTGGTAAGAAAAGCCTTATGTTTTGAACTCTTAAATTGAGGCACACTCAGTTTATTCATTACTTGCTAAATTCCTTTACTGAATGTTGTGTTCAGAGGGCGGCCAGAAGAGGTGGACGAGGGTAATCCTGAAACAGTTATACAGCAGTCAACCTGAACGGCGTGGTAATGGAAATAGTTTTTAAGTTTTAAACAGAACCCAGGATTTGTCAGATGTCCAAAAGAGATCCCAGGAAACGGATTGTCTTGTAAAAAAGAATATTTGGAGTATAAGATGTAAATATCGCCATTCTGGTTGTCTCTTACTTTGTGTGGTTCATCTAGTTGAAATGGAGTATAAAATGAACAACACAGAACGTTAGTGCTAGGAATTTGCAATGGAAACAAACACCAGTCGGTTAAGACTGCACAAATAAATCAGAAACTGTTAATGATTTCGAGGTCCGAAGGAACGACATTGTGATACTGGTTGCTACTTGCGAGTTGCGACTGCTTGAATGCATATTCTTTGATAGTGCACAACCTGAGAATGATCCAACACAAAAATGCATGAAAATTGCAAGAAAATCCAAGTTCGAGTGATGTATAATCCAAACATACATGATTGCCTTTTTTTTCTTTCAATCGTTTCAATTCAACAAGGGCAATTTTGACTTTCTACAACCCCAGTGAGGAAGAAGATTGAAGACAAAAGCAAAGCATAAACCTCCGAGCTGCTAGACAGACTCTCACTCACTATTCTCAGTTCATCATCTACAGACATTTCTCAGTTCACCACCAGTAGAGAAGTAATGGCAATGGCAACAACATTGGTTCTGTTAGCTTCACTTTTCTTAGTTACTGTTTCTGCTGACAGTAAAAGTAAGTAGATCCACTTCAACTTCTTCTGTTTACTTCATTTCTTATCTTAATCTGAAAATGGGTTAATACTTCAATGGGTTAGTTTTAAGTGTTATTCTGATTCAGATATGACTTCAGTTTCTTAGTTTTTCCTGAAATTTTGTACTTTGGGTTTCTTTTTTCTTGTTGATTATTGCAAAAAGTTGAAGATTGTTTTTCTGATTAAGCTTCTAGAAATCTCAAATGTTAACTCTTTTAGGTTAGGATTCAGCTGAGCATTGAATAAATTCACTATGCTGCATTTCTGTGTCTATTAGTGAATCACCCATATGTCAACTTTAAGGAAATTTTGTATCTTGGAATTGAGAATAAGGTCTCAGAGCCGAAATCATATTGAATTTTTTTTCATCATTTTGAGTAAATAGAGTTTGTGAGTAATCGTTAAGGAGATTTGCATATTGAGACAGGAAACTGCCATTTTCTTCGCTTTGCATCCCAAGATTTGAAGCTTTTGGAAAACATATTAGGCTTGAAAAGATTTAGTGTTGAGAAGTGAAATCTCTATGTTTGTTAACTGAATTAGATGCAGCTGTTGGTTGAAGTAACCGAAATCTAGATTGCCAAAATGTTCCCGTTAGATTTTGTATAACAAACTGTTCGGATATAACTTTTGGTGTCAAGAAATGTGCCACTCAATGCTCCAGGTCATTTGATTTCACTGCCATCCTTGTTGCTATCATTTGTTCGGGTCTGTCATATAAGCTTCATTCTCTAATAATCGACTACCAATTGCAGATAACACTGCAAATGAGCTTGTATCTGTACTCAACAGCAATCGAACTGCCCACAAAGCATCACTTCTTGCAGACAATCAAGGACTAGCCTGCATTGCTTTGCATTACATAAAAGCATATCAAGGCAAATGCGATGACGTAGGAAATAAAAAACCTCTCGACTCAGACATCGCTGATACATTTGCTCCCAGCTGCGGCATCCAAGCTTCAACCTTAACACCAATAACAGGACGACTTATAGGTTGTCAATCTAAATACATTTCTGCACCTGAAGCATTTTCTACCCTTCTAGTTCCTAACAGTAAAGGACTGGATATATTATACAATAAAAACCATACTGAAGTTGGCGCAGCAGTGAAAGGTACCGATGGCGGGTCGCCGTATTTTTGGTGCATACTTTTCAGTAACGGAAAATCAAATAGCAGTTTCGTCGTTGATGGAGGTGAGATCAAAGAACAAGGACCCGGATGTTTTAGTGGAACAACCGATGATTGCAGTAACGCTAATGGATCTTACAGGGCTCTTTGGTTACGTATAATTGGAAGCTTCATTGTTGTTGTTTATGCATTCGGTTTCTAAATCTTTTCATCATGCAATTTCTTTTAAAATCCGGCTGTCCTACTCTAGCAGTAGTTTAGATTGATATCAGAGATGTGCTTAAACTTGTTTTCTAGAATTTGTTCTTGTCTTTCTAGTGTTATAGCAATACATGAATGGGACATGATATTGCACAAATCTCTCTATGAATTCACATTTTTGCAATAGAGCTGTTAAACATAGCGGAACCGAGGCACAGACCAAGGTGATACACAGGTTGTTTGTTTTTCTAACTCAACTGACTCGTTTAAATCTTACTCATGTAAATCCGACTCATTACACTTGAACCTGACTTATTATATCCGACACTAGTTATTAAATAACATGGTGATTGCGAACATTTGATTCCAATCATATATGTGTCCAATTAATAAAAGAATCAGGTACCTGACTCAAATACCTCGGAGTTGGATGTATGAGCCGAGTTTTGCCTTGAATCATGCACCATTAAAATGAAAAAGAAAATAAAAATAAATGAACAAACATCTGATTTGGGCCAAATTAGTCACCGAGTAAGATTTAAAACCTGAATCAGATCCAAGCAAACTTAAATCAGTTAACAGTAAAATGAAAAAAAAACAAACGATCTCACATGTGACTTGGGCCAAATTAGACATCAAATCAGATTTAGAACCAAGTTGTGACTTGGGCCAAATTAGACATCGAGTCAGATTTAAATCCCGATTCAGATCCAAGTAAACCTCGAATCAAATATCGGTAAAATGAAGAAAAAAACAAAGATATGACAATTAGCTCGAACCAAATTAGATGCTGAATCATTCAAACAAATAAGGTGGTGATTGTGGATGCCACTAGGCCCACCACACTCAAATGCCAAATTTGACATCTGTGTCCTCAATTTTTATTTTTTACCAAAATTTGAGTACTGAAAACAGCCTTTTTTTTTACTCTTTACTTCATGACTTTTACTTCTTCAACTATCAACTGTATTACCTTCCACCACCACCATCCTTATAACTACCTTTTCAAATCATGTTCATCTCTGAAAACCTTAAAACAAATCCATGGAAGAATTCTAACAACTGGGTCATCAAAGAATCTAGTCTTAGTGACTAAATTAATCACATTTGCATGTAATTTATCAATAAACATGTTTTACGCTCGTAGTATGTTCGAAGAAATTCCTCTTAGAGATAGAGATGTTTTCATTTGGAATACTTTGATTAGAGGTTATAGTGATAAAGGTCCTTGTGAAGAAGCTATAGTTGTTTATAAGAAAATGCATGAGAATGGGTTTTTACCTGATCATTATACTTTTCCTTTTGTTGTTCGGTCTTGTGGAGTTATATCGGCTTTGAGAGAAGGGAAAGAAGTACATTGTAATGTGATTAAGCACGGGTTTGATACGAATGATTTTGTTCAGAGTTCTTTGGTTGCAATGTACTTTAGGAACGGAGAAATGTCGAATTCGGGGTTGGTTTTTGAGGAAATTGTTGTGAAGGATGTTGTAACTTGGACTTCTTTGATCGCGGGGTATGTACAGAATGGGTGGTTCATGGAAGGGTTGGATGGATTTAGGAGGATGGTGAGTTCGGGTATTCAACCTAATATGGTTACGCTTGTGAGTGTTCTTCCTGCTTGTGCTGTATTGAACTTATTGACGTTGGGTGAGATGATTCATGGGTGTGGAATCAAGTTGGGGGTTGATTCGGATGTTTCGTTCACTAATGCCTTGATTTCTATGTATGGTAAGTGTAGAATTGACGGCAACGGTGATAACGTTAAGAGGGCCAGAAGTTTGTTTGATAGGATGGTTGTTCGAGACATGGTTTCATGGAATGGTATGATTGCTGCTTATGTACAGAATAAATTGGGTTCTGATGCTATTAAGTTATTTCGAAAAATGTTATCTGAGAATGTGGATTTTGATTATATTACTCTGGTTAGTGTGATTTCAGCTTGTGCTCAGTCGGGGGATTTTAACAATGGAGAATGGGTTCGTCATCTTGTTACAAGTAAAAGACTTGAAAACAATTTATCAATCACAAACGCTCTTATAGACATGTACGCTAAATGTGGGAGTATAGAATTGGCTAGGGATGTTTTTGACAGGTTGCCAGAAAGAACAGTGGTTTCTTGGACGGTGATGATTTATGCTTGTGCAGTTAATGGACATGGAAACGATGCTCTTGAGATGTTCTCAAGAATGTTAGAAGAGAAGGTAAAACCAAATAGTTTTACTTTCATCGCTGTTTTAACGGCTTGTAAACATTCGGGGTTGGTCGAAGATGGGAGAAAACATTACAAGAGCATGAAAAAAGATTACTCCATTGTTCCTAGTGTAGAGCATTGTGCCTGTATGGTAGACCTTCTCGGTCGAGCTGGTCTTTTAAACGAAGCATATGAATTCATTGAGAAAATGCCAGTTGAACCTGATGCAGGTGTGTGGGGTGCTCTACTAAGTGCTTGCAGTATCTACGAAAATGTCGAGATGGCTGAGCACGTTGCAGAACGTTTATTCAAATTAGACCCTCAGTGTGAGACGTATTATGTGCTTTTGTCTAAAATCTACACACAAGCTGGTACTCCGGAGAAAGCTGCCAGATTCAGAACCTTGATGAAGGATAGAGATTTGAAAAAGACTCCTGGGCATAGTTCAGTAGAAATATATCTACGATCTCATACGTTCCCCACAGAATCACAGTGACATCCTTCATGAGAAAGCAAAACAAGTGGACTGCGCTAAGCTCGTTACCATCTGACAAAAGTTAAACCGGAATTCCTTAGTTGTGTCAGGTAGAAGAACCAGCCACTCATTTTGCACCATTCTCTGAAGTGAGTTTAGGCTGACAAAGAAGGACAGTGCGAGGTTGATGTGCTGGGGAAGAAAAAACCATGTAATATTTTTCTTCGACTTGGGCATAAACAGAAGAGAAAAGCTGCTACAACTAAAACACAGATCACATCAGAGTATCTGGTGGATTAGGATATCGAAAACCCAAAAAGTATTAACCACTAACAATTTCAGTAGATATTTGTCACAATTGTTTATATGAGCTTTACAATGAACGAAAGATACTTTACTGTTTCCCTTGTGGTAATAGCATGTTTAGATCCTATTTAAGAGTTACTTTTTGAATTTTGGAAATAAAAAAATCATAAGTTAATTTAAGTATACAATTTTAATATGATTTCTGGAAGTTAAAAACCTAAAATAGCGCCGACTAAGGGGATCGAACCCTTGACCACGGGATTAAAAGTCACGCGCTCTACCACTGAGCTAAGTCGGCATTTTTTGTCAATATAAGAAACATTATGAAATCGTAATAAATTTAAGAACCATATAAAAACTAAAAAGTCCCTCCAAAATCTCAAACACCCCAAAAAATCCTCTCCTGTTCCTTCGTCTTCTTCCTCACAAATCAAAACCAAAATCCCTAATTTTCATCATCAAAATGAAGAATCAAAACAACAACATATCAATACTCATCAGTGTGATCATCTTCGTTCTGCTAATCATCATCAAACTCATTCGACTTATCATCAACCGTCACTTTTCCACCACCACCACCACAACAACAACAACAACAGTAACATCACCACCACCACCACTACAAATCAATCAATCTCCACCGCCAATCCATACTCATTCACTTCAATTTCTCTTCAATAACAACCAAATCTCACCACAAATCAAAACAATCAGAATCTAATCAATTCATTACCTACTTTCAAACTCGATTCAATCAAAGGAATTTACCACCAATCCTCCTCTTCCTTGTCATCATCTTCATCAACAGAAACGACAAGTGATTGTGCCATTTGTATCTCGAAATTTGAAAAACAAGATCAATTGAGACTACTGCCGAGTTGCTGTCATGTGTTTCGTTCTGTTTGTATTGACAAAGGATATTACTTTCGAATCACAACTATAAGATTTGTAGATCCATTATGAAATTCGTCGATTGTGAAGATGATGATGGCGAATTGAAGATGATTTCATCCTCTTCTAGAAGTTTCAGAGTTGAGATTGGAAGTGTGAGTCGTAGTAGTAGAAGGATTGATGAGAGTCTCTCTGCTAGAGATTTACAGAATCGGTTTTACTCGCTTGGATCGTTTGAGTGTTGGATTCAAGATTTTGGTGCAGAATACACAAGTGAGGATGCTTGAGCTTCTCAAATTAGTCCGCACCTAAAGCCCAAGCCCGCATCAACACTACCCAAGTAAGGATATTCAGACCACAATAACAACTTGAATAGCTACCTGCACCAAAGATAGGCATGAGGACCCTCACCCGCAAGCCACTATTATTCCGCACCACTATCATTCACCCGTAGATAAAGCCCATCTTCTCCGTAATACATAAGCCCATATTGTCCGCAACATTAAAACTATTCTTGTCCGCAACACTTAAGCCCACCTCATACATCACTAAAGGACCATTCCCGCATACCATATACAACACTAAAGACAATCATTCACGTACACCATCTTGCCAATTCAGTTGACTGTTGGAGCCATTTTTCTTGGTCATCATTTACACCTCCACCAGTTTGTCCGCAAGCTAGCACCATCATTTGTCCGTAAGCCGGCACTATAATTTTCCCGCAGCACTTCCATCCCGCACCCGCACCACTTTAGCACTTCCATCATTTGCCCGCATCTCCATTTGCCCGTACCATCTTGTTCCGCACTAAAATTAGACTAAGACCATTTAAGGATAAGATCAACATTGATAAATGGCAGATTACTACCGACACGTGGCGGACTTCCATCGACATGTGGTAAAATTTGATGTTGAAACAGATAGCTAATTAATGTTTTGAAGATAAGGACAAAGACGCATTTTTGGTAAATATCATTTCAATCACCCCTTTATAAACAAAACAAATGTATTAGAGAGGGGGATTTTTCGGCTGGGATTTCTTCCCCAAGAGAGAACTCACAAAATCTTCTGTAACCTAACAATTATAAGAATAACCAACTTTCATTACCCATGGACGTAGGCAGATATCTGCCGAACTACGTTAAACTTGTTTGTGTTCAATTTCGTTTTCTGTACCATTTTAATTTCAATTTTCGGTTGTGGTAATCATGAAAATGACAACCACAGTGATGATGCGACGGAGATTGTGACTGAGGATCGAGCTCCATCTGATGAGGTTACGTCTTATGTTAGGTCGCCGTCATATACTTTGCAGCTTTCTGATAGGTTTTATGGTGGAATTGAACGGAGTGGTTGTGATGGTGGTGGAATGGATGGAGGCGGCGGTGGTGGTAGGATTTGGGATTTGGAGGGAAATAGATTTGGGGAAGAAATTTCTGGTTTCTTTGGTTTTCTCTCGAGGGTATAATCAGTAATTTGAACTAAGCTGGTTTTTTTGGTGATAATTCGATATTATTAGGGTATAACTGTCAGTAAATACCAGAGTGGCAGGAATAGATGATTAGATACTCCGGTAGTAGGTTAAGAAATAGGAAAAGTCAATATGATTCCTGAACCAGCGGTTGAGATCAGAGTAAGGTCAACTTGATGAGCCCAATTGGTTTCTGATATTATGATTTTGATGGAGCAGAGATTGGATGAACGGCTGGGATTTTGGTGATCAAATTACATGTGGGGTCAGATATATAATTGTGAGACCTACGTGAAAATTCTAAAAATAGTACCTATTGGGGCTTGAATTTTCTCAGATTATCTGAATGATCTGATTCATGTAACAATTTGATTCAGATAGACAAAAACACATATTACATAATAGAAATATGGAAAATTCTTAGTACAAAGAAAAAGATATAAAAATTTGAAGCTGCATTTTTGTTTCAATTTATAGCCGAAAACAGTTACATTTTTCGGAGTTAGAAACTCATACCGTACAAAACTTTCGTGTTCAAGGACTTGTTTTTGATTTGTTTCCGCAAACCCTCTTTATCCATTTCTTCTGTGTTGTAGTGGGATTTAAAAACTGCGAATGAGATGATGAAGAAAGGTCCTGTCTTGATGTTGTTGTTGTTTCGTTTGTACTTGGAAGTTCAGCAGGAAGTGCGGTTGCAGCGCTGGTTGCTGCATTTAAAACGAGGAATGCTAATATTGGAGAGAGATCTAATCCCCCAAGTGGTGGAATTACCCCACGAAATATGTTCAAGTAAGGATCACATATGGTGCTGAAACAATAACACAGTTTAAAATGTCAGAAACACAACCCCATTCATTATGTCGAACCTGC
This sequence comes from Papaver californicum, assembly GCA_023531435.1. Taxonomy (NCBI): domain Eukaryota; kingdom Viridiplantae; phylum Streptophyta; class Magnoliopsida; order Ranunculales; family Papaveraceae; genus Papaver; species Papaver californicum. Next base: position 690,114 of record JAJJMC010021042.1, on the reverse strand, counting down.
ATTGAAAGTGAACTCTACTAAGGCAGTGTATGCTAAATGCAGCATTTTTCTATGCTGAAGTACAACCTTTCAGAAGTGTCCATCGTGCATTTCACGCTTATGTTGTGCAGTGATAATATCAACACGACACTGATCAATATGAACTAGATAGAAACACAATAAAAATGTAAATGTTTCTGAGAATCCTAATATATCCTCTACTAAATCTTAAGCAAGTTCAGAAGTCGAGCAACTAAGATGGCACTAAGACCTAAAAGGTCCTAAGTTGTAGATTTTGTGATAATATTTTCAAAGTAATATACCTGAGTGGGTTAGTGATGGCAGGAGGAGAG
>JAJJMC010021042.1:602367-670502 GCA_023531435.1 Papaver californicum | reverse complement strand
GTGGTGGAGATGGAGGTGGTGGTGGTGGAGATGGAGGAGGGGGTGAGCAGCAACATTGACACCACTTAGTATGAGGACCTGTCGGGTGCCCTTTATAGGGAGTGCAGGATATAGTACTCACTGCAGTAGTACAGTTAGCGTTGCACCAATTTTCGCAATTAATGCAGTCGTCTGTGTGAGTTGAATAAACACTGGTGTATCTATCTCCATCTTCGCATTCCAATTTTGGAGGTGAGGGTGGTGATGGAGGAGGAGGCGAAGGTGGGGATGGGAACGAAGGTGGAGGTGGTGGTGATGGCGGCGGAGATGGAGGTGAAGGTGGTTTCACCTTCCCACAACAACACTGCTCATACCATTCATAGTTAGGGTCAGGATCAGCGCGACCACCTGCTCCGCACTCTTCCCTTGTCAAGAAAAGCCCCTCTTTCTTGCAACTTTCCTCACATGAAGGTTTCTTAACGCAATCCCTTCCATCTTTGTGTTTAATCTTTATATATCTGTCTTTTGGCTTACATATGTTAATATCATGTGGCCATGGGCCGTCAAACTCGGAATCAGGTAGAGGAAGAAGGGTTGGCGATGAGGGAGAGGGGGAGGATGGGAATGATCTTCCACAGCAACACTTACATCTTACGTCACCACCAAGACGGCAACTATATGAGACCGCCGGAAGGTCCAAGTCTGAACATTCGTCTATACACCACTTCTCACAAAAATTGCAATCTCTCCCGCTCGGACGAGCATTCAGTGTGTCAATGTATACATCCCCTGGAATACACATATCCCTCTTCCACGCTGTTGCCATCTCTACAGATCAATAAAAAATTATGTTATTGTTATGCGTATGAAACTTAGATCTTGATATATCTGAATCTCATGTAAACTCTATTTTATCATGAATGAAATTTTATAAAAACTAAACCAAACAATACGAAACTTACCTGTGCTAACAATGAGACATATAGCTAGTACTACAAAGACACTAGAACTACTGAAGAACCCAGGAGATCGTCTCCAAATTATCCCCATCTTCACTAATAAGATCGAAGAGATTTTTTTTTCTTATATTGAATGTTGATATACTTTCTGAAATCCATTCTAAACTATTTATAAGCCAAAAATTGATACTCATTTTAGGTTAAATATATAATATGTTATTGAGAGTACACATTTTCAATAGTTTATTATGAAATAAATAATATAATCCATCAACCATGCTACATCTAATTTATTATTATAATTACCACAGCTATTTTAAGGCCTATAAAATTCTACGTTCGTTTAGATAAAAAGATAAAGATGTCTAAAATGGATAAAATTACTAATCCATTATTATAATTTAAAAATCTAAACCAAATCTATTTTAATTCTATTTTTTATGTACTTTTACGTCAACCAATTTCTCTTAATTGGGTTTTTGATTGATTTATAGTTTAAATATTTTAGAAATTTTGATTTTCTGGATTTAACTAGAATCGGCCGATATGAATGTTTATATTAGACGATTCTGAACAATCGGCTAATATGTTCATATATATCGGCCGATTTTGGTTTGATGTTCTTCAACGAAGAACATCGATACATAATCGGTCGATGTGGACATTCATAACGACTGATTCTTCGTTAAGAAAATGCTAACTTATTTTGTTGGTTTTTAGGCTCTAATCGGTCGATATAGACGCTCATATCGATTGATTCTTGTTAACCGTTTTCCTAGGTGGTTTTTAAATTACAATTTGTATATATATCAACCAATATCCGCTAATTTCTAATGTTTTTCATGGATGAAGAATACCAATCCAGAATCGACATATATGTGTCATCCTATCCATCGATTCTAGTTTGAGGTTCTTCAAAAAAACAAGTATTCTCAAATACTTTCATGTTTTGAAGTCCATTAACATTAATATTTTCATTAAAGTTAATTAATTTGACAACTTACAGAGTTAATTAACAACTAACATAATTAATTAACATTAATCAATTGAGAATCATGCTTAGACGGTTAGGAGAGACAAAAAAATGCTCTGAAACTTTAGGGAAAAATTTCTAGGGTTTTCTCTTTTCATCTTCTCCAATGGTGTCTGGTAATAGCTACATGTCTGCAGCTACATGTCTGCCCATAGAGCTTTCTTGAAACTGATGAACTTGCTCAACAAACCCCTACATCTGTATATAAGTTTTTTGTTTTGTAAAATGAAATGGAATTTCTTCTTTTATCTTATATATTTATCTTTTGATTTTTTTCTTTCTAATTTAGTGCACAGTGTGTATTTTGATGTTTTTTCAATTATTGATTCAATTTTTTGTTGCTCTATTTTGCTTAATTAAAAATCTAAATAAATAAAAAAAACAAATATATATATATAAAATAAAAAAAATAAAATAAGATTTATAAACTCCAAATCCTAGCTCATTTGAGTTAGACGGAGAATATTATATATGGATTGGATTTCAGTAGAATCTGCTCGATGCTTTCCAATTTTCACAATTGGCCTTAATATTTTGTAATTTTTTTCAATTTCATTACAACTTGATCAAATCAGAAGCTAATTGGTCGTTCTTTCCTAAAATTGAGTTGATAATCAAACAAATTAAAAACTCAAAAAAGTGTAATGTAATAACATTTTTTTTATTACATAGAATTCGATCGAATTAGATCATTTTTTTTTCAAAATTGATTTTCTAATCAAATATTTCAGAATCTAATTATTTTTAAAGCCATTAAATCGATCTAGTTAGATCTATTTCGTCTTCAATTACTCCAAATTAAAATTCAAAACAACATTTATCACCAATGTTTATAAACGTTGCTAACTGATGAATTAATATTCTAACAAAACAGATGGGGTACTTTTATAACAGTTGCTAGTATTTAAGACTGTAGTAAAATGTTAAAACATGATAATTTAGATTTATTTGAACAAGTTCGAGTTTTCGGTCGCCCCCACTCACCACTTTCCAATTTTCACCAACCAAACCTCGAGACAAACACACCACAATTATACACTAAACAATTCAATCAGTCCTACAGCGAAACAAAATTAAATTGATTTTATTTAGATTTTTTTTCTCTTCATATTTCAGTTTTATATTCTCCACATGGATAATCACATGCACTAATTGGCATCTAACACAATAAACATGGTTATATAATTTTTTTTTCTCCAGATTCCCATATATCAGTACGTCTTACAAAGAATCAAATCCTAGATTTTTTCTTCTTCATATTTTAGTTTTATACTCTTCACATGGGGAATCACTTGGTAATTGGCATTTTACAGAACTAATGAAGAACATGAACTAATTAGTTTGATTATTATAATGAATACTAGGTAATGTTTTATAACATATGAATGAATACAATAAACCCAACAAGTAATTAAAAAATACTCCGTATATCATAAGTACCAATCAACGCGTTGCTGATCTGTGTAGATATGTATTAAGTTAGTTGGTAATACATGATAATCACAATTATTTTTGATGATCTACGCAATTAGTGGGGATATCGCATGTTTTTCTGACTTCCTATTTGTACCAAGAAATTTCAATTTGTTTGATCCTTTTAATTATGTCATATAAATATACGACTGTATCCACAGTGGTGGCCGACCGAGAACGCATACCCCTACATACTTAACTAAAATCCTTCTTTTTGCGACGGTTTTGGTTCCAAACAGATATAAAAGTTCCAAATCTCTGATTTAACTTCTGTCTACACCACGTTTTTTCAGTTTGGTTTTAATTTAAAGTAATTGAAGATGAATTCAATATGTTTAGATCGAATGGATGGATTTTAACTACAATTTGTTATCAAATCATTTTCGAAAATAATTGATCTCGATCAAATTGGATGGAAGACAAAATTATTATTACACCATGATTTTTCAAGTTGGCTAATTTGTAGCAATTAAAGACCAATTTGATCTGTTTTAACTGAGTTGATAGAGTTTTAATATCTGTTCTTTGTTTTTGCAATTGAGGAAAAATGATAAATGTTTAGATCGAATCTATGGATTTTAAAAACAATTTTGGACCTCTAATATTTATTATCGATTTATTTTTGAAAATCGATGAAATTGAATGAAAGATGATATTATTATTACACCACGGATTTTCAAGTTTGTTAATTTGTTGCAATTGAAGACCAATTCGATCTGTTTTCACTTAGTTGATAGAGTTTCACAATGATCAGGGACTGTCAATCTTTGATTATCAACTCAATTTCCCAAAATAATGATGAATTTCAATCCAATTTGATCGAATTGATTTTTTTTTTAAAACAAACTGTGGCAAACGCGTCATACACAATTTACATTTTTTGGTTTTTGAAGAATTTTTGTTTGATTTATCTGAACAAAATTAAAAGAAGTTTCAAGAAATTTGATACAACAACAAATATCTCGAATGCTTAAAATTTTACTCTTTCCGTTCCGATTTAGATGATAGTCTAGGTTTTTTTTTATGTTCCACATTAATTGATAGTTTTTATATTTTTCCACAAAACTACCAATAATAGCCTAATATTTTATCTTGGAACTATATAAATACACTAATAACAATTAATGTTTAAAGACTTTTTTCAAGGACATAAATAATTTTTTTTTTATATCTCTTTCTCTTTTTTAATTTGCGTGAAAAACAAACATATTATCTTCTAAATTGAAACGGAGAAAGTATTTTTTTTAAGTACAATGTTTGAAAGGTGTAGATTACAGTTTCTTCTGCTGCACTGATTCATCCAAGAGGCAGTGTTGAGATAATAATTGCTGATGCGTAATCGACCGAGCAATTAATAAACTGCTTGTGTAATCTTTCACAATGCAGTATTTAAAATCCACCTCTCAAACATGGCATAACATTCTTTTGGCTTGTGTTCTGGAGCTGAATGACCACCTCCCTGAATCCAAACATAGATAAAAAATATTACAGTATTAAGTTTATTATGAGTATGGTCAGAAATATATGAAGCTAGCTATGGGTTCTACTTGCCTTGACTGTCGCGTACGTTAAGCCATTGGAATAGGTCCTTGTGTATCTGCAAAACAAGCATCATTGAAACGTTATCTATCAAAAGTTGCGATCTGCATAATGAGTTATGTAATTGTCAAGGTTAACATACCCTGCAACTTGTCCACTCACAGACCACGAACGCCAGTTATCTGTAATCGACAAGTTGGCGAATGTTCGTATCCATGCTTCCGAAGATATATGTGGAACTACTATATCCAGATCACCACTGCAATTTGAAGATCAAAAAACTTGTCTTAGATTATCCAGTAAATAATGCGAAAATAGCTCCCTCAGGAAGTACACAATGAAATGTACGTGGAACGGCATAATAAGTGACCGCGCTAAAACTTAAAAACAAACGACGTGATATCTGACTCGAACCTAAACTTAATTCTTACCGACTTAGAAAAGCATAAATCCACGTACTTTATAATGATTTCAATAATAACTTACCTGTAAATAAGAGATCTATAGCCTTTGGTGCTAATGTTGTGATGATATTCTAGACAGCTCTCAAGCTCACTGCCATACCTTAAGTTCCTATTGCACCTTGCCCATCTTTTGGTTGTTCCCTGTGTAAATGTTGTTGTATCTGCAACAATGGAAAAATACTAAACAGAAGAAAAATTGTTATCATTAGAAAAATGATAAACACTCTGATATTGATGCACACACTAGGACAGAGCCACCTGCTCAGTAAATTGTCCTTAACACAATAGTTCTCGGGTACTCTTCAAAAATGAGAGATGCTATACCCCAACAAAGGAGATGTGTCCAGGATAGAACTGCCCGTTATGACTAGTATAAGCACAATACTAGTCACCCTCTAGAACTTAACAACAATTTATAGTGGAAGGGAAATAAACACACAAGTGCCCAAAACAAAGCGAGAAGAGGGGAAAAGAGCCTGGGATAGTAGCCTGCTCTGGAGCGAGTTGAAATGAAGAAAATGATTTTCTTTTATAGGCAAAGTTTGAGAGGAAAATTAATTTCGTAATTAATGAGAAAATATTTTTTGAATTAATTACGAATTAATGAAGGTAATTAAAAACGTTAGAAATCTTTTAATTTTAAAAATTATTCACCCAAAAAGGTAAGTCTTGATAGGGCACACGCCAAGCTCACGTCAAGCACACGCAAAACAAGTGTGAATCAACTAGCCCATAGCTTTAGTCCTCCCTCAACCACAAAAGCATTTAAACCTAAGGGCCCTCCCCTAGTTGCAAATTTTGTGGTAATAAAGGGAGAACACATCTCTAGTTTGTCCAATGTGAGACTAACTAAAGGTTCTTCATTCACAAAATAGTGAAAATTGAAATGATGTTTCCACCCAATAAATGAGCTAGTGTCCCATTAATCCTAGAATCCATTCCTACCAAGACTATCAATTTTAATTTTAACAATTCATTTTCAAATTCATTTTCTCCAACAAATGTTAACTCATAATTATGGTATGTATAATTGCATAACATAATGTTAGGGAAAAGAAGTTACGAACAGCGAATTTCGGAATCAAGGCCTAAATCACTAGACTAACCTAGCTTCGTTATTCAGCGCGCAATGTATTTACGGGCAAACGTAAGTTTTCGTTGTACAAATATAACTCTTTAACATGGAGTGCTTTCCGAACCCCATCATCGTTCGCCCAATACTCCAACAATACATTACCATAATCCTACAATATGTTTATGATATTCATAAATAAGATTCAGAATACAAATGATTGGTTTATGCACGTAACGAGAGCAAGGAAGATAATTAAGGAGAGATTACCCGCACGCAACTAGGAGGAAGAAGATGTTTTTCAGCAACCAAACCTTCTTCAATTTTAGCAAGAGACCTTCGTCGTCTATTTTCAATCATCTCTTTGGGGTTTAAAGAAGGAATAAGTGTATTATCACATTGGGTTCCATAACTTGCATTTCATTTATTTTTGAGATTAACTATAAAAAGGAACGCACATGTTTAAAATCTCAGTCTGTTCTGATATTTCCGGCTTTCTTATTTTCTAAAGTTGTTTGCCAGTAAGTTATCAGAAATAACAAGCTACATGGAGAAAACTCACATCTTCATATGCTCGGCGATCTTTGGAACAATTTGCATTTGAGAGATCAAAGTTGAGAAAATTTCCTTTACAGCTTACCCTCATTGACTGTTTGCAAGAGGATAAATTTACATATAAGTTTGATTAGAAGGCTGCTACAAAAAGTTACAGCATCCACAAAACGATGGTAATCACAAATGCATCACCTGGTAGAGTTCATTTGATACAAACCCCAAGTTATGGGCGAGTTGTACCCGTGCATTTTTCTCTAACCACGTATACGTACCGGGATTTCCCAACAAATAACCCTAATCAAGGGAACACCATGAGCTTCATATATCATAATGAACAGTTTTTCTGGTAAGTTTTGAACTCAGGTTATTGATATCATCACTCAATGACTTTACCAATATACTATAATGATATCCGCAGAATAAACGGTTTTTTACTTATACTAGGATGTCTCTCTAGTAGTAAAAAAATGATAAAACCGTTAAATGGTAATAACTACAATGTAAGTTCAAAACTTGTTTATATCTTAATTTATTGATCAAAATACAGAAAAACAAATGTGACAAACCTTCAAGTTGAGAAAAGGGTACTTTCCACCTTCAATATCTGCACATCTTATAAAGCACAAAATATGTTACCATGAAAATTATCTATTTTGGAAATGATGGTAAAATGATCACCTCTAATCAAATCTTGAACTATGATCGGGATTAGAAAGCCGGATTTCGATTCACCAGAATTGTAAAGTGTTAGATTGGAATTCAGGATTTCGAATCAACCACTGCAACACAAAAGAAAATTGTATAGCATAAAAAAATCTTTGGGTATGCACATAAGTATGAAATTCATGTTTTCAATGAGAAGAATTATAACCCAACCTTTATAAGAAACTCATACGTAATTTTAGCCGATACAATGTCTCCGATTGGTGGTTCATGTGAGGACTTCGAATACGAGAATCCAGCGCCCACGGGCGCGTCCAAGAAGATCATGTTGGCAACCTGAAATTCATGTTAGTGTATGTGAGAATTACAGGTAATGATTCAAGGCATATTTAGAGGCGAGTACGCGTACTCCATGAGTTCGGATTCAATGACAATGTAGGTAAGCTACCATTGTTGTATTCCACTACCTTGGCAATCTGTATAGGACCTGAATTGAAACAAAATCCATAGGTTTTTTGTATTAGTACTTTTGAGAAATAAAGACGATTGTTTCCTGGTCGTACTATCCAGCATGTTTAGAATCTCATCTCTCGTGCAATTAGTCTATATCAGAAACACAACCTGAGTAGTAGTAGCATCAACCTATTCCAATAGCTAAATTATTGAGCCCCGAGCAAAAAGGACCACCAGCGAGCCGTAAAACAAGAGGATCTCCTTTGGGATTTTTTCTGACTTTACAAAGTAGTAAAACATTTCATGAAAACTGTCATCTTCGTATGTTGATGATTCAATACCACTACCGACACCGATGTACCTGCATCATGGGTAGGGATGTCAATGGGTACTCGAATATCTGGACCCGTCCCGGAACCGGATGAATCGGGTCCAGGTCCTAAAACTGAACTCATTAGTGATTTTGGACCCTAACGGATAGGACTCATTAAGACCTGATAGTAAACGGTTCCATCCGGGTCTAACCCGTCGGGTACCCGCGGGTAATCGGGTAATTTATAGAGGGTTCATTTTGTAAAATTACATACCAAAATTAGGTCATATATATAGAAAAATTAAATCTGATTCACTTCATTTGATTCTCTCCGTTTCTGATAAGAGAAGAGAAGACTTCTTCACTTCAGTGACTTCACTTCAGTGACTCACTCAATCATTTGAAACCCATCTTCTTTTCCGACCACAACAAGCATAGCAGCACAGCACCACCAAATCTCTCCACTAGATCCACTTTCTACACTTGATTTCAATTTCAAACTACCCACATCGGCTGTTCACTTTACTAGGAGAAACAAAAAATTAATCTTCTCAACTCTACTCCCAAACCCAAATCTTAGCTCCTTCTGTCGATTTGGTTAGTTTCTTTCTGTAACTCTGTTCATTTTCTGTTTTAGCGAATTCGATTGGGGTTTTTATTTGATAGTCCAGTTTCTAGGGTTTGTAATTTCCGAATCTTATATGATCATAATAGGGGTTTTTATTTATTGCACGTTTCAATTTTAATTTCATTATACTTTCATTATACTTTAATCTTTCTCCTGATTGCTTGTTCACTTATTGTAGCTCTGTTCACTTACTCACTTATTAGGGGTTTTGTTTCTCCTGATTGCCTGATTGCATGTTCTCATAATAGGGGTTTTCTTTCTGTAGCTTTGTTCACTTACTCACTTATTAAAATCACATGTTAATTTCATTAGACTTTACTCTTTCTCCTGATTTTTTTCATATATGATATCTTTCCAGCATTTTTTTCATCTAAATATCATTTATTGCATGTTTCAATGCAGGACCAAGTTCAACCATTCTCATCTAAAACTAATGTGTCTATAATAGAAAAAGAACTTGGAGGCCCAATGATTTTGAGCAATAGCAAATGATCCCAAATGTTGATTTTGAGTCAATAGATGCTGCTAGTCTTGGTATGTTGATTAACTTTTGAATGTAGTTACTCATTATGTATGCAGTTTAGTTATCAAACTAAATTGTAACCTTTTAAACAAACAATTCTGCTTTCTGACCTTTTCAGTTGGCCCTTCTTGGGCTATTTATAAATTATGTTATTGTGTTATTTATTTTGACGAATTAGAAGAAGGGAAATCCCAGTGTAAGAGGAGTTGTTCTTCTCCTTCACAAATGTTGCTGCAGTTATTGCTGCTCCTATTTGTTTGCACTTGTTGGTTAAAAGAAACTAAGAGGCAAATATTACTCTGTATTGACGGAATGTTGTGTAGATGGTTAGTACAGATTCTGCAGAACAAGTGCTCGCCCAGTAGCCTAATTTTGTTTGACCATCAACTGACCAGTTCTCTATTGGCTTATTGCAGTATAGCATCCATTCAATGACCATTCACACTTCAGATGTTATATACATTAATCAATATATATGGCATGATTTGTCAAATCCTCTACATTCAACGTTAGCGGCTCTTCTGTTCTGGTTTCATTCCTAGCCTGACTACGATGTAGCGGCTCTTCTCAATATGACTTAGTCACCCTATTTTAAATAATGATGCAAATTTATTTTATTTCTGTTCTTTACTTGATATATTTTTGATTGCCACCATTCACTATCCTCTCATTCGAATGTCAACTTCTTTAAGTTAATTGTGGTATCAAATAGTATAGATTCTAGAACTTCTCAACTACCTTGTTTTTAATTGCCATTGAACAAACAAGATTATATATAATGAATCCCTGACTAGTATTTTTTTAGTTAAGAGAATCAGTGGGTAAATGATAGTATGGAATACCTAATTACAACTCATGATATTGCTAGTCTTTCTATACTGGTAGCTAGTGAGCTAGGTGATTCAGTCTATTGCCAAAACTGAGATCAATCTTTTCCTTGTTGCTTAAGAAGATGGATGTTATTGTTTACTGCTTGTCTTTTTGTTTGAAATGTTTACTAGTTGTTTTCATTGGATAATGTTGCGTTTATGTATACCTTAACTCGTTTGTGCAGGTTTACTCTTAAATTACTTGGAATTTGTGGATTGGAAGGACCTTTTCTTGTAAGTTGCATTACTAGTAAAAAAGAGATTCCTCCTGCGTGCAAGGTAACTTGAAAGGCTTGTATAGATTCTTAAATGTACACCTTTATTGAATTAGAGTTTAGAGGATTCACAAAGGTCTGATTAATGTATTATAACTGAAGAATCTTTTCTCAACTTATCCCTTGAAGATAATAAAATTATTTTATGTTTTCCGACTTTTACAGTCTTGAGCTGATGATCCCAGTTATACATGAAAACTATTCGGTTATTCTTTGCTCATTGTGATTTTATTGCTTAGAACTTTACCTATGTATATTTGGTGCTAGACGGATGTCATCTATTAAAGTGTCAAGTGACTCTTGATTTGTATATCCTTAGTGTAACTTTCAGATTTCGTATACCTTACCGTTTCTGATGTTATGGATTTACCTCAGAACACATCTTGTTATGATTTGCAATACCCTCGTGCTTATTGAATCATTTCTAGGTTCTTGATTTCCCACCGGACTATAGAGGAACTGAATTGAGGAGCGGGAACTAGTTAGGCTAGTTGCAGCTGCAGTATTTTTAATGGCTGCTGGATTTGGCTTTAGAACTACTATTCTGCTTGAAGCTCGTGGGCTATCAATATCTTTGAATGCATTTTTATTCTCAGACTTGACCTTTCTCCAGAAATATTTATACATATTTTGTTTAGGAGTCTCTTTATGAACAACAAGCTCCTGACATTGAGTTGAATTATCAATCTTGTCTTCTGACGCTTTTGTTCTCGTCTCTGACTTCTTTGGCTCAGCTTTTTCAGATTGAGAACCCCGAAGGTCTTCGATGTGTTTCACCAGCAATGAATTAGAATCTTCAAGAAGTTTTAGAAGTAGTTCCTTATTCGAGTTCAATATATCCAGTGCATCAATAAATTATTTGGTCTGTTGAATTTTTGCTTCATCCGTCATTTGCCTAGAATCAATAAACTTCCAACTCAAAAAACCCTCGGATGCTTCACTCAGTCTCTCTTCAAGAATAGTATGTTTTTGATGTTCTTCCATAAGCTTCTTTACACTTCTTCTACAAATATCAATCTTTGATGTTCTTCTTCCATAAGCTTCCCTTAGTTGTACCATGTAAGTAAGACAGGAAGTGGGTACAATAGATTGTGTTTGGACAAAGAGTTTGACAATATGTAATCTCTGCGCCGCATCTGAAATGAACTTTTTAGTACAATAGATTAGCCCAAGTATACACAAGAAACTGACTTGAATAATAAAAAGGAAAAACGAGTCATACAACTTGATCAACTCTTTATGCATTGAGAAGCAGAAATATTTCAAACTTAATAGCATCACAGACGACACCACCATTTCTAACTACCCGAACAACCCATCAACTAAAAATACCCCTCATACTGACCAATGGTAAACACTAACTTCCAATTTACCCTTAAGGTCATCTATCCAGCGTACACACATAATGCAAGTCTGCATGACCATTGGAAGGGTAGTTATTTAGCAATGTTGGGATAATAAAGAGGAATATTTGAGCATTGTAAGGGTAGTTTTGGTGATTATTCAAATATAATGGGAATATCACATTTTTGGGTTTTACCAATGGCTAAGAGCAACTGCAACGGGCAGTAGAGTAAAGAGAGAAGAGAAAATTTTCTCTTTACTCGCCAGTTTACAGCCGCAACGGGAGAGCATATTTGTGTTTTACTCCAGATTTGCTATAGTGAGTGAATTCTCTCCGAATTCTAAGTATACTCGCACGGCCATGTGAGATAGCGTATGCCGAATACGTTCAGCTAGAGAAGCGTATTTATATCAGAAGTATCCCTAGAGAAGCGTCTGGTATTACGCTCAGCTAAGTATACGCCTCATAATACGGTTAGCTGCAACAACGCCCCTTGAAGATACGAAACATTACAGTAGCGCTTCAGTACACGGTGTTCTGTCTCGACGCTTCACACTTCCGCACTTCTATAGAATGCCGTCCAAAACATACGGTGTGATAGAAGAACTCCTACCCATATACGTTCTTCCTGGAAACCGTATGGGATGTATACGTTTATTTAGGGAGCCGCCTGATTCATACGGCCTTACTACAAACCGCAATACAACCATACGGAAGCCGCCTTGTATCATACGGTCTCCTAACTGCTCGTATGGTTTCTAACTGTTGAATCAGTTGTTAAACTGCAAATTCCAGGTACATGCTTTCTAGAGCATCTGTTCCTCGCCATGCCATAATAAAGAAATTTGCGAAAGAGATATCACAGCTGGATGACCTAATACTGGTGCTATCTGAGCTGTCTAGGGGTGCTCGAGTCCCTTTGGAATACATAATACGTGGATCGCCGTCGCAACAAGGTACATATTGTAGTTACACAGTGATGTGTGTTTATACACCACTATCTAAGCAACTTCTTCGGTCTTTAACCTAATCTGTTGTTGGGCATGCAAGAATTTATTAAGAGAGTCTTTGTAATAAGTCACGAGACGGGCATGTGTTGATTAAAAGTAATTTCCTATCTCATATTATAGTATTCAGTAACAAAGTGACTACATGAGCTGAATCTCATTTTTTCCAGTAATGGTTCCCTATTTTTGCAGTCTGTCTTGGTCACCATTGACCGGCATGAATGGTATGCCCCTCCTCAGATATATAGCCGTAATGATAGTACTGGTTTATGGATGGCAAGGCCTGCGTTGCCTCATGGGTCAACATTTTTATCTTCAAGCATTCACTCTTCAATAAATGACCTACCAGCTGAAACAAATTTGTTGACTACAAGTGAAGTTGGCACGTTAGAACCTACGGTGCAAGATGCAAACAAAGATTGCGCAGATGTTTTTGTAGAAATGTGGCGATTGATGAACATGTTGGGGAGGAACCACACTTCCTGGAAGAATCTAATGTCCGAAACAAGAAGCAAATTATGGATGATGATTCAACCATTATGTTTTCTGAGCACACCATACATAAACCTGTTGAGGTAAGGACGATGGACTTAGACCTAGATGATAATGGGCATGCAGATGATCGAGGAGGTGCAACGGATAATTCTTCAGTCGCTGAACGAGTATTAGAGCCGACTCTTGTATACGCTCCATGGAGAATCGGTCTCCTAACTGGCCGTGATTCCATACGTTCACTTAGATGCACTGCCAAGTTGTATACGCTCATTTAGAACAACTGTCAAAACATTAAAACGGTCAACTGCGTGGCCGTTTTATAAATAAGTGTTTTTCATCGACATCGTATCTCGTGATACGGCCACCAACTAGACGCAACAATTATTACGACTTTCTATGAAGCCGTCTCTCGTAATACGACCACCCAACTAGACGCTCAATCATACGTATTGTTAATTGAGCGTATTATATTTGGCGCTCATTCGGATGAGCGTATAGTTCCCCGCTCTTCTAAGTGAACGACAATACAACATACGTTAGGATAGCTAACCGTTCGTGTTATATTCGGTCCACTAAGAGAACGCCCTGTATCATACGGCTACCAAGAAAAGCGTGCGAGTAAAATTTACTCCGCTACCGTTGTGGTTTTTAAGCCAAAGACCAAACAAAATTTGATTTTTAGTCGATAGGATAGTCGCACCGTTACAGTTACCCTAAGGGATAACTTCATTTGTTATCAAATTACACCTTTGACTTTGGTCACCGAAGTTGACCAGTTTTGGTCCGGTAGTTAACAAAAAGAAAACAGAATGGTCCTCTCAAATCTCTTATGGAAGTCATCCAAAACAAGTAGCCAACCATCATACATGTTGTTTGTTTTTTAAAACTATTGTAATTCATCTGGATCAGAATCGGACTGATTATATTAAAATATAATAATTTATTATTTACATCAAATTTCAAAATCATTGAATAGAATAATAATGATATATAAAATGTTTAAATCCAGTTAGATGTATGTAAAACGATAGCAAACAATAACTTTATCAAATAACTAAAAAAAGGGAAGACACACATTTACATATTTTTACAGTTATTTATAATGATGAACAGGGACAGAGCTAGTTTAGAATATGGGCGTATAGATATACATCCAGTCCAGGTGGCTCCAAGCCCAATCTAGTTCATATTGGTGTTTTTTTAATATAAATCGACTTCCTAAACCCATTTACACCTCTAGCATGGGTAGAATTTGTTTTTTTTTGCACCACCATTCCTACAATTCTGACTCCGCCTTTGGTAGTGAGCCTAGAGCATTAGTTGATATTATCTGGGGAATGGTTCTGAACCAACACATGCACAATAACTTGGAAGAAGCACAGTCCATTCTGGTGAATAAAACTCCACTTGCCGAGCATTTATCTTCACAATACTCATTTGTGCAAAGGGAGCAGTCCGTTATGAGGGTTGGTATAAAAGCATCCCCAGCGCCGCTGTTTATTGGAGGCGTCTCCGGAGGTGGAGATGGGCGAGGGGCTGATGGTGCGTTGTTTTTGCAACAACACTCGCAAAGCTGCGAAGAAGGTTGTACTGTGCACCGTTGCATTCCCATTGAACTATCAATTCCGGAACATTTTGTTTCACACACACTTGGACAAATACCACAACCACCACGGTGGTTAAAAGCTACGTATATGTCTTCAAATCTGCACATACTCTTTGGAGTTGGTGGGGGTGAAGGTTTGGGTGGTGTTGTATGACAACACTCGTTGAGCTCGCAAGAAGACATTACTGTACACCATTGAGGAGTTGGTGAAGGTGGTGGTGTCGGAGGTGGTGGGGGCGGCGGAGGTGGAGGTGGTGGTGATGGCGGCGGAGATGGAGGTGAAGGTGGTTTCACCTTCCCACAACAACACTGCTCATACCATTCATAGTTAGGGTCAGGATCAGCGCGACCACCTGCTCCGCACTCTTCCCTTGTCGAGAAAAGCCCCTCTTTCTTGCAACTTTCCTCACATGAAGGTTTCTTAACGCAATCCCTTCCATCTTTGTGTTTAATCTTCATATATTTGTCTTCTGGCTTACATATGTTAATATCATGTGGCCATGGGCCGTCAAAAATCAGAATCAGGTAGAGGAATAAGGGTTGGCGATGAGGGAGAAGGCGAGGATGGGAATGATCTTCCACAGCAACACTTACATCTTACGTCACCACCAAGACGGCAACTATATGAGACCGCCGGAAGGTCCAAGTCCGAACATTCGTCTCTACACCACTTCTCACAAAAGTTGCAATCTCTCCCCTGTGGATGACCATTCTGTGAGTCAATGTATACATCCCCTGGAATACACATATCCCTCTTCCATGCTGCTGCCATCTCTACAGACATAAAATATAATTAACAAAATAAATAATTAATACTTTATCAGTTCCAATAAAATAGATAGTCTCTCTTTTAATGAGACAAAAATAGTATTATTATATATTTTTACCGATAAATTAAAATACTAAAATTATGCATACGAAGAAACTTATATATACCTGTACTAAGAAGGAGGCCTATGGTTAATATTGCAAAGACATGATTAGAACCAGTGAAGTACCCAGGAGAATGTCTCCTAATTATCGCCATCTTCTTCACTAATAAGATCGACACTCGACAGTACAGCACACAGCTAGTGAATGATTGATCTAATTTCTTAATCCCATTGTCAAATATTTATAAAGGCTGAAACTGATGAGTCATTTTAGATATATATACACATCATCAGTAAACAATTATTTCGATCAACCACTTCCCACCTAG
Organism: Papaver californicum; assembly: GCA_023531435.1. NCBI lineage: Eukaryota > Viridiplantae > Streptophyta > Magnoliopsida > Ranunculales > Papaveraceae > Papaver > Papaver californicum. The sequence continues at coordinate 654,050 of JAJJMC010021042.1, read as the reverse complement.
AAGATCTAATTTATTAAAACTACTCTAAAGGGTATACGTGTTCTAGAGAGAGTTACTAAAGTCCATGCTTTTTCTCTCATGGATCCATAATTTTCCCACTAATGAATTCATTTGATCTGATCATCTGTCCACACCATGTGCTTTCAACGGTCACTGCTACTGGCATTGTTTATTTGAGGAGGTTGAAATTCAATCCTTCTAGCAGGTTCTAAGAAATTTAAAGCATTGTCGACATGTAGTGGAATTTTAACACGCATAGTGAAGGTGCTATTATTCTGCAATTAACTTGGATTAAAGGTGCAGGCATAGGTTTTTTTGTGCTGGTATGTATATTTTATATTTAATAAAAATAATTTATAGACCAGAAAAAAAAACAAAATTAAAACCGATATACAGTAAAATAGCCCCCTGTTAGCCTTGGAAAATGTGGCAGAACCCACCAATTAAATTTGTATCGGCCGGTTTTGATGATATTTACTTTTATTGGTCCGATGATGCTTACTTTTATCGGCCGTTAAATATTGTTGTATTTTTAATGGACAAACATATTTGTGAGTGGATAATTTAACCTACGTAACTGGACAATGAAGGTTTCATATAGAGGCAGACAGTGACTATAGTTAACAATAATTGGTCCTCTTGTAAGTGGCGGAACCAGCTTTTGAGGGATTAAAAAAAAATTATAAGCTGGGAGGACTAAATTTTAAAAAATTTAAAATCTAGAGGATAAAATTCTAAAAAATAGAGGATTAAGCATGTAATATTAAAAAATAATAAAAGGATAATTATATATTTTAGAAATTATAAGGGGCTAGTCCACCTTTAGTCCGCGGATGCTCTATAGAAAAAAGCTAATAATCTAACTTTTTTTTTTTTTTTTTGTGATTTTGACTCGGGATTTAAATGTAACTCGGTATTCGGACGATAATAGATTGTTTATTTATTTATTTTATGAATATTTGATTTGTTGTGTGATTCAACTCATACGTATGATTCGGACATAATAATTTTATAAAGACAAGTGGGTGCACTAGACTGCACTTGTTTTTGATTCGTGGTGTGACTCCACTCAAACATGTGATTCGTATGGTAATATAGCTATAGAGACCAGTGACCAGACCCATTTATTTTTCTATTTACTTGTAAATTTGTTAGGATTTTTGTAAATATTAGTTTTTTATGGGGTTAAAATAAGTATAAGAAAATAGAGTTTAAATATTTATGTGGGATTTTGTATTTTCCCCCTAAAAAGATACCTATGTTGTGTTTTTTTTTAAAATCCCTAATAGATAAAATCCCTTTTCTGTTATAACTGTGATGACCATCCTGTTAAGTGATCACGTGCGGTTCACGTGCTTTTAATGTAAAAATATAAAAAAAAATTAAAACTCAAAAATATCTTTTAATCCAAAGTTGTCGTTGTAGTATTTTTCAAAGTTATCGTAATTTTTAACAGAGGAATACTCGTTTTTACGTGTGAAGTCAAACCTGAGTCGTGTTGTAGCCGTGTGTGTCATGAGGACAACACAAGCTTGGCTGAAGTCAAGCATGGCCTAGTTGTAGCCGTTTTTTTAGGAGTAAAGCCATATGACCGGCTCTGAGAAGAGGCTAAGGCCTTGATGTCACTTTTCCAGTCAGATGAGCAAGACGAGATGTTGTCCAACCATAAGATAAAGGTGAGCTTTTGTTCATTCATCGAACCAAGAAGAAGACTGAGGTTAAACGTCAACCTAGCACGACCATCCATCGACTGAAAAGCAAAGGTGAGGCTATCCATAAGAGTAAGAGAAGCCTAGTGTCTATCTTTGAGGATAAAAAAAAAAACCTAATACCTTGTGGAGGTCCCTCTGGTCAAGTTTGTGAGCTTTGAAAGGCAGTCAGGAATAAGCCTGCAAAGTTCGAATGAATATCAGATGTTATGAACTGTTCGAATGAATATCAGATGTTATGAACTTAACGTTTTGGGTTTGAATGTCCTTAAGACTGTAGAACATGAGCTTGATTATGAAGCCTAACTGTAGAACCGGACATAAGACACTACAGGAAAAAACCCCATTTACAGCTGTTGTTTCACGACGTTTTACTTATATGTCCTAAAAGGTTATATCTTTTACTACATTTATCCTATGAAACGTCGCAACATATTATCTTTGCTAACTCTTAGTAAAATGAGTTGGAAAAGAAAATAGAACTTCAGAACGTGTTAAGAAAAAGTAGTGTGTGCACTGTATTAGGACTCTCAAGTAGAGTTGTAAAAAATTTCACTTTTAACAATTCACTAAAACAGTTGTGAAACATTATGTTAATTGTGTGATTCAAACTCATGCATCATTGGGTGGAATCCTGGTACAACAACCATTCCTGAGATTTTACAGTTTCATAAGTTCTTTAAACCTACTCATGCCAAAACGGTATTATTCAACAAAACTTGTTGCATTTTGGAAAACTCCTGCAAATTGCATCTCTTGTATCACTTGCCTTCCTTGCAATTCAGCATACACCGTTACAATTTACATCTCTTGTTCACTTACCTTCCCTGCAATTCAGCATACAACATTGCAACTCCACTAGTTTTTATGCTACTCATAAAACAGGATTACAGCATATATAGAGTGCCAACAGGGCAACTAAGACAATATGAGCGTCTGAACTTTATAGATTAACAATCATATTTTAAGAAATTGGTTCTCTTATTGTTTTAATGTGACAAATGAGTTCAGAGATCTAGTAAGCCATCCTAAACACTCAAACCTTACTCCTTAAACTGAACAAATAGTGCTTTTTATCAAGCATATTGTACCATCACTGATAACAGTATGAAACTGTACATTTCTGACAATGTAATTGCATTTGTAACTGAGACACCTACTGCAAATCATATTACTGACTTATAAAGATGATACTCTAGGCAAGCAATAGCTTATTAGTAGCAGATCAATGTCAGATAAGTGGACTAGTGCGGCTGCCTAATTGCTTTCAAAAGCAACCAGATGACCCTTGTACTGAATCAAGACCAAGATTGGTTGGAGTAGGAAATCTTTCAGATATGTACTTTATATGCGTGGGTCGGGCCGTTGAAGTAACACTAATACAAAAAGTCCACACTTGATGCAATGCAGTCTTCGTTCTTTTGCTACTCCCCTTACTACTCTTCACTTCCTGGTTCCTTGTTCCTCGTCGTGCTGATCAGAAGCTTTAGCTAGTATTCCTCCTGCTCTTCTTCTTAGTCTTTGCGTTCTCATTATGTTGATCATAAGCTAGTGTCAATATCTATAGCAAGAAAGGGATTTTGGATGTAACATATATACAAAATCTAATATGTCTAACCATACAAATATAAAAGCAATTTCAACCAACTATTCATTGAGGGGAAAAAGGATTGAATAAACATACTAAACAACTTACACTAGACAAAGAGGTCATCACTAACAGAAATCTTTTTTGATAGATTGTACAGCCCTGAGTTAAGATTTGGAAATTTTGCACTTAGATGCCATGTGAAGGTATAGTTCATGTAAGCAGAAAAAGACAGTTTGGGTTATGTATACCATTGGAGTAGACTAGTAGAATACTTACTCATACACCTTCACCTCTTGTATAGGAATCTTCACAGTGAACAGCTCTCGACCTTAGGCTTTAGGAATACATTAACAAGAAAATTAAACATATTTTATCTCCTCTACTAGCAGTCTTGTTTGGTAATATTATAAACACAAAGACCAATCAAATACTTAGTTCAACCTGAAATACAAATCTAAAATAAACATCTGGATTGCTTAATTTAACCCATTCTCACTTCAATCAATAAACTTTGCTATAGAAATTCATACTTACTTATTCAAATTTGTAGTGTCTCCTCGAATAACTAAGAGCTCGCATTTGCCAACACTAACAAAAACAGAACAAGCACAATATGAGTTACTAACGCAAAATAATTAAGAACCCTAAAGATTTTTTTAAACATCAAAATAGATTATGAACCTTGACATGAACGAAGAATAACAATTCAAATACATCAGAGAAAACCCATCACCCATGTAAGCCTTAAATCGAGCAAGGGAAGCAGCATCAAGCTTAGCCATGTGAGGAATCAAACTACAATACAAAATCCACAGTTTTTAAGATAAAGATGCATAACACTTAAGTTTTCCCACCTCATCTACGTCAAGAGAGACCAGCAAGACTCGAAGTCTCGAACAATAAATGCAAACAATAACCAACACCAATGATAAATGGCAGAGAGAAAATACGAGCATAAGTAAAGCAATATCTGTGGTTAACACATAATTTCATTCAACTCATAGTCAACTAAGAATCTCATTACCGTCAAAGTAAAGCTTTGATTTTAGTCTTAGGATAAAAAGTAAAGATATTTAGTCTAACCCATTCATTTGCAAGTGATTGATTTTTTAGATATATTTGAAATGATTTCATTTGGTACCATAGTTAAGACATAGATCTTAGTACCTGTTAATGCAAAAGTTGAACTGATTTTGTTGGTGATAGAAGATTGTTTCTTATTTAGTTGAACATAAGATACACCAAAACTACTTGAAAGATTGTGCATCTGTAAATTTAAAAAATTAAATTAAACAAAGAGGTTAGATTAAGAAAATGAATTATTGATCAACAAAACCCATATCTTATATTGGGATCTTGCAACAATGAACATCAACGTTACATATATCAGAATAATATATAAAGAACTGAATTAAAAATAATTCTAACACGGATAACTACGAGGGCAAAATCACAGGTTCAACAAGTTGTCCTTAACACATTAATTCGCGGGTATACTCGAGAAGTGTAATACTAAATCTAAACGTACGAAGATGTGTCCAAGATAAGACTGCCCGGTATAGCTTGTATTAGCACAATACAAACTACCCACTCTTGAACTTAGCAACATGAAAGGAAAGGAAATAAATACTCAAAAGCGCAAAACAAAACGAGAAGATGGTGAAAAGAAGACAGGATAGTAGCCACTTCTGGGATGATTTGAAAACAGATTTTCGAGTTGTATTTATAGGAGAAAGTTACTTGCAAATCAAGTTAGGTTTAGGTTTTCTTATAAAACAATGTTTTGTTTCTTGTAAGACAATTAAAAACAAAAAAGGAATTTTCCCATTAATAAAACTCTTAAAGAAAATATTTTTGAAATTAATTTCCTAAAGAAACACTTGCAAAAATAATTTCGAGTAGATATAAGACTTGGTGCATGGTATTCACACATATGACATGGGTTAGACCATGTATTGTTTGCCCAGCGACGGTTGTCTAACTATCCATATGAGAATAGTTATATAGTGCACATCTTTTTCTTGAATACCCAATGTAGGACTAAACTAAAGAGTTTCATTCACTTAGAGCGTCCACAATCGTCGACTAAATCGACGATCAAAGATTAAAAATAATCGATAGTCGACGAAAGTAAGCCACAGTCGTCGATCATATTTAGTATTTGATCGATGAAAATCACTGTTCCAGATTAAATCTGATCGCTGATCGACGACTAAAGTTTATAGTCGCGCGTAATCTTAAGGTCTCGCCTGTCACCGAGCGATTCTCCACAATCTCGCTTAAAAATACTGGCGAAATGTTGGCATTTCGCCAGCCCAAGCGGGATCCTACACTTCCGCTCCTAAAGACGGTACCCTGGAAGCTCGCCTTGGATTGGACGAGGTGCTGAAGTTCCGCTCAAAAATTGATTGGGCGAGGTGTTGGGATTGGGCGAGGTGGTGAGGTTCCGCTTGATATGTTGGGCGAGGTGCTGATGGTTCGCCTGTATGTTATTTTTGCGGGCGGTAGTCCACAGTCTCGCTTGTACCAGGCGAACTGTTACTATCTCGTCCGTCTTTCCAAGCGATATACTGGTACTTCGCTTACCCCCAAACTATACTCTACGACCTCGCCTGATCATTCACCGTTGTTTTTGACCCAGATCAAAGATCAAATTTTTTGATCTTTGATCGATGGATATAATCGTGTGATTGTGGATGCTCTTAAGGAAATAAGTGAGCATCGTAGAACCCTTAGGTCCTAAGATCAAACCACACCAATACCAAAAACATTTAGTTAGAAACTTAGTTTCTCTAACATTTTATTTTGTTGGAAAAAAAAGAAAATTACTTTAGATTGATATATTGGAGAAGAGAGCCAGAGCAAACAGAACACCCATTTTCACATAGCTGGAAAATTAGGGCAACTACCATGATTTCCGAGAGTGAGTCTACCATAACTTTTCTGATGATATTCTATAACATTGTTTACATCCATAGTGTAAATCATCCATTTTCTGATTGTTCCCTGCACAATGTTAGCTCAAGATTATAGCAAGTACATTTTCATCAGAAAATTATAGAATGGTAGCACAATTATACCTCTTTGACATGGAGCGGTTTTCGAACCCGGTCATCGTTTTCCCAATACTCCAATAATGGATAACTAGATATCTACAAAGTTTATGATATAATTCAGAAAGCGGATGATCTCGATTTATACATGTAACGGGATTAAGGGAAAAAAGGGGACGTTACCTGCTGGCAACTAGCACCAAACGCATGTAAGCCTTGTTCGATTTTAACAAGAGACCTTCGGCATCTACCTTTCATCATAACTCTGGGTTTTTCGTCGTTACAAAGGGGTTCCATAACTTGATGTTTGTTTATTCCTGAGATCAACTACAAAAATAAATGGAAAGCATGTATAGTAATATCCTAAGATAGTAAAAAGTATTAAAATAAATATTTCTGGTAATTTTTATGGGTGTACCCAATATTATGATACTGAATATTAGCTAAATGTAGCATAACACTCTCTCCGTCCTAGTTTAATTGTTATATTAGGATATTATATAAGGATTAAGAAAGTATTTAGAGAATATTTTTTTTAAATATCCTAGACTTTATTGATGTTCCTAGCTTACCCTATTTTTTAGTTTATTTTAAAAAGAGGAGTATATAGAGAAGTATTTAAGAGAGTTTTCTAGAAAATTGGATACACACATTGATCTAAATTAGGTACTGATTCTAAGTAAGGGATATATTAGGAAAGAAATAAAAAAATATAAACTTCATCAACTAAATTAAGAAAAAAAAAAACCCTAATATAACAAGTAAACTAGGACTGAGGGAATAATATACCACGTTAACATCGCTGCCATGTCATCTGGTGTACCACTGAATAACTGTGGTAGGATAGAGAGGTCGTCGGCCACAGCCGAACCAGTAACCGGGGCCAGAGAACATCGTCGGCGGACTATACTGTTGGCAACGACCGATGACCACCGCCGGCGAGTCAAGCCGAGCTGCCAGCTAATCCGCGAGCCAAGCTTAATTGAGGCTGGATTTTTTCGCATAGCTTGTATATTCCATTGGATATCTACACCCCTGAATATTTACGCCTCGACTGTTTTATGCTTCGGGATTTTTCCACCCTACTGTTTGGGCTTGGACATTTTCACCTTTACTTGGGTTTGGCCATTTATAGCCTTTTCCTTAGCCTAACACTACAATCCTTGAAAAAAGTTTTGGATATTTTTAGAATTTTTGTTAGGCAAGGCACATAGAGAAAGCATTTAAAACATTCCAGAAGACTTGCAGGATACGTAATCACAAATCATGACTTATCTCGATTTTAGGATTGATCCCCAAAACAGAAGCATATAAACACAGGGAACCTAAATCCTAAAAGGAATGCAAACTTTTTTACATAATCTCTTGTGAAAAACTCTAGCTAACTTAGGCATCGGAGGAATTTTTACAGATACTCCCAACTTTATTCGTATGGAGAAAAAGGTTGCAAAGATGATCAACATTAACACAATTAATATCTACAAGGGTGTTTGGGTAAGATATTTTTACATAAACAATTCCTTTCTTACTTAGAATCTCAGTCCTATTCTTTTATTTGCAGTTTGCTCGAATCGTTCGCAGAAAATGTTGTCCGAATAGCAAAATATGTATAAAAGAACAAATTTGACTCACATCTTCGAATTCTCGGCGATCGTTCGGACAATTCTCATTTGAGAGATCAAAATTAAAAAAGTTTCCTCTGCAGTTTACCCTCATTGACTGTTTGCAAACAGAGCACAAGTTAATAATTAGATATAACCCTTTCAAATGCTAAAAATATTTAGAACGAATATAAAATGCATCACCTGGTATAGTTCATAAGATACAAACCCCATGCCATAGGCAAATGGTATATATGAATTTTCTTCTAGTCGGCGATAGGTAACCGGATTGCCCAACGAATAACCCTGCATAAGGGAAACACCAATAACTTTTGACGTACGAGATGATGCCTCTCTGCCAAAAACAGGCATATATAATACTCCCTTCGTTTTTTATAAATTGAGCTATTCGGTTTAAAATTTTGTTCCCTAAGAATTAAGCTATTTTATCAAATAAAACAGTATTTTTAAAATTATCATTTTGATTAATTATTATTAGTATAAGAAATATGTATAATTTGATAGTCATGTTTATTTATATTTAAAACGATCGTCATATTACTGACATCCCAAATGATAGGAGTATACTCGGTATGGGGCAAAATTCCCAAATTATGCATATACCTTATCGTCCATGTTATTGGGGGTTCTGCATCTTGTATGGATGACCGCTGCCTCAAACTATATAGCTTTTCCATACTAAACTGACTGCAAATTCGAACCCTTTGCTATTGTTCACAACACGAACAATCTTAACAAAGTATGGATTACCAAAATGATGTTGAATTAAATTTCTAAAAAGGAATAACAAGATAAATACTCACTATCCGAGAACAATAATTGTCTCGTTAAAACCTCTGTGTGGAAAATTCATCGAGATAATAAAACCAACACAAAAGAAAAAGAGTGTAGCTCAGTGGGATTTTAACAAAACTACTCCTACGAAAATCTAACAATGAAAAAACCTCTTCAAGTGGAAAGAATTCCACGGTTTCCATGGATTAGAATCTTCAATCCCATCAAGCTTTCTTAGGTAATAAGAATAGCCAGATACATGTCTATCTACTTTGTATGGACCCTCCCAATTTGCTCCAAGATTCTTGCAATTGGGTTCCATTGTTGCTGCTCGAGGTTTCTTCGTCAGCATGTACTCCCATGTTATAAATGTTCGTTCCTTGAACTTTAGGTCGTAGCTCGACTTAACTGCTTGATGATATCACATAAATTGTTGCAGTACCGCTTCTCTCTGCTCTTCCAGATACTCTTTGTCCAAGACCATTATTATTTCATAGTTTCCTGACCCGACTGCACGAGTCTTGGTACTGCTCAAGTGCATCTCGGTGGGTATGACTTCCTATGTTCCGTATGCCAGTGTAAAGGGGAAAAATCTAGTTGATCTTTTTGGGGTCGTTCGGAAAGGCTATAGGACTCCTAGAAATTCCTCTATCTATTTTCCCTTCGCCTTTTCTAGCATATTCTTGAGGTTGTCCTTGATAACACGATTTATTGATTATGTCTTCTCGTTGCTTTGAGTGTAATAAGGAGATGAGAAATCGTGTCGGATACTCATAGTCTCGCAAAAGTCTTTGATCAATCCAGAATCGAATTGCTTTTCGTTATCTGACACCAACTCGTGTGGGATACCAAATATTTAGAAAATGTTTTCCCACATGAATCTTCGTACGTTGTGTCTATCCACATGCACCAATATTAATGCTTCAACCAATTTTATAAGTAGTCAGTGGAGGCCAGTACAAATATTACCCCTCCAGGAGCTCGGGGGAGTAGTCCAACGACATCTAGTCCCCACTTCACGAACGTTCAAGGACTCTTCAAAATTGGAGCATGCTCTTGTCAAGCCATGCACTTCTTTAAGTACTCATTTGCATCTTTTTGTATGTATGACTAGAAGTATCCCTGGGTAAGCACCTAATGCGAGAGACTGCACCCGCCACATTGTTGCTACATATTCCTTCATGAGCCTCTGTCAATATCGTATGTCCTTCCTCGGAGGATATACATCTCAAAAACGGCTCCAAATCTACTGGATTACGGTATAACTCTTCTAAATATACTATGTTGAGTTATACTGGCCGTGATCGAGTGCTCCTTCGTCGAGGAAGGGCTCCAGTAACCACTGAGTTTCAACCTAGTGAAACTTCCTCTGGCGTATCCCGATTGATTACATATTTTGTTGTGTTGGTTAGTACCTCGTGAGTTAACTAACTTCTAAGAGGCTACCAAACAGACCGAACCTGCTGGTTGTGTTTAACCTTTGCCAATCGATCTTGATCGTGTGGATTATATGGCCTTGACCAAAAATATTTTTCTAGATCGGATTTCAAATGAGTGTACTCCTTCTCCACCTTGTACAACTGGTCCCGTAATAATTATGAATCTGAGCTTGGAGTTGTTGTTCGTCCATCTCATGGATCCGGTTGGTTTTTTCTGTTCCGCAAAGGTTTTCAACGGAACTTGTAGGTTTTCCCTGTATGGCATGGACTCATCGACCCGTATAGGATTTTTGAACATATGTTGCTTCCCATTTCTTCGAGTCTCTGAAGCTGGGGCTCCATTACGAACATGAAAATGTATGATTCCTGCATTCACTACTGGTGGTGAAAATAATTTCTCCTCTTTGATTGTTGGGGGGTTTTCTCGTTCATTAAATTCATCTCTCCCACCGTGATGGGGATTTCCATCTGAAACTACTTTTTTAACGGTTTGTCTAATTCTTACCATACTTCCTGTTGGGGGAAAACACGATATTTTCTCATTTCCCCTTAGTCGGATGCAAGATGTTTGTGTAAAAATTGATCTTATCCAAATACCCACGTTGATGATGATTATGGTGATGTTGTCTGCAACCTATTTCTCCTGATGAACAAAGTTGGTGGGGTACCTGTAAGAAACCTTCTGACGCTCAAGTTAGCTATAGTTGTCTTTCACATGAGGTGTGTTTAGAATAAATTGTGTACCTTCTAGAGTTTAAGTTCCCTATATTTATATGCTTCTATTTTGAGGATCAACCCTAATTTCAAGATAAGTCATGACTTGAGATGACTTATCCTACAAGTCATCTGGAATGTTTCAGAACTTTTCTCTATGTAACTTGGATAGTAAGTATTCCAAAAATTTCCAGAACATTTTTCTAGGGTTGGGTGCAAATGGCCAAGCCAAGGAAAATGGCGTATAATGGTCAAGCTCACGAAATGGGGCGGAAACATCATATGGCAAAAAAAACTAGGGCGAAAAAATCCTACCTTCGATGGCTCGGCACAGAGACTAGACGGATCGACTCGACATCTCGGTTAGACAATGGCCAACGACATTGGTGGGCGGAAATGGCGGTCGGCATTTGCAGGCGGAAATTGTCACCCTGCAATTGCGGTCGACAATTACGGGAGGAAATGGTCGTCGGCAGTTGCGGGCGGAAATTGCGGCCGACAATTGCGGGTATAAATGAAGGCCGGCAATTGCGGGCAGAAATATGGCCGCCTGCAGGCGTTGACTGGGCAATTGTTCGGCGTGCCGACAACGTACTACCCGAGCAGTTTCCGACCGTCATTTTCGAGCACTAACTTTGGATTTCTGGACCTGGGACGACATACACGATTCCCATGACGTTGTAGTTAGCCAATATCTGGTGCCAGAATATAAGGGTACACACTTACGGTTGATAAAAATATACTATTCTAGAAGTCCTTGCTCATTTGCTCACTTTGTTCAGTAGACTAACCATTATAAAAAATAATTAAAATCATCAGAAACTCATAATTAATATAAGACTCATAACTTTTTCATTTCAAGTCAGATTTAGACAAATGATGCTATCAAGTCACAGATAGAAGAACTTTCGCACAAAAGATAATAAGAATGATTGAATTGTTGATGCTAATTTAGATGATAATTGCTGATGCTAATTTAGATGATAATTGCTGATGCGCAATTGATAGAGCTATTAAACTGCATGTGCAGTCCTTCACAATGGGGTATTTGAAATCCACCTTCCAAACATGTGGTAACATTCTTTTGGGTTGTACTCTGGAGCTGTATGACCACTTCCCTGATTGCAAAGACAGAAATAATAATATTTAATGCAGGACTCACATGTTTAAAAGTAAAAATTAATTAGGTCAAACAAGGTCTTCGACAGTCAACAGTTGATCTAACTATTCTCTTTTAATTTTCAAATAGCTGGGTGTTAAAGTTCTGTGTTAGGACAAATTTTAGGTGCTAAATTAAGTACAAATAACCCTTCGTATATCCATATGTTAAAATCACTAAGATTCTGTGAGCTGATTGTTAGCACATCTCGAATTAATAAATAAACATATTACCAACAAAAACTAAATAACACCCCAACTTAAATAAGATGAAAATATAGCTAATTTTACTTGCCTTAACCGTCGCATATGTTAAGGCATTAGAGTAGGTCCTTGTGTATCTGCAGAAATAAATAAAAATTTATTGAACAAAATTACAAAACAAATGTTTGATTATTTATTTTGAATCATATTATGAGTTGTTTTATCTAGTGGCGGAGCTAGGATTTCAAGACAAAGGGAGCAAAATGTTAAGAGGTGTAAAAGGAATGGTTAAGTTGGGCTTTTTGGGGTCTCAAATAAGGTCTGAATTTTGTTATCGGCCTGAAAAACTAAGCTATTTAGTAGAGGTTTTAGAAATCAAGGGGTTGCAAGTGCACACCCTTGCTCTATAATCCCTCCGCCCTTAGTTTTATCATCAGGATTACCCTACCCTGCAACTTGTCCGTCCACGAACCACGGACGCCACTTCTCTGTTATGGACAAGTTGGTGAGTGTTCGGATCCATGCTTCCGTAGATATATGTGGAACAATCATGTCATGGTCACCACTGTCATTTAAAATCAAAAAAGATATATTTTAAAAACAAACGGTTTGATATCTGATTCTGAATATTAATTCGATTCAGACAACAGGATAATGGATAATGAAAACCAATCTCCATATACTTTCGGGGGTAACTTAATTACCTGTAAATAAAAGATCTATAACCTTTCGTGCTAATGTTCTGATGATATTCTATAACATTGTTTACATCCACAGTGTAGGGTAAATCATAGTTGCATCTCATCCATTTTCTGATTGTTCCCTGCTCAATGTTAACTCAAAAGTATTGTAAGTTTTTAGTTTCATATAAGAAATTAAGATTGGTGATTTTTTGTTACCATAGGAACCAAATTTTGGTAGCACAGTTGTACCTCTTTAACATGGAGTGCTTTTCGAACCCGATCATCGTTTGCCCAATGCTCCAATAATGCATAAGTATACATCTACAAAGTTTATGATATGCATTAGTAAAATTCAGAAAACGTCGGATGATCGATTTATACATGCAACGAGAGCAACGGGAGAAAAGGAGAGGTTACCCGCGGACAACTAGCAGCAGATGAATGTAAGCCTTGTTCGACTTGAACAAGAGACCTTCGGCGTCTATTTTTCATCATCTCTCCGGTGTTTGGAGAAGTACTAAGTGCATCATTACAAAGGGGTTCCGTAACTTGATTTCGGTTTATTCCTGAGATCAACTACAAAAAGAAAGGGAGAGCATACATAGTAATATCCTAAGATAGTGTTTGCATATAATAAGTATTCGGATAAACGTTTCAGGAAATATTTCTTTCGTGCTTAGAATCTCAGTCCTGGTCTTTTATTTGCAGTTCGCTAGAATTGTTTGTAGAAAAGGTTGCCCGAATAGCAAAATATGTATAAAAGAACAAATATGACTCACATCTTCAAATTCTCGGCGATCGTTCGAACAATTCTCATTTGAGAGATCAAAATCAAGAAAATTTCCTTTGCAGTTTACCCTCATTGACTGGTAGAGTTCATAAGATACAAACCCCATGGCATAGGCAAATGGTATAACTGAATTCTCTTCTAGTCGGCGATAGGCAACCGGATTTCCCAACGAATAACCCTGTATAAGGGAAACACCAATAACTTCAAAAATCTCTATGCATATAGCAATTGGTAATAACTACGATTTGGGGTCGATATCTGACAGACCTTAAAATTGAGAAATGGGTATTTTCCAACTTCAGCATCTGCAAGTTATACATTACCATATGAAAATGTCTTAGAATATTACCACAAAAAATTTCTAAGTACTGTATAGTAAAAAAAAATTGTTACCTCTAATCAAATCTTGCACTATGATTGGGATTATAATGCCAGAATATGAATCACCAGAAATGTAAAGTGGGTTAGACTGGAATTCTGGGTTTTGAATCAACCACTGCAAGTCAAGTCAGGTGAGATGAAATTTATTAATTTATTTTTCCGAAAAGTTACTTTCCGGGTACTAAAATCCTACTACCTTTACAAGAAATTCGTAAGTATTTCTAGCTGAAAGAATGTCACCCATTTCTGATTGATCATGTGATGACTTTGAGTAATATGAGAATCCAGTTCCCACAGGCTCATCCAAGAAAATCATGTTGGCAATCTGAAAATAAAATAAAATTGAATTAAAATCATCAAGTGGTAAAGTCATTGGGTGATGATACCACTGACCTGAATTCAAAACTCTTTAGCACCAAATTTTTTATCGATCATAAAAATAAAGTACATAGAAGCCTGAGAATGCATACCTTTGTCCATGAATATGGATTCAATTTGAATGTAGGTAAGCTACCATTCTTGTATTCCACAACTCTGTCAATCTGTATAGGACCTCTATTGAAAACTAAAGGACTCAACCCCGAGCAACGAGGACCACCGGTGAGCCATAAAACAATAGGATCTTCTGTAGGATTTCTCTCCGACTTGAAAAAGTAGTAAAACATTTGATTAACACCTGCATCATCCCTGTCGCTGTGCGTGGATGATTCGCTATTACTACCACCACCAACACCTATATACCTGCATCATCGATCACCGTCTTCGCTTATAGATCATTGAGCAATGCTAAAAGATGGAAGAGACAAGTACAAATTTATAAATACTGACCCAGTTTCTAGATGGAAAGGAAGAGGTTGAATTGCTAATCCAGGAAGATAAGTTACCAGCTTACTACCACTTGAGACTACTGCTGCTTCTGAATGACGACTCAAAGAAAATAATACACAGAACAATAAACAAATGAAGAGCATTTGGATAAGAGGAATAGTCATTGTTTTTGGTGAATTACACCCACTAAAACCAAGAACAGCCACACATATATTGATTAAGAGGTGGTTGATGAATGTTGATTGTTGGAGATTATGGTGTAAGCAGTTTCCACATAGCTCGTTTAATTCTCGCGTTTCATCGGGTGTTTTATTTGTTAAAGGTAGCTAAGAACACCCAAAATTTAATAAAATGATTGAATTTCTAGATTTTGAATCAACCACTGCCACACAAAATTGTGTAGTACTTGTGATGGGGTAGTATACAGGTGATATGTCCAATCATAAGAACAGTGAAAAAATTAGGTAGACACATATGTAAGTGGGTACTAGTAGGGATATTATTGCTGGGGGGTTCCATGATTGCTAAAGGCGGGTACCAGTATTGTTAGAGCGGGTACCAATCCAGGGATCCATCCGCTAAGACTATTCTGTTTCGAGAGATTAGACAACACATTTCTACTGATTGGGACTCTGGAGGATATCTACCAAATCTAGCATATACCTCAAAGTTAAAGAATTCAGACTGTAGATACCAATATTGAACTACTGCACATCTTCACCACTCTGGAGAGACATGTGCTGCAGAATATATGCAGCTTTTACGATTAGTAAATGTCAAAGTCCTTTAAACTTCTGAAATACAGAGCTAAATCCGGAATTGTCTATAATCTGCTCCAAAGATGGCGAAGATGACTTCCATCTCTGCAGCAGATTTTGACTTTGCATATAATTCTATAATGATCACTCATCGGAGTTACATGAGTTCTATAAAGACCTCTTGGATTCAGAATTCGATAACTGACTCAAAATCTACATGAGAGACAAACACCTGTGCAAATACAAAAAATGTTACATTGAAAAAAGAATTTCATTCCGACTTTCAATTTTTCTTATTGTGAATTCATTACCTCAAATTAATGGCATGTTAACGAGTGTACTTTTACATAGCCAAAAAAAAAAAGTAAAAAGGAATTGTGATTTTCTTTTACCGAAAAAATCTCATCTCAGAACAACCTTCAATTTGCTTTCAACTTCTTCTCTGACATTGAACTGCGCCAGAATGCAGAGGTAAGATTTCAAAAGAACAGTATAGAAACAAGAGTATGAAAGGGTTTGTCTTAAGGTAAATATGCAGCAATTTATGAATTTATATCAATCTTTACCTGTAATTGATTTATCTCCTCGTCTGTCAGAGAACGCTCCATGGATCTATATGCGATTCTATAACAGTGACTTGTCATTCCTTTCTTGTTTGTGAAATTATCAATCAATTGAAACTGCGATGAGTTGCACAATTTACAGTTTTAGGTAAATTTATAACATTGAATTAAGGTGATTTTGTTATGATCCACAGATTTATCAATCTACTATTATAATGTTGTTAATACTGCAAAGACATTACCTCCTCCACAAGATCCCCAGCAACTGCTCTTACAATTTCACATAAATTGTTCTCAGTAAACGAGTCACTGATCCAGAAGCTCATATCTTTGTAACAAGGAGGAAACTGCATAAACATAAAGTTCAGAACGTATAAACTATTTTAGGATTCTTTGAGTACTTACTAATCTGTGTACAGGAACTTTACTGTGTTTACATGTGATTCAATATAAAACTTGTAACACCAAAATGACACAATCTAGTTTTCTTTCAATTTTGTTTGTTCCTTGTTTCTATAACGCGATAGTCAAACTTTCTCAGGCTCTTTTTTGAAGTGTGAAATCAAATCATAAAAAAAGCAAGAAACAAACCTGCATTAGAGTTCAATCCTACTTCAAGATTCAAGGCCAAGTTAAACTTAAAACTACAGTCCCATAACGCAAAATTCAGCTTTGCAGCCTTTGGCAGGACTGAACGTATTAATCTTCCATGGAGAAATATTATCAATCCATAACTGAAGTGTGATGCTCATGGACCCTACCTTTGAAAAAGGCTTGAACTTGACTCCAAGCTGCCCTTTGGAAAACTGCACACAGTTGCATAAAAGTAGCTTTAGAACATTTCAAATTAGAGTGTCGAATGAAAATATTTGCTGAAGTCACAAATACCAAACATATGAGAGACCAAGTGAAAAATATAGTTGCTGATATCTTCAAATTTAGTTCGTAATACCTGTGACGTGAACCGTTCATCAGAAGTCCAGAACAGCCTTATGTCAGGTATCGCAAAAAGAACCATTGCAAGCCGCTCGAGCCCCAGTCCAAAGGCCCACGCAACCTTATCAACATTACCACTTCTCTTTAAAATTTCCTGCTCAGTCACCCCACAGCCCAAAACCTCCAACCATTTCTCCTGAGAAAGAAAATGGACATTTCATTGATGAATTCTAATAGGTTTCAGCAAGTAAATGCACTTAACATGGATCATAATAATCAAGTACCCATTATATAGGTATAAACCATACCAGTGGGAAGCCCGACTAACAATATGCATTCAAAGTTAGAAGGGGGATACTTAATCAAATGATTTGATCTTATTCACGTTACCATTATCTATATTGCTGGAAAAGACCTCAGCAGGTTCTCATTCAGCATGCGATGAATTGCACTCAATGAAGAAAAGATGGAAGATAAATGGCATATGGAATTTACTATGGAAGACAAATGAGGTTGATAATAAAAGAAAAAGATAACCACAAATAATCTAGTAATCTCCAAGCAGATGCTCAAAAAATGTGACCCCAGAAAAGAGAAAAAACGGGTACAAATGCTTATATAGGGTCTTGCTTCTTCTTTCTTTCTTTCTTTTCAGTTTTCTGTGTGCTCTTACATATGGATTAGATGGTTACACAACAATATGAAATAATGATAAAATAGGAAATGAAGCTGATCGCCCATGCTTCCTAATGATCATAAGAAACCAACACTTGAAAGTGAAACTATAGCATTCTTTAGGTTTAATTATAAAGAATATGTAATGCATTTGATTAAGTGCTTATATTATGAAATTTATAAGAGAAGTTCAGCAACAAACCTGAAAAAATATCTCGAGTTCAAATGATGGCTCCGTAAATGGAAAGTAAGTATCAACCCAGCGCATTTCTACAGCACCTGTAAAATTTAATAGAGCCAGGGTGATTCATGAAACCGATCACGCAAAAGTTACTACTCTAGAATCCGGAACAGGACATCTATTGTTATGTTTGGTACAAGAGCTAGATAAGGTTACAGTCCAATTTACCAAATAAATGGCATGCCAAACCCTCGAGGCACTTTTTGAGGTCCTCAGCTGCATAAGTCGTGCCATCTTTACCAGATGCTTCCCACTCATCAGGAGAGAAAACGCGAACCCCTTCCATCTGCACAGTCGAGATACTAACTCAACAGGTAAAAAAAGTAAAAGCAAATTAAACATGGATGAACTATTAAATGTTGCAAGGAGCAGTTCAAGTTAAGCAAATAAATAAGGACCTGATGGAAAACTGGGTAATGAGTCGAGTCAATGGAATCCCTACGATAAACATCTCCAGTTACAAGGAAATGAGTGTGACCATTTCTCAACAGCTCTGCCTGGTGAGCACTTGTATGACATCTTAAGACAGTTTGAGCATCAATATAGTACGTATCATTGTAACTCCTGCTTACGTGATCAGCAGGAACCAGCACGTCATCAAAGTTCTGAAAGAAAGGCAGCTTACGTAAAAAAAATGAACATAGCATTTAACGTTGCCAAGAGGATGCTACTAAATCAAACTTCTGTTTTAAGTCCTCCGGATATAGCTATGCCTAAATTTTAGTAGTACAACCAAGAGCTAATCATTTTGCGTCCAAAACAAGTCTCACTCATGCCATATATCACAGATTTACTACATCAGAGAACAGAACCATCTTATTGCATACCAAATTGCAAGCTAAATCATAGTAAAAGTACAGCATCAGCGGAAGATTTAGAACAAGAAATCAACATCATACCTCTTTGGCAGAAACTATTGGGCATAGGTCGTCCAATTTAACAAACTTCCCAGAGTAATTTGAGTCAAAATAACTGTGAATTGCATTCTTCAAGATCCCAAGTGGGTGTTTATCCCTCTTATGAAGTTGCAAACCAAGTTTTGTATATATCGAATCCGGAACATTGTTTGTCGGATCATCCTTAACCACATCTACCATAAAACAAACACAAACCTCATTATCATCAAACACACTATAAATTTGCAATACTACCCACCACCACAAACAGTCATTACCACCAAAACCCACTAACATTCGTTCAAGGAAACATTGGTGTGGGTGATACTTCCCACCACCACAAACACCCACCACCATTTCTTTCATAAGTAAACACCCAGATGATGGGTGGCCTTTGGTGGTGGATGATTTGGTAATGATGGCTGTTTAAGGTGGTGAGTGATTACATATGAATGAAATGGTTGTGGGTGTTTACTTATGAAAGAAATGGTGGTGGGTGTTTGTGGTGGTGGGAAGTATCACCCACACCATTTCTTTCATAAGTAAACACCCACAACCATTTCATTCATATGTAATCACTCACCACCTTAAACAGCCATCATTACCAAATCATCCACCACCAAAGGCCACCCATCATCTGGGTGTTAGTGCTGGTGCATGGTGGAGGGTGGTGGTAGTTTATAGTAGCTCAACTATCAAATAAAAATAATAAGCCTCAATTCAGGCATTTCAACAAACATCTGTACTGCATTTTACTAATGAATTCATCCTTCAAAAATCCCCAAAAATTTACAATTTTGAGATATGGGTTTTACTTACCATCCTTATCAATAGTTACTCCACCAATCTCTAATGCAGAAACAACTGGTTTCGATCTCGCAGAAGAAGAAGATAAAGAACGGAATGACGAAGAAATATTGGAGCCTCCTAAGAATTGACTCTGTTTTAATAGTGATGGTATACAGAGAGTTGAATGATGAGTACTAGTTAATGTTACTTCCATGTTCATCTTGTAGTGGTAAGTGGAAATTCCTCTGGTGCCTGTTTGGATAAACATCTTCATCTGCAAAAAAAAAAAAGAAAAATTAGAAGGTCAAAACAGGAAAAAAAAGAGGGGTTTTGAAGAGAAGAAATTGATAGTTTCAGAGAGACAGACCTTGTTAGATTAGGGTTTTTGGAGATGAAGAACAGAGGGTTGAGGAGTGAAGAAGAAGATGAAGATGAAGAGGTTGAAGGGAAGAAAATGGATACTGAGATCACTGGATCAGGTCAAGTGTGAGTGAAGTTTTCATGGGCCTTGGGCTAACATCTTAACCCGTTGGGCTCGCTTACATCTCGTTTGTTTGAGTCTGACCCGAGATCTGAATCGGACTCGGACCTGGTCAGAGGTTAGTTGATTTCAAGGTAGTCAATCTCGGATCTCGGTGTCATCTCGGCCGGGACCGAGACACTGAGACAACTTTATTTCGACGAGATTCTTGGTGAAATCTCGATTTCATATTTTTTACTTATAATGTCTATCGTTCAAATTTTTTCATAAGCCTCATAACTAAACCTTAAATTAAGATTTTGTCGTCCAATTTTTGTTATCCAAACCCTAGTCTTTTTTCTTCTCTCACTTCCTTTTTTTTTTCTAGTATCTCTTCAAGCCCCAATCGCTAACACAACTCATCCTCTGTTGATGCCCAGAGAAAAAGGAGAGAAAGAAGTTCATCAAACATATCTCGATTCAATGCAATCCGAACTCCTTCAAGTACCCAAACCGGAAGAAGTGGGAGGAGATCTAATAGAGAAACACCAATGACAACTCCTACCCTCTATGATGCACCACCTTCATCGGATGTGTCCAAGTTTCTTAATCAATTGTAAGCTTACTACAAATTTTGTTAGATCTGTGGCCAGTATTGTTGGGGCTATATGATGCATATAGGATTTTATACTATGTATTGATTTTTATCTGAGATTTAGATAAGAATATGAGAAGAAGAACTGAAGAATTGAAAATACCGGTTTATTGATTTTTCTAGTAAAATTTCAAAAATACCCTCGTCTCAACTATCTCGTTTCGGAACATCTCGGATGTTTCAAGCGAGATTTCTGACAAATTTATTTCAGTGATATCATGCATCTGTCTCGCTCTAATGCCGATGCCGGTAGTTTCAGAGAGATTTCGGCCATCCCGTCGAGATCGACTACACTGGTTGGTTTGTCATTTGTTTTTTGTTTTTCGTTTTTGATCCTGACTCGACTTATATGTTAAACTTGAAGGTATTGAGTCAAGCATAAGATTATACCTAGCTCGTTAGGGTTTAGGGATTTAATGTTGTGCCTAACTCTTTATATACATATTTGACTAGATTCAATTTTTTTTTTTGTAGCTTTCCTATTTAATAATGTTTGAGTCAGATTCTGATGAGTCAAATTCAGATGAGTTAGTTGTGTTAGAAAAAAATCATATTGGTTTGTTGATTTACCAGGAAGATATTGGTTTACTCAATAAATTTTAGATCACAAAATAAATGTTAAAATTCAAAATTTGGGACAAAACTAAGGGAAAATTTTCGATCAAAATCCAAAAATTAGGCCAAATCAACGAGGGAGATTTCGAAACATTCAGTAAATTTTAGGTCACGATTCACAAAGCATATTTGAAGTCATTGTGGATGATTTTAATGATGGTGTAGACTTTAATTCGCTTAAGTCATCTAGTAGATTTTAAGAGATGGTGGGGTGGACCCGAAAATTTCGCCGCCACCACCGCACTGCGCAGGCCAGAACCCTTGCTGCGTAACTCATACTGCATTATCGGGTTGTAAAACTTTAAGGATTGGCAGGAAAATACACATCGATTTTGTCTTTCGTAATATTCTTTGCAAGCATGATTTACTTAAAGCATATCTCTAGACCGACCCAACTTGTCCCTTGTTATGTTAAAGGTGAATGACCATAACGACCAATGGTGATGCATTTGGCATGCATCACAGACTTACGAGTACCGATCAAGTCTTGGTCATGCCTTGGACTAGAAAATAGGTCATTGTACACATATTTTTTGAGATCTTACTCCGCTTCGACAATGCGTTGCATGCATACACTGATCTTGCTTGTACCAAGAGTGCAGCAACTAGGCACATGTGATTAATGCAGTGCATCATTCCTAGCTATGATGCAAACGGCTCATCCAAGCTCCCTTAGCTTGCAATATGGTTAACTTCATTTCTTTCGCCATGCTCAATCCACAATAGGTGAATACCAACATTTTAAATCTTGGTAGGAAGTATGAACATCAACAAATGGACTGCAACTACCTCATTAAGTGTGGTAGCATTTATTGTCTCGCTCTCCGAGCCAGATGGTATGAGTAGCCAAAATGTTACAATGATCATCTACCAATTAGATGATATGAGCAACACAGTGTTGGACCGCGATGCGGCTACCTACGTACCCTACTCATACCATGAAGCGATCAAGTGACATAACGTAGTTCACTATATAGCCAACCCGAAAGGAACAAGCAACTGAAGCCTATTAAGGCAAAGCCAACATAGATGCCAAGGGTCAATCGTTTCAAAAGGATACTCTTAGGCATATAAAATCCAGATCACCAATAATTTCCTGCTTGTGCCACAAGGCCAAATAACGCCTAAATCGTATAGGCCAAGGGACTTTTGTAATAAATGCACAAAATTGTACATAACTGGTGCCACTTAGTGCCCAAATATACATTCTCAAAAAGCAACCTAGCAATATGATGCTTTTGGATCATCTGCTCATCCTCGGGCATGCTACATAGGCAAGATGATGCATCTTGGTCTATATGCATTTCAATCAGCACCTCCTCCCAATCTATGTTTTATTGACATTTCTACAGGTTTGGAAAAGGGAACTTAGACGACGTAGGGACAATGATGCATATTTTGTTCTTAGCCAATTTTCCACTTGCAAAATGCCCCATAATGATACATTTTCAGTAAGCGACTTGGTACAATAACGCCTTGGCATCGTAATGCATACTCGGGTCAGTAATGTAGCATAATGAATCCTGTTGCATTATAATGCACACTCGTATAAGCAACATATGGACAATGATGCATTCTTCGCTTAATGCGCCTCCAACCAACACCTCTTACATAAAATATAGAGATATGGGAGATATTTTCCATGTACCAACTTCCTCCCTTTTTGTGGCATGATGCGTCATCGGTAGGCAATACATAGTAAAATATGGGTTATTTAACCGTTGGTACCCGGTAAATGGCCAACACCTAACAATGATACCTAATATTAAAAAAAATAAGGATTGATACCTGGACCGTCGATTGACTGTTAAGCCAAACTGTTAATCGATATTTTTTTAATTTTTTTTAATTATCATCAAAAGAAAAATGGATTTTATATTTTTACCCTAATGTCAAAACCTAAATCTTCTTCTTCTTTCGTCTCCTAATCACTCTTCAATAACCAATTCAAATACGAAATCACCACCATTAACATTCTAACCTGAACATTCCAGCAATCGAAATTCTGAAAGAAATAAATGATATAAGGAAAGAAGATTACCAGCTACTGAGAAGTCATTTCACTATGATATTTAACTGCAAATCTTACCTCTTGTGCTATACACCACATATTTTGTTCAAAAATCTATATTAACCCATCACATTCGAATCATACTCAGGCAATCACAGATGAAAAAATGCACATAATATATGATTGTCAATTATTTTATGCTTCGAGGTTCAGACAAGATTCAGACAATGAAAAACCCCAAATTTCACCGATTACAAACCCTAGTTAACCAAAATTAAACAATGGAATTAACAAAATCCAATTCATAAGGCTATATCTCAGTTTTCAATTTGAACCCAATTATGATAACCCCTAAAAGCTTCCCCAGTTTATGAAACCCTTTTATTAAAATTCTAATACAAATGATCAAAACTGAAGAAGAATAAAGAAAGAGGAACTTATAATGATATATCATAAAAAAAATTGGACAGAAAAATCCCTTGATTTTGACCACTTTGATCAACATCCTTCCATCATAAATTTCCCGTCTGTTAAAGTCTACGGGCATCCAATTCAAAACCAATTGACAATGAATGGCCCTTTCATATTATATTTTAAATTTATTATGGGGATATTAGAAATGTGGGACTAATATCCTCCACACGCCCCCTCACGTGTAGGGCACTCTCTGTGGGCCTCTAACTCGTGGACCATTATATGCATGGGTAGCCGCTGGACTTACTCTCGTACAGGTCTGGTTCTGATACCATGTTAAAGTCTGCGGGCATCCAACTCAAAACCAATTGGCAATGAGTGGAGTGGCCCTTTCATATTATGTTTTAAGTTTATTATGTGGATATTAGCAATGTGGGACTATTGTCCTCCACACCGTCTACTAGTGGTGGTGGTTGTGATGGTGGGGTGAAAAGAAGAAGTAGGTGATGCTGGTGACCGGTAGTTCTCCATCGAAAGAAAAGAGGGTGTTCATATTCATATGCGTACCATGGTTAGTCGGATGTTAGCTGTGCAACCCAAAGTATGCCACTTTCTATCAATCGACAAAAGATAATTGTTTTTCATTAGGGATGAAGAAGATAATTGTTTTTCATTTGGATAGATTGGTAACTTCAAATAATAGTTATAATATAAATTTGGAAAAATAAAATAAAATTCAATCAAACAGAGACTTTAACAGTCAACCAACGGTTCAGAAATCAACCCTTAATTTTTTAAATGTCGGGTACCATTGCTAGGTGTTGGTCATTTGTTGGATACCAACAATTAAATAGCCCACAAAATATTGTGTCACTTTGTTAACAACAAGCATAGCGATGCATTAGCATCATAATGTCTCGAATGGTAAGCAACATTCATAAACGCCATATCTATTAGTAAAGGACAAGCATAATAATGTCGTAGCATCATAATGCCAAGTTGATGTGTCACTTGCACATGTGCATCGCATGTTCGAAGTGATGCATTTCTCCTAGAAATTCATCACATAGTGCGCGCCTTTATCAAATAGCTAGTAAAATTTGGGACAACATGCATCACTTTATCAATTGTGCATCACATGATTGAGGAGATGCATTAATGATGCATCCAAGAGTATGCAACACAGGCCCGAAATGACGTTTCATCTCATGAAATGACACATCCTAGAGTGTGCGTCATGCAAACAATTGAGGTGTTACAATATTACATCCTTTAAAGAATTCTAGCCCGAAGTTCAAAATAAAAAAGACTTAAACAAGCTTCACCGATTTGGATTTTCTGAGCATATGTCTCATACCATAAAACACAGAAATCTCATTTGGATTCTCAACTCCGCCATGCACGTCGATTAAGACCTTTTAAGCATACTTCAATACCCATACCCAGTAATCCTAAAAGGTTCGCAATTTGACAAGGGTCATCAAACGTGACAATCGATTCTTATAGTGGTATCAAACTATAATGCTAGAGCAGTCGGATGCAAACCACCAGGACGGTCTTCTGGGTTACAATTGATATAATGGGAGCTAGCCGGCATGACATCACACACCTTCCCTGACAAGTGAGAGATGATCAGTGGCCAGTATCTGTCACTGTCCCAAACGGTCTTCCAGGTTACCAATTATCTGGTGGGTAGCCAATTAAGGCCTAGCAAACTCATAATATTCGACTAAGGCGAACACGATTTACAAAGTAACTGGTGTAACAGCTATGAATTCTCTTTACACACAACGGTTGACCTATTCTTCAACTTATTCCTTTACTATTCAATAAGAATTTTATAGTCATACTACAAAGTAATACTGACGAGTCCAATATACGCAATGTTGAATTTACTGGGATGGGTACAAAAATCGATATAAAACAAGAACTTTTCTAATTGATCTTATATATATGTATAGACTTTGATACCCTCCCTAATAAATTAGTACTTAGCAGTGTTGAATTTATTAAGTTACATATATCGAAAACCACGTGATGTTGGCTTATTGCTTGATTCTAATTTATGTTACAAAATGGTGAACACATCTGCATAGAAGCGACTAACGACCCACATGGTCAGCTAATACTTACAGCTCCCATAGTACATACTAGGTATCAGTTTTAAAGATACCGTTTCGTGGATAAGCAGAAGCTTATGAAGATTATAAATATAAATGGCCAATATCAAAGATAATGCAGAATATTATGTCAAGAGGTTCAAAAAGAAAAAGACTAAAAGAGATTATTCCTGGAATATCTTCATCCTTGCATCATCATGTCATACTTGGGGTAATTGATTAGTGAAGATGACAACAGAAAACTTAAATAAACCTAAGATGTGACCAATATAGTTAATTTTAGATTTCAATCTCGTCTCAGCCGGATCTTGAACACCTGGTCATCTACATTGCATCATGGATATTTTTTACCGATGGGTTAGATTACGTAAAGCTCTTTTAGTGATGAAAACATTTTTCTTATATAGGTTCCAGGATTAAGATAAATTTTTTTTGTCAAACAATCGCCGGAGAATCCAATTTTTTTGATATCGATCGCTCAATCGTCACGACTTTATGAAACAACCAATCCCATGGTAGCTTCACTAAACATTCAACTTGTCCATCAATAAACAACTTGTCAACTACATTACATGCCAACATGCATAGCCGTTTGTACAAATTAATTAAGGTGATTAATTAAGATTGGTCTAGCTCTTTAGACAAAATGACCAACAATATTTTAGTAATTAAGACAAGTACCTTCATTAATCTTCCATAAGATACCATAATTATTGAATAAGTCTCTTCCAGTAATTCATTCATCACCGTCCATAGTACTACTAGTGTAACCCATCAATTTGTTATTATTATTTTTTTTTTTAAATACACCAAAGCCGGACCGAAGCTCCCACCCCAATCTAACCAGGTAATCTGACTCCACTATCAGACCCATCCTATCAAATCCAACTATAAAACTACATTAATATAAATACAAACCTTTACGATGGGATTAAACTCCTAACTTCCTCCTTACTAAAGTTAATAAGAAACCATTAAACTATAAATCTGGACCAAAACCCATCACTTTCTTCCACTCACCATTACTTACTTCTCCATTGTTTTTAGATCTTCCAATCAAACTTACTAATCTTAGTATTGATGACAACCTAAGACTCTAAAACAAACACTAATTAACAAAAACCATATTTTTGTGAAGTAAGATATTAGTGTAAGGACAATTAATATTAGTATTAGAACCAACTTTCAATCTTAATTAATTTCAAAATTAACAATGCACCACACCAACCGACGAATATGCTCTGCATTGTCCTATACATTCCCTTACTTTCATAAACATAGCTGTCTCATGTCTTCCAATGAAGGGTATCTAAGATGATCTCAGCTCTCCGGGTACCCGGTCGGGTACCCATAAATGCATCACCTTAGAGTTTAAAATTTTATCAAAATTACTCTTCATCTTATCCAATTTCAGTAGGTTAGACCGTTTATGATGCTACTAGATAAAAAATACTCAGATATTTTATAATGTTGTTAGATCAAAAATGCTCAGATAATATGAGACAAAAGCTTTTCTTTTAACGGAGATTTCAATCCTCAATTTCATTGCAACTAAAATGGATATAGTCATATAGTTGAAAAAATCTACCCAAATCCGGTCCATATGCAAATGAATGTTATTATTCTAAAACTCTCTTGCTTACCTCATCTCTAATATTTTAATAAACCAATGAACATCCATTAACAAGAACTTAACACAAGAACCCTCATTTCAATTCAGCTCAAACCTCAAAATAATTCATACTCCATGGTCACCACAATGACCATTCATGAAGAACATGATCAACTAAGTCTTTATGATCACAATGATGATAACATCTTAGATTGGTTAGAAGATACAATTCCATTCCTACCATCTTTTGTTGATGATCCTAATTACAACACCACAACTACTACTAATTCTACAACAATTATAAGTGATATCAGTGAGGAGTTCCAATGGTGGGACGACCAAGATCTAATCTTTAGTCCGATCTCTAATCTCATTAACCCAACACCCACCGCTCCTACAACCCCCACTACCCCAATAACAATCACCACCACTACCACCAATCTACTTCCACCATCCCAGTCGAATTTGTCGAAGAAACGTAAGCCGGCGGATGTGAACCTCGAGGTGAATAATCAACGGCGGCGATCCGTGGGGCCGACGAAAAAGCCTGTCATCAAATCGGCAGGGAGTAACTGTAATAACAGTAAAGAAGGAAGGTGGGCTGAACAACTACTTATTCCTTGTGGTGTAGCCATCAGTGCTGGAAATCTTACAAGGGTGCAACACTTTCTGTATGTCCTTCATGAACTTGCATCGTCTTCTGGAGACGCTAATCATCGTCTAGCTAATTATGGTCTTCGAGCTCTAACCCACCACCTCTCCTCGTCTGTATCGTCTACAACGACCACCACCGCTTCGAGTATATTTGCATCTACAGAGCCTCGTTTATTCCAACGGTCGTTATTAAAATTTTACGAGGTAAGTCCATGGTTTACGTTTGCAAACACGATCTCGAATTCTTCTATTCTTCAAGTTCTAGCACAAGCATCAAAATCTTCATTGTCGAAAGCACTTCATGTACTTGATATTGGTGTATCTCATGGGATTCAATGGCCAACTTTACTGGAAGCTTTGAGTCGTCGGTCTATTGGACCTACTCCTCTTGTCCGAATCACGGTAGTCAATTCATCGAGGTCTGATCAATCTTATGCAGTATCCCCATTCTCAACAGGTCCACCCGGTGATGATTACACGACTCGACTTCGTAGATTTGCTAAGTCGATCAATATAAATCTCAAAATCGAACAACTCAATACTCATCCTTTACAAATCTTAACACCCGAAATGATCAACACCTCCCCGTCCGAAACACTAATTGTTTGTACACAATTCAGACTTCACAACTTGAACCATAACACCCCAAATGATGAAAGAACAACATTCTTACGATTCCTAGCCAAGTTACAACCAAGTGCTGTAATTCTAAGCGAAAACGATACCGCTTGTAGCTGTACTCAATGCGGAAATTTCTCGATAGCATTTACGAGAAAAGTCGAGTACTTAAGGAGGTTTTTGGAGTCAAGTAGTAGTGCATTCAAAGGAAGAGATTGTGAAGAAAGGAAAGTATTTGAAGGAGAAGCAAGTAAAGCAATAATGAGTGATATGGAAATGAATGAAGCAAGAGAGATATGGTGTGAGAAAATGAGAGAAGTTGGGTTTGTTAGTGATGGTTTTGGTGAAGATGTCATTGATGGTGGTAAATCTTTGTTAAGGAAATATGATTCAAATTGGGAAATGAAAATTGACGAGAAAGATGGATGTGTTTGTTTGTTATGGAAAGGTGAACGTGTTTCTTTTTGTTCATTGTGGAAGTTAAATTAGTTATTCTAAAGAAAGTTTTACTTTTACATTTTAACTTTTTACATGTTGCACTAGCTCGATTATGAATCGAAAAAAGATAATGAAAAATAAGATCTTAAACAAATAGGGTGCGCATGGTGTTTAGGAATTAGTTTTGAATGGGATTTAGTTAGTGTTATGAATTTAATTATCAATCTAGTTTGTAATCGAAATCTATTTAAATACATTAGTATAGCGTACATGTGGCCCAGAACATCTAAGGGCATCGGAAATTTGTAATTCTATTCTCAACTTTCATGTGATAGACAAACACATTTTCAGCTATTTTAATTTCCATGTTCCGTGGGCTTAACACAAGGATGTCTCATTGGATTAGTCAAGAGTTTCAGGTGATTTTATAGGAAGATAAGGCTAACCATTATGGTATCTTGAATCAAGATACAAAAATCGTGGCCTATTTAGTTGATTTAAAATAGTGTTCAAGGATTTACTGGAAAGAGAAGTTGAAACAAGTTTGTGGCGCCCAATGATTTGGTGCAAGGAAAAATCACTTGCATCAAATATGAGTCACTACATCTAATTTAATGAGTTAAAATCTAATGGTTCATCTATTTGCGCCCAATGGTTGAGTGCATTAA
The DNA here is from genome assembly GCA_023531435.1 of Papaver californicum. NCBI lineage: Eukaryota > Viridiplantae > Streptophyta > Magnoliopsida > Ranunculales > Papaveraceae > Papaver > Papaver californicum. Next base: position 623,981 of record JAJJMC010021042.1, on the reverse strand, counting down.
TCCTGAACCATCAGATTTAACTTTATGAGTTAAAATTTAACGACTCATCTATTTGCGCTCAATCATTAGGTACAATACGGCAAATCATTAGGCATATTTGACTTGAATCTCAAATCACCATAGTGGATAGTAGTTGATTCAATATGACGTGGCAATCAAGTTGAATCTTGATTAAAGCTACCTTAATTAGAGGTTAGCCTAAGTGTGGAAAGATGTATCCCTCCCTTATTAATGAGAACAACACTACGGTTACTAATTTTGATATAACTATGAAATTCAACTATTAGATTTTCCAAAATCAAAATTCAACCGTAAGATAGAAAACTAATTTTTCCTTGTGAACTATTGATTACATTCGTTCAATTTTTATAAAATATGTCGTTGGATTAATTTTCCCATAATTATAAGAAAAAATGTCATTTTAATAATAATCAAGACAAAAAACTTAAACATGTTCAAACTATATATCGGATTTTAGAAAATCTTATATATTCGGAAAGCTTTTAAAATTATTTACACAACAAGCATAAATAAGAATATCAAATTCACCTTTTAACATATTTATTTTTTATTACTATTTATATATACTTTTTCCTCCAACACTTCTACAAACTTTGAGGGCGAGAATCTAGCATTTGCATATATGCAACGCACGTACGCTCTCCATGTAAATATGATAATAAAATTAAAGAAATAGGAAATATGCTCCTGAACCTCTGTTCACATACACACATGCTGTATATGGTGGGTTTTCCGTCTGCAAATTCAACTCCTTATAAGCAGCAGCATCAACTTCTTCACTCCTTGAGGTACAAAGGATTACAGAGAAAGAAAGTTCTCCCCTTGACAGTGCAGCTGATAATCCATATTAGAGCAATAAATACTGTCATCATCATCATCATCATCAAAGATGTGCAAGGGTTCTTTCATCTTAGCTTCAAAGAAATCATGTTCTTCACCATGAGGAGGCATGACAACGTTAACTCTTTTGGAACGCAAGTTGTAAACTTGTAGATATTTCCCATCAAACCAGTAGAGTAAAATCTGGTCAGAGAAACTGAATATACGAGTAGGAGGTCTAGTAGAAGTGCCGATGCAAAAACAGAAGGGATCATCCGGTGGCAAGCCTGCAGATAACAATTTGCAAGGAGAATTCACACGAACATCAAAACTCTCCTCCTTAACCCAGGCTTGCTTGACTTTACCCTTCAATAAATACAAATGAACTTTACAACAACAGCAGTTACGACTACTACTACTACCGTGATGATCATGTCGAATCACTTATTTTCTCTAAATGTGCAACACAAAGAAATCCTTTGAACTCCAGAAGACGGGGATAAGCAACAAGAGCCTGCTTCTGCTGCTGCTAATGATTTATTATAGATGGGAGTTGAATGAACTGAAACTTCTCATCATGGAGATTGAACAAAAGTAACATCTCAATCTCACCTTCTCCTCCCCCAGTAGTTGTTAATATTATCTTCCAAACCAAACATTCACTACAAAAGACGGCAGATCTGTCAATACTCGTGGACGCTCTGATACCATGATATGCTACTACTTGTATGTGCTCTCGGTAGTGACATTTCTCCATGATTTAGTACCCAATGTAAATCCAAGAATATTAAGCTGTTTGTGAGATATGCGGAAAACACTTACCAACTTGTACTCGTTTGCCAAGGAATCATAACCAAATCCGTGGCAGATGATGTCGTCGTGAAAGATACGTACCCGGCCAAAGATGGATGGAAGGAAGATATGGAAATAATCATCCCTGTGTGGTTGCAAAATCCTGTAAGAAGTTCCATGACAAATCTCATTTGCCATACAAGGAAAACCATTACAGTAACCAACAAGTTCACCATAACTTTCAAGCATAAAAAAAACAGTTAACGCAAAAAGGGTATTAGACTATCGCCATCATCATCATGGCCTTGATCAGTAGGAAATTTGAAAACATAACTCTCGAAAAATGAAGTATCATCAATATCATCGAAAAAAGAAAACTAATCGCTTCGGGGTAAAAAGTTTTTAGGAACGGCCCTCCGGCCGGAGTATTGTTTTAAGGTGATGTGCAAGTCAGGATGGATATAAAAAATCTCCAAGGATCATTGTCAGTTAAAATAAACGTTTAGCTATTCACAATACCAATACTCAATGATTCTTTAATTTTGCTTTTATATCAACAACGAATTAAACTCATCGATGAAAATTGGGAAAAGAAAAAGATAATAAGAAATCAATAATAATGGATTACAATTCATATTTCACCAGGAAAAGAAAAAGATAATAAGAAATCAATAATAATGGATTCATATATCAGTAGAGCAAAGAGTGTTCACACCCTACAAATCCAATAAATATAAAACCACCTTGCCAAACCAACCTATAAAAACACAAACAAACATACAATATACATTGATCGATCGAGTAACCCACCAAATGAAAAAATCTCTAATTAAAGGCAGGGAAAAAAAAGAATAAAAAACCTTTATTGACAGTACTACACGCGCCAAGATCATAGACCTATTTTCTTCCTCCAAAAAAAGAGCCAAAAACCCTAGAAAAAAAATTTAAAGTGCTTTTTTTATGTTTGTTTTTTTTTTCTAGGTTTAGATCAGATCAATGATGTTTCTTGTGTTGTTTGAATCCATAAAATCATTAGTTGATATTCGAAGTTTGCTTCCATCAAAGAAGTCAGAGAGACAGAGAAGGGGAGAAAGATCGAACCGGAGATGAAGAGAAAGATTAAAAACATGGAGGAAGAAACTAACTATATAATGGACCCTCATTCTATAGAGTGTTGTTGTAAGGTATTGGTTGTTAAGAATGACTCACTGATGGTGGTGCTGGTTACGGTGGTTGTAATGGAAGGAGTCTCAGAGGTGGAGATGAAGGAAGATTTTATTCTTCTCTGAAAATGAATACGAACCAAAGGAGTAAAAGAACTGTCATGTTTATCCCTGGATTTGTTGAAATCTACGTAACAAATCAAAGGAGAACCGGAAACACGGAGGGCTATTCGTGTCATTTTCATATGGTATAAGTCTGTTATTGTAACACCTGCACTTTTGCAGTATGATGTTTACTCAAGGACGCGTCATGATATAGGATGAAACTTCATCCTAAGCTTATAAAACTTACTCAAGGATGCATCAGAGTGTGGATGCATCGGCCTTGTATTATAGTGCTTAAGCACTATTATGCGTGATGCATACTCGAGAATGCATCACAAGTCGAAAATGACTCTTACCCGGGAAAGGCACAAATGGCCTTGACACGTACTCGAGAACGCATTATAGTGCTAAGGCACTATTATGCGGTGATGCATACCCGAGGAAACATCCATGTTGCTATGAAGCTTACCCAAGGAAGCTTCACTGATCCGTGATGCATACCCGAGAACGCATCACTAGAAAGTGCAGCAGATGAATGTCCTCTTCCCTCCTTATTTTTATATGTAGAAATGCTGGTAAGACATATATAGGGAGGATGTGTTGGTTAGAAGTTGACGCTTACTCGAGGAAGCATCATTGACCCTATGAAGCGTACTTGAGGATGCGTACCCGAGGAAGCATCCGATTGCTATGAAGCTTACCCAAGAAAGCTTCACTAATCCATATTGCGTACTCGAGCACAGCTGTAGTCGATGGATGTCCCTTACCCTTCTTTTCCAAATATATGGAAATACGATTAAGACATAAATAGGGAGGTGTCGTTGGTTGGAATCGATGAAGCTGACTCGAGGATGCTTACTTAAGGAAGCATCCCAATTGTCATGTAGCTTACCCGAGGAAGCTTAATCATTCATCCTTGTTGCGTACTCGAGAATGCTTTATGCATAGTAAGTAGCGATAATTATGCATAAGCTGGTGCATACCTTGCGAAAGTCCCTTGGCCTATACGGACTAGGCTTTGCTGGCCTTTGTCCTTGCGACGCAAGTTTAAAATTGTTGTTTTTCCTTAATAGGCTTAAGTTGCTTGTCCCTTCGGATGAACTACGGCCATGTTTGATCCCTTCAAGGTATGGTTTGGGTACGTAGGAAGCCGCAATGCAATGCATTGAGGTGCAACACCTTGTCGCTCATATCATCTAATTTAGAGGTGATTGCGACATTATGGTAACTCATATCATCTGGCTCGGCAATGCCAAGTCAATAGATGATTGTTTCCATACTCAATGAGGTAGTTGCAATTCCATTCGATAGATTTGTTCATAGTTTCTATCTACCTTTACGGCATGGAATGGCATGTGCCTAGATGTTGCACCCTTGGCAAGAGCAAGATAAGTGCAAGCTTCAGCGCATGTTCGAAGCAGAGTTTAAGGAATTGGACAAAAGGATTGTAAGCAAGTGATGCATGCAAAAAGCATCACCATTGGCTTTTATAGCCTTGATCCCTTAGCATAACAAAAGGGTGAGTTGGAGCAGTATGGAAACTACGTTTTTAATAATCATGCTTATAAAGCATGCTTGGGAAGGCAAATCGATCTGCATTTTCCTAGCAAGAAGTGTAATTCAAGTCGTGCATCGGGACTTCTGGCCTGCCCAGCGCATAACGCTCCATGCAGAATTTTCCGGGGCTTACAGTTATGTTCCTGCGTTTGTTAGAAATTACGCTGTTTTTCATTATGTATGATATAACATTTAAAAACGTGGATGGATAGTTGAGTAATATCATGTACCAACCAAACACCAAAAAACACCACTGTATTTTATATGATAGAAACTCCGTAGATATCATCATATTACATCCGGTTTCTAAAATTAATTTCTACAATTTTATTGGATTATTGTCCACAAGGTTAATAGGTGTGCCCTAGTGTGTTAATGTATTTTCTTTGGATACATCAATGTATTATTGTTTGGGAAAAATCCTATCCTCACGAGATGATGTTCACTCATAGGAGGTGAGCTCTTGTTTAGTCACAGGAGCAAGCGAAAACTGAGGTTGGAGCAAGTGAAAGGATGAGGTTGCGCATCAACATAACATGGCCTTCCATCGAGCGAAGAACGGAGGCAATGCTTGTCCATCAAAGGAGCTGAAGTCTACTATATGTTTTTAAAGAGAGGGAAAACCATAATTCTCTGTGAGGGTCCCATAGCCGAGTTAGTGATCTTTGAGAGCTGAAATAGCCAGGATACGCTTTCAAAGTTCAAATGAATCTTAGATGTTACAAACTTAACGTCATGGGTTTGGATGTGCCCAATACTTTAGAGTCTTGAGTTAGTTTGGGAGGCCTAGTTGCAGGACCGACCATAGAAGTGGCATTATATGTTCACAAGGTTCCTAGGATGAGGTTAGGCCATGTCTTTGTCGAGGCTGAAGCTCAGGCGTGTCTGGAAGCTAACTTGCGTCTTGTCCTTGTCATGGTCTTGGTTATCCTTGGCCGAGGACTCAACCTCGGTTTTGATCGAGGCCTCACCTCTGCCTGGGAAAAGGCTTAACCTCCATCTGAATTGAGGACTGAGCATCATCTTCCTTGAATGCCGAGTTTCATCTTGTTCGAAGCCTTAGCTTTGTCTTGTGTTTAGGCTCTTCATAGTACTTAGAGGTTGAGTCGTGAGACTTAAATGTGTTTTGACTAGGTAATCAGACTTGAGCTATACTGATCGATTGTAAAATGACTGTTTCCCCATAGTCGTAAAAGGACAATTTTGCTCATTGTCATATTCTAAAACCAATATTTGCCATTAATGTTATCACTTGCGACTTATCTTGTGACCTTAAGTTTTTTTTATATTAATTTTTTTAACCTTTAGGGCATAAAAATCCCCTGGGGCTCAAGATGTGTCTGCGGACATTAAATTACATTATCATCTAATTAAAATCTGCTTTATAACGTATACAGTGCAATTTAAAACGGACCGCTTAAATGAACTACACAAAAACCACCCCCTTATATGAGGGTGGGATTTGCCTTTTTGGAATTAACAGGGGGTATTTTTAGGCCCCACCATTTAAAAATGTGTGACGGGGCGATTTTTCTATAGTCTATTTATACATTCCGTAAAGAATTTTTAAATTTGAAATTAATGTTCACTAGACCTAAACAAATAGATTTTATTAGGAAAATATGATAACGCACTCCGTCGATTGATTGGAGGTTTGAGGTCGCTGGTATAATATAGGAATTCTTTATGATACAAAAAGTAATCATACATATTTTTACCGATTGGGTTTTTTTGAACGGAGCCTGGATACTTCATTTTTTTGGTCCAACCCCAACCATAATTCTTCTAATGGAAAAATGCGTATTGATCCCCCAAATAAATTGCTCTAATTGCACTTTACGCTTCAAATTATTGATGGTTCAATCAATCTTTCTTGGGTGAAACATAGGATATCTCGTTTGGAGGAGACTTTTATGACAGTATCAATGATCGGTACCAATGAATAGGAATGGAAAAACCCCATCACTATTGAAAAAAAGACCTCTATTGTGTATGAAATTTATGTTTTCCTTTAATATAAATTCAATCATCTCAACTGGAGATGAGAAGCAACTCCCCATTGGTAGTAAATGGTTATCCATTAAGCGGGGGAATGGAATGGTATTTTAGAAGAAGAAAGATTATGCTCTCATTCTTATAAAAACGGACTAACAGGGTCATCTACCTAACCAACCTTCATAATGAAATGCCGTTACTGTATGAGTAGATCTAGTTGTAAAAAAATCTATTACTGGATAATTTATGGATAGAGTCAAAGAGTGTGAACCGTACAAGTTAGTGACCTTTTTGTTGGTTATCCAAAACTCTTAAACATAACTATTACTTCCGTTCAAATTATAGAGGGGAAATTTTAAATTTAACATGTCCAACCAGATAGATATAATTTTAATTTTAAAACGGCTTTTTGCATATATAGTTTTATTTGTGATGCATGAATAGTATCAAATTTGGTTTATGAGTTGTTATTTGGAATAGGTTAAGAGAAATTAAAAAAAAAATCGAAATTTACGAAACCTAAATTTATTCTTAATCCAAGATATATTCGACAATATTCGAAAATTTTTCCTTTATAACTTGGAAAGAGGAGCGAGTATTCATACTTTCTTGGAACGAAGGTATACTATTTCAGATTTCAGACTTTGTTGATTCCCGGAGAAAGACCCAACAGTGAATATCAACCAACGCAATAATAAAAATTCTAAATAAAATGAAAATAATGCACTTAATTAAAAAAATATATATTAAATAAAAGTAATCACCCAAGCTTTAATAAAAATCTCTAACTTTAAACTGATATAAAAAATTACATTCAAACATTTAAACAGTTGTATAAGAAAATACGGCATACTCGGTTGATCATTATCTTGTCTTATATTTCGGCTTTCGCAGTTTCATCGCTGAGATATGCAATACTTGGGATACTTTGTTCATTTCTAAAGAAATTGTCAGGATCAACTTTGCTCTTCACAGATACTAATCTATCAAAGTTACCCTTGAAGTACTTAGTGCCCCAAACTGCAGCTTGTGAGTAACTAGCTGTTCCATTACTCGATTGACCCAAATCAAGATCAAGATAATTCACATATGCTTCTCTTGGATTCATAGAAACGTAAGGAGTCATGAATTCGTACGTTCTTCGTAGCCGATTAATATGCTTTTCAGATTCCCCAACTTGATTTTCATCCCAGGTAGCAAAGTAAAAAACGTCGAATAAGACTCCATCTCTATGCGGGAATGGGGTTTCTGATTCCGAAATCTCGCTCATCCTTCCACCATAAGGCATTAAAGACATACCAGTTTGGCCGTCGTTTAGTAATCTTTCCCATATCAGTCCAAGGCCAGCATGCGATATGGGTCGTCTGACATAATCAGATTTACCCTTAAAGAATAATTTCTCTTGATCAGTCGTATTGTCTAAAATATCAGTTGAACTGTTGGTAGGAAGTCCACCCAAGTACAGCACAGATTGAATCCAACTCATTTCGATGAAATCGTTACTGTTCAAACCCAACTCAGGAAATCTCTCATTCATCAGAATGTTAAGCTCCTTAGCACCCCCAAGAAACAAGGATCTGAATGTGGCTGCCATCGGACCTTTATCGTCTTGTACTCCATGTTCCGACATGCCTAACATGACAAATATAAAGAGCTCTTGAGGAAGCATGTGCGCGACTGTTTGCCATTTATGCACAAGTGCAATTGCTCCTTCTTCTAAGGTTTTGTCTACTGAAAAAATAGTGACAGTAGGAGGAACCGGTACTAATTTGATCTTCCATGAAAGAACAATCCCAAAGCTACCTCCACCCCCTCCCCGAATGGCCCAAAAAAATCCTTCTCCCATGGATTCTCTGTCGAGAATTCTACCATGGACGTCCACTACTCGAGCATCAATGATATTATCGCTTGCAGTACCATATTTCCTTGACATAGACCCGTATCCAGCTCCACTAAAGTGCCCACCAGTACCTACAGATGGGCAAAGCCCTGCAGGAAATCCGAGAGTGTTGCTTTTCTCGGAAATTCTGTAATTGACTTCACCTATGGTAGCACCAGACTGCACCCATGCTACTTCATCCTTTACATCCACATTGATTTCTCGGAGATTAAACAAATCAACTATAACGAAAGGCACATCTGCTGTAGACGAAAGTCCTTCAAAGTCATGACCACCGCTTCGAATTCGGATATGAATTCCATACTTCCTAGAACAAATCACAACTGTTTGAACATGAGATTCTTCCAGAGGTGTTACTATAAGAAAGGGTTTAGGAGTGGTGGATGAATTGAATCTTAGGACTCCAATCTTGGATTGCAGGATAGACGAATAGCTCGAATCTTTTATGGTGTAAACTGGGATCAAAGTATTGGAATCAAGAGACATGCATTCAAGAAAATCAACATGAGTTGAAGTAGCAATAATCGAACTCGAGAACACAAGAAAAGATAACAATAATGAAACTAATAGTAGGGAATTAGTGGTACTCATGTTTGCTGGTTTTAGGTTCTATGTGAATATGAATGATATCCTGTAAACTCATATTCTATATATATAGTGTCATTAACTTGACCATCAATGGAGGCTAGAGGGAAATGTTCAGCTCTTTGAACATTTATAACTGTATCTTCAACTATTACGATTTCATATTTGACTGTCAAAGTATACATGAAAGTTTTTGAATATTTGAATACTACCGAGGCCTATAGCTAAGGTGTTAATTTATGAATGTTGAATCTTTGGATATTGATAGAGTATTATCAACTTGACAGTAGGTTTGAATGAAGAATGATGCAGTGGTCAGTGATTACGTCTGCTGACTCCTAATGAGTTTTTCTTTCTTTTTTTATACTTCGATAAAAAAAACTAAATTATGAGAATAAATTTATACTAAAATATTACGTGACATATACATACATGTGATGTCACTAATGTATCTGATTGGAAACATAGTATCCAAGCTTTTCTGCGCGCACATCCCAAAATAGACTTGTCTGTGCTACATAGAATTTCATGTAAAACAACGGTGATAGAGTTTATACTCTTTAGTGCATGCATGAACACACAGAAACGCGAATATCCTAATCTCCATTGGATGTGAAACCCATTTGGATAGAAGTAGTCAGAAAAGAAATCCAATACTGGATCTAAGGGGAAAACGGACTAGATATGTTCAAAGTGACGAGTGTTCAACAAGCAAGTACAAACACCTAACAGTCTCTTTCGCTCTTACGATAATAGATAAAAAAACCCAGGAGCGTTCTGAGCAGACCTAAATCATCCTAACCCCTACAAGCCCATTCTAGCAACTTATTTCCTTATTTTCTTTGCATCAGTTTTTAGATTTTTTGCTGCTATTTTGTACCTCATTTCGGAATCGTTTTTTTATTATGGTTTGCAAGATTTAAATTTGCTAGTGTTTTTTGTTCCTTCAAAGTTGAGGATTATCAAGGAAAGGGTTTTACTGAGATTAGTCACATATTGGATAGACAATTAAATCCTTGAGTTAATAAGTCTTCGACATCCTAAGCTTATAAGCCACTTGTCTAGGTCCGCTAGGCCCATAAAAATTAATATGGTATAGAGAAAACAATTTGTCACGAATTAAATATGACAGCACCTATTTTGTGTCACCCGATTAAATATTCAGGTGTTAGACCCAAAAAGACTACACATGAACAGGTGTGTTAAGATTTTTCCACATTGAATAGACAACATATAATCCTACACTTAGTAAATTTTGGAAAACCTTATCCTTATAAACTGATTTCAAGGTATGTTTGACCCATAGACTTTAATAGTTTTAGTCAAAAGTACAAAACAATAAGTCCTGCATATACAGACGCAACAATAGGTTCAAGATCAAGTTCATCAGCTGCGCAACAAGAGTATCAAGACTTCATCGCCTTTGACAATGACTCTGACAGATTCAGACAGATCCAGAAAACCATTGTTATTTTAGATTTATTAAGAAAAACTTGGTTGGATGTTTTTAAAATCCCATTACCGCTATGTGCACTGTCGCAAAATGGTTTACTTTGACTCCAAACAAAACTGATTTTATCCTGGTATTGTGCTCTTGGAACTCTAAAATAGTTGAATTATATATAAGAGTAGGATGCATGGTAAAGAGTTGATAAAGATATTTTAACGTCAACAGAGTATAATATAACCTCGAACACTTTGTAAATCCGCTTTATTAATGCATGTCTGATGTACGTTTTTTTAATGAAAATAAACATACAAAATTCAGCCAACAAGTTGCGTATTTATTCTTAATATTTTAGTATGTTAAACGTTGAATGGTCTCATTAGTTTGCATATTAGTACATTGTATGTAGTAAATTTGAATGATTATTTTCTTCGTTGAAAATTTGCTTTGAATGGTGACCACGTGATGTATTCTTCAATAAGCTCGTGGGCACTTATTCTTCTACCCATCAAAATCACTGACAGTTTAACAGAAAAGCCCACGCTTTTTCTGTGGTCGTGGCAGACAATTCCGATCTATAAATAGCAAAAGATCAGCTCAGTTACATTAAAATCAACAGCAACTTAGTTTATTACACAAAAAAAAAAAAAAGTTTCTAGAGAGAAAAATGGAAAAAGTTAGCCAGAACGATCAAGAAACTCAAGCAATAATTTGGAAACAAATTTATGGTTTTGCGGAATCATTAGTTCTCAAATGTGCGGTTCAGTTAGAGATTGCTGAGACTATTCATAACCATGGTACATCCATTTCTTTATCCGAATTAGCTTCTAAACTTCCAATTCCTCAACCCGTTAACTTGGATCGTCTAAACCGAGTTATGCGTTACTTAGTTGATATGAAACTCTTCAACAAAGAAATTATTTCTACACTTAATGGTGGAACCACAGGAGTAGCGGAGAAATACTCGCTAGCTCCACCGGCGAAATATTTAATAAGAGGGACAGAACACTCAATGGTGCCTTCAATTTTAGGCATAATTGATGAAGATTTGTTTGCTCCATGGCATATAATAAAAGACAGTCTAACAGGTAACTGTAACATTTTTGAGAAAGCGTTGGGAAAGACCTACGCTGATTATATGGGGGGAAATGCTGAAATGAATCAAATTTATAATGAAGCTATGGCTTTTGACAGTGGATTACTTACCTCAGCTTTGGTTGATGAATGCAAAAGTGCCTTCTCTGATGGAATTAAAACGCTAGTCGATGTCGGTGGTGGTACTGGTACCGCAGTGACAGCAATTTCGAAAGCGTTCCCGAATATTAAATGTTCACTCTTTGATCTTCCTCATGTTATAGCTGATTCACCTGAGATTCCAACTATTACTAAAATTTCAGGAGATATGTTCAAGACTATTCCTAGTGCTGATGCAATCTTCATGAAGGTAACTATTCTTCTTCTTCTTCTTCTTAATATTATTATTAAACAGCCAATGTACATTAGACTTGTACTGCTAACCTCAAGTATGAGAGTAAGACCCCGGCAAACTAGCTATGCATGCCAGTTAGATCTGAACTTCGTATTTTTGTAAAACCTTTCAGAACGTCCTTCACGATTGGAGCGATGACGAATGTATTCTTATACTAAAGGGGTGCAAGGAAGCAGTGTCACCAGGAGGGAAGCTTATTATCGTTGAAATGGTATTGGATACGGATTCGGTTCATCCATATTCAAAACTTAGACTCACATCTGATTTAGATATGATGGTTAACAATGGAGGAAAAGAGAGAACTGAAAAAGAATGGAAGAAACTTATCGAGGCATCGGGTTTTGCAAGCTACAAAATCACTCAATTGTCAGCAGGTTTTGCAGCACAATCTGTGATTGAGGTCTATTGATGAAGTAGCTAGGAAATCGGGGTTTTAGCCTATTCTGAATCCGGCACTTAGTTGCATAAAAAACAGTCCATTATGTTGGGTAATGACCCAATGATTATAGCTAGCCGTTCCAATGCGAGTTTACACATTTGCAAGTATTTTTTATGTTTTCAATAATTTCAAATTTGCTAGTTTTTGCAAATTTCCGAGTTTCGTAATTTAAAGTTTGTAAGTGTCTAAGTTTCTGTGTTCAAGAGTGCAAGGAATTTAAGTTGTAGTTGTGCATCAACAAAAATTACGCTTAAACTACACATAATTTCTTCTGATGATTTAACGATGATTTTGACAATTTCTTGAATCTTCCCTGACATTCTTCCGGTGTCGTAGAAAATCCGTCTTCCAATTTTCTCGTCAAGATTCTAAACATACCGTGATTTATAACTTCACCAAAACCAACTAACATTTTAAGTCTCGTTCTTATGTGACCCACCAATTCTCCCTAAAGAATAACATTTCAAAGAAGATTAATGAACCCTCCCACCCAAACCACTCCAAAATCGCTTTTTAAATAAACATTTTTTTACTGGATACCATGAAATTCAATTTGGGACCAGACATTACCAGATGTGTCATTTGGGAATATTTTAGAGTTTACCAAACTAGTAGTAGTTGCAGCATCAACTCACGGGAGTAGTTCTAGTAAGCTACATGACGAGTTAAATGAATTTGTGTGTCAAATGAAGGAATCAGTAAGTAAAATGATGACCAAGGATGATCATGATTTCGATATGGAAAACGCTGAAATTAAAGAAGGTAGAAGAGATTTGTGGATGAGTAGTTGGGGTAATTACGGATTGTTATGATATTGATTTTGGTTGGGGAAAACCAATTTGGGTAACTACTGTTGCATCTATGTTTGCTTTCCCCGACGGTTTTTTATGAACGATACCCGTTGCGGGGAAGGAGTAGAAATGTGGGAAAATTTGGTCGAGGAAGACATGGTTAATTTCCAACATTACCTGTCCGAGATCTTTGACAGGATTTAAATCCATTTCAATAGTATCGTCATCACTGTACTATAGTAACATTGGCTCAACTTTATCATCTTTAGAGCTCAAGAATAATTTGGAGAGCCAGTTTCAATGTTGATCATCACGGGATTCATGTGCATTACCTTTTATGTTTATAATGGAAATGACGTGCATCATTATGATCACAATGGAATATGTTATTTTGCAGCAAAAGGCATGACAAAATCAATTGTATTTGCTTTTCTGATTGATTTGCTTTTGATAATTGTATGGGTACAAAGCTGATAAGTGTGGTGGTTGTGGTGGGTGCTAATAATGCTCCATGATTGATATGCACCAATATTTTTTTCTTTTTTTCTTTTCAATGCATTAAACTATATAAGTTCGTACCAATACGCACTTCTGATTAAGCCTTCATATTAAAGCGGTCAATGGTACCCATTACCCAGAACCGGAACCGGAACCGGTATCTGATGAATTGGATTCAGTCTGGGTCCTAAAATTTGACCCACTAGAAATTTAGAAATTGATGGATATCATCCGATTGGACCCGAAATTTTAACAAGTCCTAATGGATATTACCAGACAGATATCTACGGTTATCGGGTATCCGAATATTTGTCATTTGTTTGTTTGTTAATTTTACTTAAAATCTGAAGATTTAGTTTTATTTTTCGTTTCAAGTCAATATAAAAAAATTTAAAAAAATTATAGCTGATTTAGAAAACTCATTAAATACCCGGACTCGGTAAGTATTTAGGTTTTTAATCAGGTCCGCTAAATTAGGAATCAAACTCAGAACCGTTAGGAACCAGATCCAAAATCATTAGGAACAGAATCTAATTTTTATAAATAGGATTCGGATCCGGATCCAGTGATATCCGGGAGGACTCGGATCAATTAACAGCCTACTTCAGATTTCACATCCATTTATATCAGAGACGAACCCAGAAATTATAGTTGGAGAGGGTTAAACTTAAATAACATTTTTTTTTTCCTTCCATGCGATATAGGAAGTTCTAAAGTAGTACTTTTCGTTAGAGGTACAGATGTATCATATGCTGCTTGGCAGGTGTCCAATAGCCAAATGCTAACGACCAAATACTCAAAATGAATATGTAGGCGCAGTGGTGACCTTGGTAATACTTTTGTTTTGAATATTTTCTGGTTAGTGTTGGACAAAATTAGTGTTGGGCTAACACAAAAAGTCAAACTGGGCTATTTTTTATTTAATGTTTGGCTACCATATAAACCGAAATAAATCAACATACTAAACTTTTTTTTTTCTAATTAGATCTATGGACGGACTAAAACCTTAATTAACCCCTCACTTTTATTTGCATGTCTTTGATAAAAAATCTGACGAATCTGACGAATAACTCGAGTTCACTTCATTTGGTAGTCGAAAATGAAGATTATAGGCTGACATTGTTTCGTTCAAGTTTGAACGAAAGATTATTTGCCTTATAGTTTTTCTAGTATTCAGATAGAACTTCGCCGTGCATCTGGATTAAAAATAAAAATGAAATAATAATAATGATTTACATGGACGACAGACTTTGTGCCATTATGTGAAAAATGCACTTTTTCACCCCATTTTTATTTCGTTCCGAAAGTCATAGATTGTCAAAAAAAAAAAAAACTAAATCACATAGCCCGTGTTTGTAACAAAAAGATATGTAATTAGATCGAGCGTGTTTTGAGGAAAGCTCCTCTCATCAACTACAATGTATCAAGCCTTTTTAATGATCCAGACATAATTATTAAATTGGAATAAAAAAAACATTGTTCAGACCTCGATAAAATTATTTTTAAAAATAACGACCATCAACTAATAATAATTATCTAGTATCAGTTCCTGATTTTAAATAATAATCCAAATTTAACTTTCACAAATATACTAAACGAAATAGTATTAATTAAGTTAAGCTTACTAGAACACTTTTAAATAAATTTGGAAAAAATCTAAACTTGGACGACAAAAAAAGATAAAAAAACTCAAAAACTAAATTTTTAAACAGACTCTTAATAAAATAAAATAAAACTTTCGTAAAATAGTAAAAACTGACTTTTGTTTCACCGAACAAAAGCTTTATAGAAAGGAAAACAAGAAAAAAATAAAAATCAAATGTGAGACACCAATTGAGAAGCTCCAATAGAATAGTCTTCTAGGAGTCTCCTTAACCATAGAGATATAATTAGACTGAGGGAATCAACGGATAGTGTTCTGGATTGCAGAATCTCATTGATTCTGTAACTATGATTCATATTTCAATCCTTTTCATCCCAGAACTCTTCTTCAGTTTTGAAAGGTCCAGTCGGTGATAACAAGAAATCAGCAGATAGTGTTCTGGATTGCGGAATCTCACTGATCTTTTCCATGTCTTCTGTCGTCAGTTCCCAATCGAATATCTTAAGGTTTTCCTTCATCCTCTCTTCATTGAAACTTTTCACCACAAGACACACACCTTGCTGGTAAACCCATCTCATAGCAACCTGAACAGACGAAGTAAAATACAAATATAATAAGTTAAACTAACCAAACAAGCCTTTATAATAAATCCTTCTAGTGAGTTTAGCTTTTAATTTTAAAAAAAATATTAACTTGTACAAGGAAGTACATGTGATGCAAAGGGGAGAGTTCGACCAACCTGAGCAACAGATTTTCCTCTGGCCACAGCAATCTGGTGAAGCACCTTAGAATCCATAACTGCAGTAGTGCCCCAAGAGGTTCCTATGGCTCCCAAAACCGAGTATGCAGTGATCATAATATTATTGGCCTTGCAATATTCTCTAAGATTTTTTTGTTGGAAAGTGGGGCTCATCTCCACCTTAATGATCATATAGCAATCAACAATATAAGAGTTTTAATGTAAAGATTGATTATATGCTTGTCAAATGGTGGAAATTTAACTAGCATTAAATATTTTCGATGTCGAATAAGGCAACCGCTAATTTTTATCAAAACATTGAAGTATGAAGGACAAATTTATACTCACTTCATTTACTACTGGAGGGCTGTTGGCTGTCGCCATCAACTCTTGAAGCTTTTTGCATGAGAAATTGCTGACACCAATTGCCTTAGTGAATCCAAGGGTACGACACTCTTCCATATCCGCCCACACAGACTTGTAATCCATCGGAAGCATATGATCCTTTGGTATTTCGAGAATAATCTTCCCCGGCTTCAAGCTTACCGGAAAGTGTATCAGATATAGATCAAGATACTCCAATTGAAGGTTCCTATATCACACAAACAAGATGATTACATGAGGTTTTCATTTCTTGTCAATCAATTTGAATTTCTAAAATTTTATAGATGTTTAAGAACTCCAAGTGTATTAGCTATGCACATAAGCCTTTAGGTTGAATTTGCACCAAAATGTTTTTACCTCGGAGAATTCTGAAGAGTGGGGAGGACAAGGTCACCGTGAGCATCAGTGCACCATAGCTTGGAAGTGATGAAGAGTTCATCTCGAGATTTGATTAGTCCAAGTTGAAGTGCTTCAGCTATAGCGTCACCAAGAGACTCTTCGGTAAAGTATCCAGCAGCTGTATCAAAGTGTCTGTAACCCACCTCTATGGTTTTCAAAAACGCCAATTTCTCTCTTTCAGTTCCTTCGTCCAGTGTTTCAACTGTGCCCATACCTAAAACAGGCATCCGAATGCCCGAGCTGAGAGTGATCATAGGTACACCATTACTCCCCATCTTTCTCTCTATCCCTTAGAGACTAACTGCACATTTATATTTGTATATATATATATATATATATAATTGGATACACCTAAATGCTAAGTTAAAAAAAGGGCGTACCAACCTTTACTACCTGTAAGCTATCTCCTTCAAGCACCGATCCGTTGAAAGTAAATTTTTTTTGGATACTTCACATAAAGTTATGTGATTTTAGTGGAGAGAATAGTAAATTCCCACGAGCTTCATGCTTGATTAGTAAACAAAACCATCATGTTCCTTAAATCACCATCACTTTCACAAATTATTTTGGCAAATTTTCGTGTAAAAATTTCTTGATTTTTGTGAAAAATACCTTCTTACATTACCATTTATTGTGGACTGGGCTTTTTTTATTTAATGTTGGGCTAACACATAAACTAAAATAAATCAACATACTAACTTTTTTTTAATTAAATTTATGGACAGGTAAGAGTCTTAGTTAGCCCCTCACTTTTATGTGCATGTCATTGATAAATTTTTGATGAATTACTGATATGTGATCATTGTAACACTATATATATCCAGTTGAAAAGTATTTTTAGTGATTTTACGATGCCTCACATTGGGAGGAGAGAATGTAAAAACATATTATTTTAATTTTTTTTATCTCTATCCTTATCCTATAAATATTTTTATAAAGATCTTTTAACTTAATTTTAAATTTAAAGAATTAATGGAAAACCTTTGAAAATAAATTAATGTTTATAACTCACTAAAACTTTTATACTTCATCCGTACTTTATAATTTAAATAATATTATATATCATTTTTTATTATACGATAATAAATAATAGAAACTATTAATTAGTCATAAAATATAATATAGTTTGTCGTTGTGGTCCAGTTGATTTGGTCCAATTGTTCTTAAGTTATTTTTTTTTAAATACATTTTTAGTTTGGTAGAAAATTTTTTATTTGGTGGTGAACGTTACACACAAGTGATGATGTTATGATGCAGATGAGCAAACAATAGTCTATTTGGAGCCTAAAGACCCGAGTATCGTAATTTAGCTCAAGAGGGGTCTATTTTGATTGGAAACGGGCTAACGATCAAGACATGAGACCACTTCATCTTATTTTCTTCAGTGTTTTAGCAAAATTCCATCGTTTAAGCTTCAAACAGGCATTTTTGCTATTTTAGGAAAGTTTTTGCTTTGTTAATAACTACTTCGTTATGAGTCCGTTTGGATCGCCGTTCGCGGCAAATAGTTTTATTTTACGAGTACTTTCATTATTTTCGGTCTGACCAAAATTTATCAAAAATAACAAATTAGGATTTGAGTCGGTTTAGGATTTTTTCATCCTTTCTTAACTAGCAAATTAGAGTTTTTCTTCAAGATTATAAAAAAATCCTCTATGTATTATTTTAGACAGTTGAATTTGATTAATAATTGATAGCTAACCAAAAGATGCGAACTTCTTTTTAATTGCTTCCTTCTATCGTATATTTTATAAAGTGACGTCTCGTGGGCACTTGAACACATACAACAATCCTTCCTCATATGCTCTACTCTGAACAGCAAGATCCAAAATTAACCCACGAAGCTCGTGGGCACTTGCTGCTATTCTCTCCACTAAAATCACATACACTTTTTAGAACAAATTCAGTAATACATAACTTTAAAGGTAGTAAACCTGGGTGCGCCCATTTTTCAATTTAGCGTTATCAACTTTAGGTGTATCCAATAATACATATATAAAGAGAGATATGAACAGTTAGCCTCCGAGAAATAGAGAGAAACATGGAGAGCAATGGTGTACCAATGATCACTCTAAGCTCCGGCAGTCAGATGCCTGCTTTAGGTATGGTGTACCAATCGAGTAAATATCAGCTACACTGCTTATAAACTCTGTAAATGTAGATTTCTTTCAACTCTTTCTCAATTGAAGAAGGAACTGTGAGAAATAATATCCAAAGTCAATTCTAAAATTAGGAGTAAGAGTTTATGAAAATTATACGTCCGGTCTCCTACTTCAGGTCCTCTCATATGAATATGCTAAAGTATATATTCATATGCACCTAATACACATGTACTTTAGCATAATCAACAAGCATTAAAAACCAAATTACATACTGATATGTACCTAACATCCAACTGTACATGTTAATATCTACTGATGGATATGTACTGTTAGAAGTCAGTTTTTCTATTAGTACATATCAATATGTACTGTTTTTTACATATTATTTTTGTTTTTCAAGGTAGTACATATGTAATCCAATAACACAAATAGGAATATTCTAAAAATGTACTAAACCATTTGAACTGTTAAATATCATAACTAGTGCGACAAAAACCAACATTCTTGGTTACCCAATCACTCCCCTTCATATTACCATTTGTCAATACTCTTGGAAAAAAGACCCACTTTTCCAGATCAAGTATGATGTTGCACAGTGTTTAAAACTAGGAAGAGATGACCACTGGTATTTGGTTGTATCACGAGTTACATAATGTCTCAAATTATACTAACTACTGCACAATAACCATGCTAATCCGTGGATAGTAAATGCCAACCCTCATTCATCTAGTATCTCATAGGTTATAGACAATATCTAAATTTTGTATATGGAAAAAAAAAAGTTTTCTCGCAGAAGAACAAGCTGCAACCAGATTTTTACAAAATGGTAGAATAAATGGTATGCAGTTTTACATTCGACTCCATCGAGATTGAATCATATAAAAGAAAATATAACAATGAAATAAAGTATAGTTTTTCACCCAATAATACAAGTGTACAGAAACATACAGAAGCTCTACCACATATGGTCCCTCAATTTTCAATTTTTTTAGGCGAGTTTTAATTCCCTCTCACATTCCTTGTTTTCGAGGAGAAAGAATCTGAACCTTAGTTTTAGCCACGGTTTTACATCACATCGTTCCCATATGACTTTCCTCTACACGACTTACCTTAGAACAAATCCCAAGGGTATTAGTTACTATCCTCAAATGGATTAGTTAGGCCAAATTTTGCGTCTCAAATGGGTATTAGTTAAGAGCCTCGGTTGGCTCCTCATTTTTATGTGCATGTCTTTGATAAATTTTTGATGAATTACTGATATGTGATTACTATGACACTACATATATCCCTAGTTGAAGAGTATTTATAGTGATTTTTCGATGCCTTACATTGCGAGGAGAGAATGTAAAAACACGTTATTTTGATTTTTTTTATATCTATCTTCATTCTATAAATATTACTGAAATCTTTCAACTTAAATTTAAATTTGAAGAATTTATAGAAAATCTTTGAAAATAAATTAATGGTGACAACTCACTAAATTTTTTAAATAATATTATATGTCATTAGTTATTACTATGATAATAAATACTAGAAACTATCAATTAGTCCTAAAATATAATATAGTGTGTCAATTTGGTCCAGTTGATTTGGTCCAATTGCTCTAAAGTTATTTTAAAAAAATACATTTTTAGTTTGGTAGAAAAAAAATTATTTGGTGGTGAACGTTACGCACGTGTGATGATGTTATGATGTAGATGAGCAGGCTATAGTCTATTTGGAGACTAAAGACCCGAGTGTCGTAATTTAGCTAAAGAGGGGTCCATTTTGATTTGAAACGGGCCAATGATCAAGACATGACACGATAACGTCTCATGGTCTTTAGTTTTTTAGCCAAATTCCATCGGTTATGGCTTCAAACAGAGGTTTTTGCTATTTTAGGAAAGCTTTTGTTTTGTTAATAACTACTTCATTAGGAGTCCATTTGGGTCGTCGTTTGCATAAAATAATTTTGTGTTATGAGTACTTTCATTATTTTAGGTCGAAAAATAGCAAATTAGGGTTTGAGTCGGTTTAGGGTTTTTTTTCATCCTTTCTTGACTAGAAAGTTATGGTTTTTCCCCAAGTCTATAAATGAGTCCTCCGTATATTATTTTAGGACGTTGAATTTGATTAATAAGAATTTTTTCTTAAACTTATTCAAGTTTAATCGATTATTATTTAAAGTCAGGAAACCGAAGTCTAAGTAATTATCGTTGTTCATAGTCGATATTCCTAGGAATATTTGAAGTCTGGACAAAACCTCTTTTTTCTTTCTTTTCTTTATTATCCGCTGCATCAGTTGGTATCAGAGCGAAGTCGATTCTAGGGTTGATAAGATGCCACCAAGAGTAGCAATCGGCCAGGGTCGAGGTCGAGGAGGAGGTCTAGAAGGTTTCATTTCATGGAGATCTAGAGAAGAATTCATTGAAGATATCCAAGGTTTGTTGGGTCGGTTTAACCTTCGGTAGGAAGAAGAAGATGATAACGCTAACCCTTTTGCTAGAGGGCATCGGGAAGGTAGAATAAATCAACAAGAGGATTCTGATCGCTGGAAGGCAGGAATAAAAGTAGAGATCCAAAAATTTTATAGTGGTTTGGAACCGGAAGAGTTTCTCTCCTAGTTGAATACGGTTGAGGAAATATTGGAATTCAAAGAAGTACCAGATAACAAACGAGGTTCGTTGGTGGCTGATGTGATTTGGGAATTACCCAATAAAATAACCGCAATCGCACGACGTCTAACTAGTAGACAACGGTAAGTACGGGTCGAACCCACAGAGAGCGGGGAAATATTGCAATTAATA